>NW_019379460.1:214906-267910 GCF_000648655.2 Copidosoma floridanum | reverse complement strand
TTCGGTGACACAATATATGTGCAAATATATATATATATATATATATATATTTATTTATAAAAAGGGAGTTTTCAGGGTTCTTTTTTTTACATGCCGTCAGAAATTATCTCGCCTTTGTTTCCTCCACTGCAGGGATTCGAATGACAACTTTTAAGTGTTTCCATACACTTTTTCTTCATAAAAAAAGCCTTTCTCAGCACCTATATCTCTTGAAGGTGTTCGAACGCGTTTTTAAGCCCATACCTAACAGCGTTTTCTGTATTGCCGTACTTATCGTTAATTTATTGCAGCGTCTCTGTAATATCTTTCGTTGCTGAATAGACTTTATCAGCCACTCGCTGTCACTTAACTCTGTGATTAGCACCACTTTTTTATGAAGAGGCAATCTTCTTCTGGGTCTGGTGGCTAAATACCGATACGTTGCTGTCCTCGGTGTCGTTGATGCCTATGCTTGACGGGCTTCCTCTTCGTCCTTTGTCTTTTAGAAAGGGCCATGGAACATTAAGCAGTCCCTATTTTGCATCGATGTTTTTTATTTTCGCATCTTTTTGAGTGCTGTACTGACTCGCAACAGCCAGCACTACCTGTTTTTCTAGAAGTAAGTATTTCGAAAGGGTTAAAACCACGGCAGTGGCCCCAACTGTTACCAGAGAGGACCACTACTTGCTCGTGCTGGCCAGCAGTCGCCACTCTCCCTCAGTCCCACCCACGGAGACTGCCCTGGCGTTGAGTAACAAGTCTAAGAATGGTGTTCGTGTGTAATGTATGTATATGTTGGTACACAACGGTTATCCCAGCGAGACAAGCGGCAGGTGTACAGTCTTACGACCGCGCAGACAACCCAACAAAATCGGGCTGGCGTAAGGCACTAAGGTGCCACCATATAGCCTCCTCAGTGGTAGTAAGCCTAGATTAGTGGGCCCACCACGTCTTTTTTGTTTATGGGGCGTACAGCCATATCAGATGTGGTTACCCAGATTTACCTGGGCCTCATCGTCCGGCTTCACCCACCGCCAGGCCTCCAACGCAAGCTTAGGAAAGGACCCACCACACGCAACTCGGATCAATCCGTAAGTATCCCTTAGTTTGTTTAGTGAAAGTGTGGTGCATGTATCTGAGAAGAAGGTTTTAACCGACGCTTACTCCTATACACGACGGGTGCTAGTTTTTTTTGGCCCGCATCAAGCAATGGAGTGCCACCCACGGCGGCAGCAGAAAGCGAAGAACAAGGAGCACAAGCAGAGCCAGCCCATGCATCCACATCGGTAAAGACAAGGGGCACTAGTCTCCCGTCTACACCACCACAGATACACATGCCAACGCCACACACGCAGGTATCCCAGAAGATAGGTCTTGCTTGTTTAGTGGGTATTTAATCATCATTGTGAAGAACACCGTTGCGAGAAATAAGCATTCATAGTCTTACTGCAAGTCCCACGCAGAAAAGGGACTTGTACCCATTTCCATCGTGCATTCAAAAAAGCAGTATAAAGACAGCCCCATGTTTGTTAGGACATTAAGAACGGCAGATTTCACCTCGAAAAAATCAGTGGACTTTAAAAATTCCTAAAATGTCCCTGCTAGAAGACTATAGAGGATATTTTAGCCATACAAACATCTTTGTTAGCCTGTTTTACTAGTCAGACTCCTAAAAAAAAAAGTTAGAACAATAGTGCTTTTAAAGATCAGAGTGCAATAAAGAAAAGTAAGAATGACAATGATGACAACGAGGATGAACTATAAAAATAAGTCGTAAACAAAAGAAATTAGCCATTTGAAAACGGTAAAAGAAAGTGACATTAAAAAAAAGAGCTGGTAAGTAGCACACTAACCGCAAGAAAAAGAAGTCAGGAAACGACAAAAAAAATAGAAAAAAAAGAAGAAAAACAAGACTATGCTGGTAAAAGTGGCAGAAGAAAAAACGTACATGGAAATACTGAGAGTATTTCAGATCACGGGAAACTAAAGAGATTGCGGTCCAAATGTTACTCATAGACGTCTCTATCAAAAGGCCAGAAATAGATTAGACGCCAGACAAAGGTACACAGAGTACCAGCTTACAAAAAAGACAATGCATGCTGCTAGTAGAAACAGAAAAAGTAGTGCTGGCAGATTCTGTGCCAGAAAGTAAATAATGACTCCTGGAAAAAAGGATACCAGATAGTAATGGGGAGACTGAGAGGACTGTCACCTATAAAAAATAAAGACATGGATACCTTAAGTACCGTTGATACTCTATTTCCAATTTATCCAGAACTTAACGATCTAGAAGGCTTTGAGCTCAAAAAAAAAAGTCCCTCTTGAAAAGAACTAAAGCTAGCAGCAGACAGAGACAGTGAGAAAAATAAGTATCCGTTATTCCTCAGGCCATTATGCATACACGATGTGCCTGGAAAGTTATACGAAAAGCTGCTTAATGCTTGTCTTCTACAGGTCACATAAAACGGGAAAAATTTATTCAAAAAGTAGCTCAGTTTAAAAAAAAGGTCTACTATAAAAGCAATAGAGTTAATAAAATAAGAATTGTACGATACCAGAGGCTTTTAATACTACGTTTAGTGATCCTGGACGAAAAGAATTCTTTCAACTCTTTGTGACTTATACAACAACAAATGGCCAAACAAAGATGAAAATCACTGCAGGGTATTCTAGGGATCTATGCTTGGATCCGATCCCTAGAATGTGGCAAACGATGAACTGCCTTTTCAGGAAATGCCAGAGGGGACGGTTCTGGTTAGATATAAGGACGATGCTGCTGTAGTCATTGTCAAACGTACAAAGAAATCTGTTTGGATACGACTCAAGCAGTTAATGCAGAGAGTAGTCCAATAGATGGAGAACCACGGGCTAAAAGTCATAACAAGCAAAGCAGAGATAGTACTAATGACGAGAAAAAATATAGATACCATCGTTCCCCTTCACGTATGAAAAGAGAAAATAATGACGAAGGATGCTGTAAACTGTTTAAGGATGACGATAAATACAAAGCTCACGTTCTAAAATCATCTGAGGCAAGCAGTGGATAAAATGGTGGCAAAACTATAACCCAAAAGCTAAATCATACCCATCATTAGAGATCCAAGAGCTTCAAAACGTAGGCTTGTTATTTCTACTGCCCAGTCTATTATTTTACATAAAGCTGAGATATAAGAAGATACAATAAACTTTAAAGACAAGAAAACAAGAATCACCTAAGTTCAAGGAACAGGAGCCTTAAGAATAGACTGCACCTGTTGAAGTTGCGTAGTCTTAGAGGCTGCGATAACGGTAATGGCAGGTGTGATCCCCTTCAATAGTTTTATAAAGAAATAGCAATAGAAGGATTCCAGGAATTTAAATCTAGAAAATAATGACGTCAAGAAAAAACGCATAGGAAAGGACTAAGAACTTTGGCAACATTGATACCTAGGAACTTTGGCAACAGAGATGGCAACATGGGTAGGTGAATGGCATGCCTGATAAAATATTTCAAGATATAGACTGAATAAAATCGTGGGAAGGTAGGTTTCTATTTCACCAATACAAATCACAGGTATTTTCAGTCGTACCTTAACAGAATGCAGAAAGCACAGATGGTTGCGTACAAGTATTGCAGACACAATATAGATGACGTGGATTATTTGTTCGTTGCCTATTCTAAGCGGCAAGCCAAACAAAATACGTTGCAAAGAAAGATTAGGATATTTAATCCTTAAAATTTAATGGACAAAATGCCACTAAACAAGAAAAGATTTATTGAAGTAGATTCACATGTACACACAGTTTTTTAAGCTAAGAAAGGAGATGGTTCTTTCGATGAATCTGCAAATGTGAATGCTCTACGGTGCATGCATGGGGCCTTAGTGCCTTTATCAGGGGTGCATAAAGATATCCCTGCTGTGGTGCTTTTGGTATTCGGGGGCGTGGCGTTGGAGTCATTATTGTCTACGATAGGGGCCTGCATTAGCGCTTAAGCTTGGCCAGACTCCTGCAGATTGCTTTATTCTCTTGCCTTCTTGTCAATCAGGAGCTATGCTTTGGTAGCCTTTTCTCTCTCTCAACGGGCTCTGTAGTGGGTGCGCTTTTTATGCTTCAAATAAAGGGAAGGATCTAGTTCTTCTCTTCAATAAAATAAAAGATTGTTGTTCAAATAAATTATGGCAACCAGAAAATACCCTAGTAGAAGCCTGTACCAAGAAAAAAGTCTCCATTGCCCCCACTTTATGTGGCTATGATAACAATGGAAATAACAATAAACATGGTAATGATCATACTATCATTGAAGATGACATTAGCAATGAGACTAATGACAATAAAAATCATAGAGGTAATGAGAATGGTAATGAGAATTATAATAATGAGTGTAATATTATCGATAACAATTATAATTATTATTTGTATGATATGAGTTATTAGAATAGTAATACTTACGGTTATAATAATAGTAATAGTAATAATTTACACAAGAAATATGTTGATTATTCTAGTGATAGTGAGACCGATGTTATTTATGTAAATGTTAAGGTCAATAATACGAAACATTAACATGATGATATTGATGATGAAAATAAAAAAATAAATAAGTGTAAGAAAGAGAAAAAAAGCTATGACAAGACTGTTACTGTTAAAAAATAATTATAATAACTAGAATATTAATGATGATGATGAAAATAATACAAAAAAGGAAAATCTTTATGGTTGTAGAAATGATGAGTATAATTCTTACGCTGCAGAAAATGATAACGTTAATTACAAAATGATGAAAGATGTAGTCATTTTAAAAGTTACGACAGTGATAAAAATGATAATAAGGAGGATAAAAAAGGATAATACTAATAACAATAATAATGTGTAAAAAAATTAATAAAGATGATAGTTGTTAAAAATTATCATGAAACAATTCTAACATTAATAATGATGATAACTGTTCCTTAAAACAAAAGTATAGATAAAGGGCAAAAAAGATGGTTACTGTTAGGAAAATGAAAGTTTCTATTTTATTATTAATAATTAAGTTTATAGTTGACATAATTATAATAATATTGATATTACTTAAAAGAGTACTGAAATTTAACAAAATAATTATGAAATGTAAGAAATAATGTTAATTATAGTGGTTATAATAGGAATACTATTAATTAATATGTCAAAAAGGTAACAATTATAATAACAATAAAAATAATAATGAAGTTAACAATGTTGATTTTACACATGATGATTGTAATGTTGATAGTAGTAGTTTTAATAAAATGATGACAATAACAATAACAAAAATAATAACACAGTAGTAATAATATTTAAAATAATCATAACAGTAATAAGAAAGTAATACTGATAATAGTAACAAATATAATAATATCAATGTTACTATTGACAATACTAATAATTATGACGAAAAACATAATTATCGTGACAGTAATAGTGAAAACTTGTAGGATTATAACAAAAATGGAAATCATTGTAATAATTACGGATACAATATAATAAAAATAGTAATGTTTATAATAACTAACATCCCTGGGCTGCGAAAGTCCGCTTATAGGACATGTCTCTCCAAGTGGCAGATTTAGAAGAATTATCTGCAGGTATATGGTTCCAAAACACTGTGGTGGTTGAAACTTGTCCCCACGGGTAGTTTCAATAAAATAGAATAGTTTTTGGGGACTAAAATTTCATGAAAAATATCTCCTTTAAGAATCGAGGGTAGGGTTTTCTAATGAAACCAAAAATACGTGACGCTAAACAAAGTATAATATTCCAGATCTTACTTATTAGAAGAGATCCTCTACTTAGTTAGAATTAAAGGAAGCTTAATAATATGCATGATTATAATAGTCATAATGAAAAAAAAAAGTAATTTATGTGATGATGATAATGATAACGATAAAAATGATGATGATAATGATACAGATAATTATGCCAGTCATACAAAAGATAGTAACGTTTACAATAATATGAGTAATAATTATTATATTAATAGTAATACTAAAAGTTTTAATAATGGTGGCTGAATGAAAACAAAAATAGTGACGCTAATAAAAATATAGCACCCTCGGTGGTGAACTCTCACAGGAAATTTGCCACCAATTTAGACCTGGTCAAAGACAGTATGACTGGTTTTTGCCTCAAAAATTCTAGAAAAGAGTACAACTGGCATCCGATATAGAAGGGAGGACAGAACCTTGAATGAAAAAAAAACACTTACAGGAGGGCTCCACATCCTTGCTTTGCGATGAACGAAACATGCTACTAATGACTGAAAGTACAGTGAAAGTCGTAAGCACTCTCAGCTTATTTAGCAACAACATTAAAATAGACTTTGCGTTAATATAACTTAAAAAAATAATTTAAAACATGGTACAAACAGCAACGACAAGCTACATAAGCACAGCGATGCTCATAAAAAAAGGCATAAAAAAGTGTCAAGTTTACTGTATAAGTTCATGGATAACCGTGCAGGGACATGAAAAAAAATGCAAATTCTCTCATAAGAAGCTGATGATAACCTTACGAGGAAGGCGTACCATTTAAATAAAAAAGAAAAAAGAATCACACACTCAATTCAATCTTTATTTATGAAAAGCACGCTGGTAAGTAAGCAGAATAGGAGTCCAAAAGCTCTGAAAGGAGCCTAAAAATTCTTCTTCTTAAAAAAAAAAAAAAAAAACCTGGAAGAACTAGGACCTTAAGCCTAAGATAACAATCAACAAAAGTAGCAGCATTGTACAAAATTATGCCGGGTAAAGGAAGGAGAAGATTCTCGTTAGGGTTGCGAAAGGGCAGAGCTTTGCCAAAGTCCTAAAAAAGATGAGGGTAGATTCTAAGCCAAAAAAGGTTGAGACCATAGTCAAGGAGTTATGACGATTAAAAAAGAAGATCTTTTCCTCAAAGATAGAAAAGTTAACAACAAAGATGTCATTGTTAGTAGTATAACTAAAACAATGAAAGGGTAAGAATCTGTTGAAGATGATGAGAAAAAGGTAATGCTTGAAATCAGGAGTCTGGATCCGATTACCAAGAAGGCTAATGACGAAATTACTCTGAGTAACATCCCTGATTTCTCACCGCAGATAAGAAAAGTGACGCTGCTAAGAGCCAACAAGAAAAATTAAGCCGTAGCCTCTGTAAACGCTGGAAAGACTGATGCCAGAACTATTGAAGTAATAGGATGTTTGTTAATACTCTTGTGTGTTTGTAGGTGAGGCAAGAATAAAATGTTAGTTCTCATGCCATGTGAAATATCACATTCACATATTACCAAAAGAAGTGGCCTGGTCCCTTGCTAAGGACATGGATTTATCTTACAGGAAAGCAAAGAAAGGAAGAGAGCGATCGATGTCTATGTGTTTACATTGATGAATAGTAACGCGGTATGTGAAGAAGTGAGGTGTACCACCTAATGTACCAGACACGGGTATCTATATTACATGGAACGAGTTTTGTGTGCACACATGCACACTCTCTCTGGGGCACATTTTCCTCTATATGACAGAAACTTTTTCTCAGCCCCTTCATCTTCTAGAGAAAAATTTGTGAAACCGGTGTGTACAAATGATCTTCTTGCAAGGTACACCAAGGACCAATACCGGAGTCACGTGTTTATGTGTGCAAACTTTTACGCACGATTCAGCAGTTCCAACGCTGATTGCCTGGTGCCAATAAAGATTCTTTTTTCCTGCAATGTAACGGTGACAACAAGAAAATAAGCAAACTATCTACAAGCTAATCAATAAAAAGAAATTTATTTCACTCTCTGGTTGTAATACGTGCTGGAAACATTTATACAGCGTAATTGCGCCCAGGTTAAAAAGTAAAAGCAACCACACCTCTTATGTATATACCGTTATTAAGCATATCTTTGTTTTCCCGTGCCCCGAAGATTAGCTTGTTTTTACTAATTTTTGTGACCATGCGTTATACATCTACTCGTTCTTTTATAAATGTTGTTTATCTTAATAAGGTATCTAGCATTTAAAAAAAAAACGTCCAGTTTGGATACCCACTAATTTTGCCTATTAGTACAAAGGTGCGACAGTTCGCAAAAAGTCTCCAATAAACGTCCAGGTGATGCCCATTAGAGAATCTTATTTACTCAAGGCTAGAAAGCATTTTGGACTGCTTTGTCAAAAATGTTTCTACACTTGACAACTACATGCAAATTCTAGTATGCACTACATAGAGAGACGAATGGCCATATGCGCAATCAATTGCTTTTACACATGATGGATAACAACGCTCGTTTATGCGTATAATATTGTCATGACAAATTTGACAGTACTGCTTAAAGACATTTAGTGCTGGTATTAAAGTACTGGGTACCGCTGCTCCTTATGAACATACGGTGTAAGATAATATTCTGTACTGCCTTTTTGTGTTAATATATTAGTACACCGTACGTAATAAATCCTTCTTCGGCACTTAAGCGACTCTATCATCGATCGGTGACAAAACAACTTGGTGAAAAATAAACTCTATTTTACAGGTGCATTATCGAAAATATAATTGTATCGAAAGGAAAAGAATGTATTTTGGACTTGTTTCAGGTTTAATGAACTTGAAGCCGAGCAATGGTAGAGTATTTATTTTTGTCTATGGACCAAAAATAATAAGTGTGCAAAAAGTATATCCTAGAGCATATAGCACTTGCCAGAAAGACGAAAATAATGACATTACTGATGATACTATACAAAATTACAACTATGATATTCTTATAGATAATTATATCAATAACTGTAGTAATAACGATAGTTACTTCATTAAAAGAGAGAATAAAGAAAATGTTAATGATCATAATAGTAATGATAATGATAATGATAATGTCAATGCTAATGATGCTTATGGTGCAAAAAAACTGTAACAAAGGTAGAACAAACAATAATGTAGATAAATTAATTATGGTAATAACAATTCTGAAGGTTATAATTGTGATGATAAAAGTGAAAATAAATAAAATAATGATGATAACTATAAGACAGGGTGAAAATGATATTGAGAAAGATAATGACCATGATAATAATAATGGCAACAATGCTGATAATATTAAGAATGATAGTAAAGATGATGGTAATGGTAATAAAAAGAGTATTATAATAATAATGATAAGGATTATAGTGGTTATAAGGATGACAATAATGATAATGATAATGATAAAATAGTAAAATCTTGCACAAGTGCAGGGCAGCTGTCGATAAATGATTTGTCTGTTACAGAACTTGAATTATCACCTTACGGGATGACCCGAAAACCATAGAAGAATTAAGGCTAAGCATTACTAAATTTATTACCCTCGTTCTAGAGTCTTTCACATCCTTAATGCTTTTAAATTTAGATTTTGCATCTTGAGTGGCTGTCTGCAATACAGTACGGCAAATGTGCTCTAACGCGGATTGACATGTCATCATAGCGTCGTTTACTGGAAGTCGTGCCATATACGCATCTGACTCTTGCATAATAGCATTTCAGAATAAGCCCACATTGTTATAAACCACTCGCTGGCCAGCAGACACCTATTTATTACCATGAGTACAAAGAAGCTTTGCGTGATAATAACTTATTTTTCGCTCAAGCTGAGCTATGTCTCCAGTCGTTAGTAGGACAGTATCTGAGACTGCAAAAGTAGGTGAAGTAGAATTTTAGTTAGGACTATTGTCACTTACATTATTGTCCTCATAACGTACAACGTACTGTCAAAACACTGCAGCAGACGACACCACCAGTTAACAATCGATAAGGCTCTAAATCAAGTGGACACCGAAACAATACATCCATGCATAGATTATCAGCAAACTCAGCATATGTGGGTTAGCTGGTTGACAGCAACTCAGGGCCATCAGACATCCAGAGGGCACACAGTACAAAATGTCCAGGTAGTTGCTAGAGTCCACAAGCAGCACCATGTAATACAGTAACTTGCAGGTTATGTAGCCAACGCTGTCAGAAAAAAAGTAGCAGACTGAGCACTAACACACGAGGAACATCAGTTGAGCAGTATGTAAGGCCTACTCGAGCTCCTGCTAAGATTTACCGATAGTGGAGGTCAGAGAAAAAGATAATCCCTAAGCAAATTTTTAAGTCTATAGTGAAAAAGGGATGCTTCTAATTGTAAAGTCAAATATATATAGCAGCACTGATACAAAACATGGTATGCACCTCCAGGTTGGGGAAATTTTATCTTGATGCAATTACAGCATCCACTACGTTCTCTAAAGTTACATGTCAGGACTTTCTCTTAGATGCCGGAAAAAAGATCCTACTGAGTGAGCCAGTCGAGTTCTTTAGGTGGAGAGGTCAATGCGATGATAAAACTCAGCAGACCACTGACGAGGAAGTATCTAGGAGTAAAAATGTCAATGTAATTTAGGCCTTTGATCAGTGGGGTAAGAGAGCTACAACTAAGGACTACTCAAGTGCTGGCAAGAGCTGAAGAAAGTTTTTTATAGGTGAATTTTCTCGGACCAATGATCAAGCGCAAATGGTGCTTCACGAAATTTACCTCAGCCTCCCATGGTCCTCCAAAGTGTGGCGTCTGTGATGAAACAAACTGCCATGCAAACCCTTGGTTATTGAGAGAGCCAGCATCACGCTTCCATGGCAGCTCAGCCTCACAAGAAGCCTCGTAAAGCTCTGAATTAGTGGCGTGTGGAAGCAGGTGGCATTGTTGCTCCAAAACTTCTGCCAGTTAACCACGTTTGGTACAGAATCTTGTGATTGCTCCTAGGAACACCTTGGTTGATAAATTACAAGCCAAATCGATATGTACAGTCCTTGTATATACGCACACGACCACTTTAACGTATCGTTTGCTAGTGCGGATTCCGTGTGCGGGTGATTTATATGGTTGGCAGAGGAGCCATGTGTTAAGATGCGTACCATGTTAAGGCCACTTGCAAATAGCGCACCCATTCAAGATTCTCTCGATCAGCCACTGATAATGAAATCCATGCTTTACGAATGGTGTAGGTATTGGTGACACGGGCGTCCTCATGCAGTGCTCTGACATAGGCTCAGTAAATTAACAATCGAGCCAGACAACATCGTCCGTCGAGGATCAGTGAGTGTTGTTCCAAACCACCACCTTGTTGTGCTGAAACCACCCACCAACTTAGAGGATATTGTCCGAGAAAAGTAAATCCAGCGACAGTAGTAGATGCTTCGCAGACAGGTGCTCTTCCTTTCGAAAAATTTTGAGCTCTGGAGAGAAAAATTGCTGCTAGGTGAGGCATATACATGTAACGTGTGTGTCATGTAGCTCAATAGTAGTAAGGGGGAATAGGGTGGGAGCCTTATGATGTTACAACCGACCATGGATCCATCGCTATAGCTAAGTCATAACATGCAGAAGAAGGTCAAGATCTATGAAATTCTTTGGAACACGTGGGATGTCACACTGAATGAAGTAGCAAGTACGCGTAATCCTTAAAGTTCGAATTGACAGGACTGAAAGGCTTGATAACCTCGGCTGTCCATAAATCTGGAAGACCTGCGAGCCACCGTAGACCCTTCCACCAGCTTCAGACATGCTCTAGTGTGGGCAGATCAGTACCCCATGACGCTACATTTGTGGAATTCAAGTCCATTAGAGATTGTCTTCATGAATAGGAGGAAAGTAGCTCTTGGATATAAGTTACATAGTTATTGATCAGTGAGTTGTTAGTAGGCTCTGATAATCGTAGCCAATGAAGTACAATTTGCAAATTTGCAGCTCCAGTTAAGGTATCGCCATCAGTGTTGAATGCTTGATGCCATGCTGTTGTCCTTTTAGTCAACTTGGTCTGAGCGATAAAAAGTAACTTTTAGACAACGTAAGCCTGGGTCTACTAGTCACAAATACATTACTTTTACCATTTTGTATAGGTATAAAGCTGATATGGGAGCTATCACCAATCTAGCGAGAAAGAGTTATTTTGCTAACATTCTGCAGCTAAAACCTGTTAACATCTGCTTTGATGCTCAGATTACTCACATACAGCTGTGTTCCAACGTCTCATTAAGAAAGACGCTCAATTGCGAGATACAGAAGTTTACGTACCTTGAATGTCCTCATCAATTTGTCCATCTCTTAAATATGTCTGGTTGTCCCGTAATAAAGATCCTATTTTGTCTCAACAGCAACAATCTGACTCCCAAATATAATAAGGTCGTCTGAGTGTACGGGTATTTCCATGCCTTCAAGGTCCTAGGCACCGTAAAGGTTTGAGCGTTTATATAGTAAGATAAAAAAAAGTACAATACTAAAAAAAAAAAAACTTCTTTTTAAGCAGAAAATTATAACCTTGTATAAGATTTAGGCTCAAATACATTTTAGGAGAAAATAAGGTTTAAACATAGAGCTTCCAAGATGATTCGTCTTACAAAGTATCTACGACTCTTAATTGGTAATCTAACACTACATGCAAATTAAAAGTCTTCATTGTATAAACTTTTTTGATAAATCATGGGATATCTCTTGTCATCTCAGTACGTAAATTTGTGTAGCTAGATTATGTAATGAGAAACATTTCATAAAAATTAAAAAAATGCCACCCATGTTGAATTATGTGGAAAACTGTCATATTAAATGCTCTCTGTTTATAACATACATTGCATGTTATTGGCTGTCTTATTAATTACTTATGTAAAACAGGTAAATAAATATATTAATTTGTGCACATATAAACATAACGTCAGTACTTTAAACCATCATAAAAACTGATGATTATGACATTAACAAGTTAAACTCGTGTATCATTAGCTCTTTTCTAACGTTAGACCTTATGTTACAACTTCTATACTCGTTAGGTACTGATTTCTTGTTTTAATTTCTCACAGGTAATGCCTTAAACTTTAAAGTAAGAGCCATTACCGTTAGGAAAATTAGAGATAGCAGTCCTTGTTTTTGTAAAATTAGTAGAACTTGTAAAATCCAAAATTCAAATTTTGTTGGTAACTAAATTAAAAACACTACCGTTGTATTACCATAACAATACATACATGTATATATATATATATATATAAAAAACTTTAGTGCTCTTAAATACTGCAATATTACACAACGATACTAGAGGGCGGAAAACGTGATTGACGCACTCGAATTAGTCACATAACCTCTTGCACGTATAGTGTACACAATTTTTCAACACAATGTCTGCAGGGAACGAGATTTAGAGCCATCTGATGTGGCTCTGCAAGGACCTTGACGTACACACGCACTTGCACGAGTATGCAGCACGAGCTGTAAGTTATGTGTGTTAATCAAGGTATTTAGAGCCACAACAGATGGTTTATAATCGAGTTTCCGCGTGGCATGTCGAAAAAAATTTTTCTTATGAACATCCTTTTTCATTACTTACAAAAAATTAACAACAAAAACTAGATATAAATATAAATTTTGAATTATAAAAAATGCAACTGAAATTATAATAATTTTCAAATACTTTTCTATGTAAAAGTACTTAATCGTTTTTTTCAACTGCTAATATAATTCATTTAAACATAGTGTTCAACATATATTATAACAAATAATAAGATTTTTTAACTATTACTTTTTTAGAAAGCGATCAAGTTATTACTATTAGTACGTTTGAGTATTTTTAGAGTGCATATTCTACATGGTTAATGTACAACTGTGCCCAAGTCGTATATTACTTTTTTTTGTCAGGGGTGTGTGGTGCTGCCTTATAAGTGCAGGTTTGTTTCGCTTCTGCGAATTGTTTTGCGCCCCACAAGTATTTTGGGCCTAAAGTAGTGTACTGACTGTTAAAATTTGCCAAACTTTTGCCAAAAGTAAAAACAGACAAAAAGTAATGAATTCTTAGAAGTCCTGAGGAAAAAAAAATCATCACGTACTAATTGAGAGATGTTAAGTCATATACAACAAACCATTAAATTTTTATATTTCAGATGTTTCTGTATAAAATATAAGTGAAAAGTATTAGGAGAAGATACATCATATATTAAAAATGATAATAAATGTGTAAAATATTTTTTTGAGCCCTAAGAAAACCTTAAAAGTCATAAAAAATTCAGAGTCACTAACAAAACAGTAGATAAATTGACAAAAAAAATAAAAATTTTGATGATAACAGCATAATTATTATTTTATTTTTGGAACACACATGAATAAGCTTGTTTGTTAACATCCATAACTATTCCTTTCTCACTATTTCATTAAGAAACTGTTGCTCTCTCACTCTCTCTCTTTCTCTCTCTCTCTCTCTCTCTCTCTATCCATTTATACATATAAAGATTATTTTGAGAACGAAGTTCTTTATCGCGGGTTACAATGGGATATCGACGCCCCAGGCGAAGACTATGCCCCAATTGGCCCTGGACGGAAACTATGCCCTTTTCACGTCCCGGGCGAAGACTATGCCTTTTTTTCTAGTCCGGACGAAAACTATGCCCTTTTTTAATCCCCGACGAAGACTATGCTCGTTTTTTTAGAGCCCGGGCGAAGACTATGCCCTATTCTCAAGCCTGGATGAAAACTATGTCCTTTTTTCGTGCCCAGACGAAGACTATGCCCTTTTTTCTAGTCCGGACGAGAACTATGCCATTTTTTCTGAGTCTGGGATAAAAATATGTCTTTTTTTCGCGTCCTGACAAAAACTAAATTAAAAAACACCCCAAAATTATATACTAACTTCTCTACTAGTTACTAGTACGCTGCAAGAAGCTCACGAATACGAAGCTTCTGAAAACAATTTAACTTTTTCAGATTTCTCGATACTTGTGTATGTATTTATTTCGAAATAAGTTTTATCTTCACATCGAGATTCACATGTACGTGAATTTACAGACGCTTTTGTGAAAAATTAACATGTAATTATTATTCTTAGCAGGTCTAACGGTTTCAGTATTTGGAGTTTTGATAACTGTTAAAAAAAGGGGTTTTTGAGCTTTTTTTAAAAGATTCCGTAAATTGTATATAACAATAACTGTAATTAATTTAAACTTGTTAATTTATTTATGTGTTAAAAAATACTTTCTCATCCAAATATGCATGTCTTACAAACGTTAATTAATAAAAAAAATTGTCCTTTTTTCTTAATTTTTTTACGAATTCTATAATTAATTATAATCAAAAAAAATGTAGCAAAAATAATAAATTTTAAAATTAATCATAAACGAGTCTTTCATATCCATTAATTTTAAATTACCATGCTCATAAAAACATTTCTGAGTTTGTATTATTATTTTATGATGGTGTATTATTTTTTACAATTATTTTTATAAATGTAAACGATAACCACTATATAAGTATTTTGACTATATATCTAATGACAAACACAAATGTAAGGTGAGCTCAAATGAATTGTACTTAATCCGGGCTCTAGAAAAAGTCAATATCTTCGTCCAGACTCGGAAAAAATGTAATAGTCTCGACGCGAACTAGAAAAAAGGGCATAGTTTTCGTCCAGACTCAAAAAAAGGGTATAGTTTTCGTCCAAGCGCGAGAAAAGAGCATAGTCTTCGTCTGAACTCCGGAAAAGGGCATAGTCTTCGACAGGGATCCTAAAAGGGCATAGTTTTCGTCTGGAACAAACAAAAGAGCGTAGTTTTCGTCCAGACAGTAAATTATTTAATATTATTGTTTTAATAAAGAACGTTAACAAATAATTTTTGCATGCATGGCAGATAGATGCAGATAGCTAGTTTTGATTAAACAGGTGTTTAGAATATTGTATAACCTTGGAATATTATAAAATACGCCATATCCTTAAAAAGAAGCAAGATAGAGCAATAATGATAAGTTTTACGGATTTCCTAAGGTTTAAAAAATTATCATGGCACAAAAAAAGAGATGTTGAGTTATGTAAAGACTCAACCTTAAATTTCAGTATTTTTAATATTTCTCTACAAAACCAAGCTGGAAAATTTTTGGAAAAATTATAGTATGTTTGCAAAATCATTTTTAATATGCGAAATATTTTTCTCGTTTTTTGACCAACAATAACCTTAAAAATTATTTTAAAAAGCTTCCAAGCCTGTTGAACATGACAAATGTACACAGAAGACATAATTATACTACCGTAACCCAGAAAAAAAGCACATATTGAAGTCACATGTATTTACGGACCTTGTATTATACAGTATACATGTGATTTCTACATCAATGCGTAAACTTCATTCTTACCGGGGGACTCAGAGTCCCACACGCTGGTTTCGTGACATATCACATGTGATGCAACCTAATTTTAGTGCAAAGTAAATATTTTTAATTTCCGACCTAATTTTACCACAATTGAAAAAAAATATTTTTGACATAGATTTGTATTATTGACAGGAAATATAAAAATCTACATTATTTAATTATTTATGCTCATTGTGTCTTACAACTAAATGATTTTTGAACACTGACAGCATGTCCATTTTGACTCGGCAAGATTAAAATTTTTTCTCTAACATGTAACCGCACCTTTATGCATGTGGTAGTTATTATTATTATTTGAGTTGATGGAATTTTTTCAACGTCTGAATAAATATGTACTTGTTTTAATAACGGGAACAATGAGAGTATTTTACTATTATTAATATAAAACATAACGATTATATCTTTTTTTATCTTACTAATATGTAAGGGAACAGCGTTTGTTTATACGTTTGCAAAAATCTCAAAACCTAATGAACCAATCAATCCCACATTGACAGACATTTTTAATAGCCTACAACACATAAAAAGTTTAACTACAACTTCTTATGTATCATAGGCTACTAAAACTAACGATAACTTTCATAGAAATTTTTTTTACGCATCTTAAAAAGACTAACTGTATTACAGCTTTAAAAGGAAGTTTTAACCTTTGACCAATAGAGAATATGTGGTTATTGACACGCACATCAACCCATACTCGATGTGGAGCAATAACACATCTCATAAAATCTTATATTATAAGATTTCGATTGTTTCTGTGCCTACATGACGTGGAAAAATACTAATATATAGAGCAAGAAGTCAATAAAACCATTGTAATAGTTAACCGCGAAAACTGCACAATTGATCTGGCTGAAACCTTGCATACCGATTCTTGATACTTCCTAGATAATTTTTCTTCGAATATAGTTAAATTTATAGTGGTTGCAGTTAGTGACATGTACTGAACGGCATAGAGCGAGATAGTATATAGCATAGTAAGGAAGTGTTGGACTGACTTTGGCCATTGCCATGTACACAGGTTCGTGTCGTGTCCCTCCCAGTGTCAAGAGAATTACCGTAAGTATCATTATTAATTTTTATTGGATATGGTAACTCAAAATATTTATTAGTTTATTTGTTCTCTTTATTGTGTCTACTCCCTAACCATATATTTATTTTATTAACGAGGTAGCCACATCCATGGTTGCAGTGTCGTTTGATTTTAATTTTGATGTTCATAATTCTCTTCGGAGGCCATGAACTTCAAAGAAGACACGTGTATGGATAAAATTAAAAAGTTTAAAAAATGTGCTTAGCCAACGAAAAAAAGTTGTGTAAAAGAGTGATGATAAATGATCACTGAAATATTGATAGTAAAACTTTTGTTTTTAAAGCAATAGAAGAATCTAAAAAAAAAGAGTAAACCAAGATGATAAGTGATATAAGAGAACCACTCTTTAATGGTAAATACTATAGTTTTTGAAAAAAAAAATTTTAACATTTTTGAAGTTAAGAAAATGTGATGAGGAGGTTAATGGAGCAAAACAGACAACGCTCGAAGAAGGATGGTTAGAAAAAAACTTGAAAGGAATGAATTATATATACTGTGTGATCTTAAATGATTAATTTTAAATAAGTCAACGGAAAAGAAGAACTAAGTTCTATGTTGAAAACTTTGCCTGGTTCGTTAAGTTATATTAGTGATTTGTTTAACGTTTTAAAAGAATCAGACCAGACCGTAGAATTTGTTAAAAGTAAAATTAAGATCATTGAAATTAAAGAAAGAGACTAGAGAGAAGTAATAAACATACAAGTGTATTCAAGTTAAAAAGAATAAAGGACAAAGCATGTTTTAAGTGCGGTGAGATGGGACACTTTCAGGCTCAGTGTACTAGCACAAACAAAAGAGAAGGTGAAAGTTCAAGAAAACTTCGTGGCAGTGCACAGCAGCAAGAAGGTGGCTACCAACAGCAACAACATAGAGGCAGCATGCAGCAGCAAAGATACGCCCGTCAGCATCAACAGAATTGGCAGCACCGTGGTGGCGGTGGTCGAGGAGCTGAAAGAAGATATGGCGGTTATCGTCAGAGTAGTAGTTGGCAGCAGCAACAGATGTGTCCAGGCCAGGATCAGCCTAATAAGAATACAGGATATGGTTAGAAAAATAGTTTTTGTATTGAAGTAATAAAAGATTTGAAACAAAATTCGAATGTCGAGGTCAAAAATATTTGCGATAATTGTATTGAATGGCTATTAGACAGCGGTTGCTTTCGTCATATAGCAAATAAAGATTAGTTTTATACTAAATGTATTAATTTAAAAGTACCAGTTAGTGTAAAACTAGGAGATGATCGTTTTTAAAAGCAACAAAAGTAGGAAATATTTTTGTAACTTTGAATGATGTAAATCAAGGAGTAACATCAAACAATGTTTCATACGTTAAACAAATGGGTATAAATTTGATAATATAGGGTAAAATTTCAAATAATAACAAAGTTGTTTTTTAGGATGACACTTCTTAAATTTATAATACATTTGAAGACCTCATTGCAGTTGCATATTCAAAAAATGAAATTGATTTTTTAAGATCGTTCCGTTAAAATAGAAGAATTAAATATGACAAATGTGTTTAAAAAATCTATAACCAAAGAAGGACAGCTTCATAGAAAATAAGGCCATATTAGTTTTGTTTATTTAAGAGCAATGCGTAATAAAACATTACTAGATGGATGACCAGAAAATTTGAGTCTGAATACTTGAAATGTAAAATTTGTATTGAAAACAAAATGCAAAATTTGCCTTTTGAGTATAATAGAAAAAGGGCAAAAGAAACTTTGGAAGTACTTCATACTGATTTGAATGGGCCACGTAGTACAACGAGTTATAATGAAGCAAAATATTTTTTGACTTTTGTTGACGACTATAGCAAGATAATTGCAATGTTTTCAATTAAATCAAAGAGTGACGTATATGATTGTTTCATTGGTTATATTAATACAACCGAAAATATGACTGGAAAAAGAGTTAAAATATTAAGTTTCGATGATTTCGAAGGATATTTAAAAGAAAGTGTTTATAATTTTGCAAGAGAAAAAGGAATTTTAATCGAACCATACCCTTCGTGTGTTCTTCAGTTAAATAGGATAGCTGAAATATACGCCAGAGATAATATGAACATGTCAAGATGTCTACTAGCTGATGCGAATGAACCAAGAACGTATTGGTCAGAAATAGTTAAAACGGCTGTGCATTGGAAAATTGGATAACTTCAAACTCAGTAGAAATAAACAAAACTCTTTATGAGACAATGTTTAGTAAGAGACCTTGCATTGAAAATCTACGTATGTATACAAGTAAAGTTTTTGTAAGAATACTAGAACATAAGAGACACTCTAAATTGGATAATAAAGCTGTAATGAAAATTTTATTAGGTTATGAAAAAGAAGGATAAAGAGTTTCATTAAATTGTCGGGTGATAGTGGCTAAACATGTTGACATAGTTAAGAAAGACATTAATATGGTTCCAATTGAAATAAACGACGATAAAATTAGAAACATGGATGGATTTGAAAATCAAAACCAAATTGATGACAAAAAAATGAACAATAATATGAAAATAAACATAGTAAAAATAATTATGAAAGTGTTCAGTTCAGACGTTCAAAAAAGAATATAAAAAACCCGCGAGGTATGAAGATTAAAACTTTGTGTATAATGGTATTATATGTGGTGATAACGTAAATGCGGAAAGTCTATTGAGTTTTGATGATGCAATAAATTCGTGTGATTTTAAAAATTGAAAAAATTCAATGGACAGAGAACTGTTTTTTTCAATAAAAAAATACTAGGAGGTTGGTTGAAAAATCGATTATTAAGTGACTTTTAGACTAAAAATAGGTTTGTACAAAAAAAAGATGATGATGTTTAAAAAGCAAGGTTACTTGTAAGGGGATTTCAACAGAATAAAATTGTTTAAGATATAATTATATTTACCTGTTGCTAAAATGCAGACTTTCAAAATACTATTGACATACTGTTATCAAAATACATTAATTATTAACCAGATAAATGTAGAAACAGCCTTTTTTAATGTTAATGTAAGATCTGAGATTTATGTTAAACAATCTAGAGATTATCAAGAAAAAACCGAGAAAGTTAAAAATCTAAATAAGGCTTTGTTTGGTTTAAGAAAAAATTCAAGAATATGGTCTACATGTTTTAATACATATAATAAAGAGTTAGGATTATAAAATTGGGTTTAAAGAACCTATTGAAACTTGTTAAGACAATAGTAGGGCAATACACTTTGTGAAGCACGGTAATTTTACAAAAAATTCTAAATACATTGTAACAATTAGCAAATAAGAGTTATTTACATAATTTAATTAATGTAGTAGAAGTTGATTGAAATAAAAATGTTGCAGATATTCTGACAAAGCCATTAGGCTAAAACAAGTCTAAAAATTTAGAGAAATGTTGAATATAATGTCAATCTAAGAAGGCGCGTTAGAATATAAGTAAATTTTAATTGGTTTTAGTTAGCAAAATCTACTGTACAGTATAGATACAACTCGTAAGGGACACGATAAGAGCAAAACTATGTATAGTATAGAAAGGAGGTATTAGACTGACTATGGCCGTTACTAGATATGCACGCTTACGTCGTTCTTTTCCAGTGCCATGAGAGTAACTGTAAGTTATTAATCTTTATGCAATATGTAAAATAAACATTTCATCCGTTCTCTTTATTATATTGTGCTTTTACCGTCCATTCATTTTAATAACAGTTTTAGTATAGTCATGTCTCGGAAAAGTTAATAACAATAGCTATAAATACGCTTAAAGTTTTTTCAAAATAAGCTACCTGAAATAGGAGTAATAGATTGTATAAAAGTTTAGATTTTCATTATAATCTTGATGACAGTAATTACTTACATTTTCTAGATTTTCAAGTAGGTAGGATAGTATGTATTCTTATTCTGTAGCAAAGAAAAAAAACAGGTTAAGCTCCAGGACTTACTTGCTTTGGTAATTGATAATTGTAATGGCAAATGAACTGTAAGGATTCTGAACGTATCTATTTTTAATAAGATGTTTTTTGTTCTCAATAATTTCAAAAATTAACGTAAAATTTTTAATTTAAAACGTTTGAAATGACATACCAACAATCTAAGGTGTTTCATTCAGTGAATCTCGAGAGACGGGGGCACTGCTAGAGTAAGTATAAAATCAAAGAAATGCATTTTAAATATGGCGCTGCACAGAATGTAGGGAGAACGTAAGTTCTAAGCTCGATGTTAACAACTGCGATCATTCAACATCCGTTATCAATTAGAATGAATACTATCCTAGTCATATCGACACTGATTTGAATAACACTACTCGTAATATTGACACTAAATTAATCCTTGATGGTTCATATTTCTGCTTCATTGCTTGCTGTCTACTGTATTAATCACTGTATGTTTGTAAACTAAAATTTTTTTGTTTGTTCTGTATTGTTTAATCTGTGTTCAGTATAAAAGTAGTATTTAACAATGGTGCAACTGTTAAGGTAGCTGCTAGCTATATTAAAGTGAAAATACAATGAAACTTAGCAAGAAGATATTGACTTATTTCTTAATTCATTAATTTTTGTAAATTTTTCACATTTTTCTACAACTATATACAATCCAAGTTAAAAAACTAAGAAATTAAGGTACTAGTTTTCCAAGTTTCAAAGCTAAACCATGGAAAAAGTATTTAAGTAAAAGCTTATTATGATTCCTTAAAAATTAGTAAGTGGTTGGTATGTAGAGTCGGGATATCACTTGAGGTGATCAAGTTGGTAATTCGTGCAAAATTAACTTGGATGTGCGCTAGATACATCTATCACCAACTCGAAAGAAATCTGTATTACCTCCAGAGGTCGATAAAAACTACGTCTCCAGGTCGGTCAGTATACTAATGCAGCTATTTTATCATGAACCAATATTGAGGTGAAGAGACAGTACGACGATGCTACGAGGATATGATGTAGCCTGTTAAGGGACAACAAAATATACGAGAGAAAAGACTTATTAACAGTTGCCGAATTTAGAGAAACAATACCCAGCAGGTGACGTAGCATGAGTTCCATCGGGAAGGATCATCCATAAACTGGGGAGGTGTCACTGAAGTGGCTTAGTTCAGTCAAGTCAGTGTCCGTGTATTGGCACACTGGTGTACAACTGACGATTCAATAGTGCTTCTAAGAGGGTAATTGATACAGTCGCGCTTGACGGCAGTCGTGGCTGAGCAGTCAGCGTAAAGTTTCCCGCATCCTTAGTTGGCGGGTTCAAGCCCCTTCTCCGACTTTTTTGGCGGAGCATTTTACTACAATATTTTGGACTCTTTAATCCATTTATTCAATAAATTGGAATTACTATTAACAATATCATAATAAGTGCCCATGAGTAATGAAGAAGTATCTGAAAAGTGATAATGCACCTGTGCCCAATCAATATTCATTTTCATTGTAGTAAATAAGAGGAAACTGATGTGCAAAAGACCACATTATATACATTCTCATGTAGCACACTGGCTCATAGAGCCACACTGTGCGCATAAGTATAGTTTTACGTCTATAAGATTCTGTTTAGGTATATGTATAGAATTGATTTAATGGTTAAGTTCTTGCACAATGTATCTTTAAATTATGAGACAAGTAATTTGTTAAATAACGGTTCAACATTAATTACAGGTTATTCCTATGATCCAGACTGCATGTACGTAAATGGTACTGGTCGAGACTACTACGAATTTTTTATTCAGCTAAATAGATGTGGTACCCTCGGTGAAAACACACATCACCAAGACAGCCGAAAGAATCCAACGGTATGTGACAATATTAAAAAAAATAAAGATAGGTTAACTTGCAGTTATTAGCATTTTTATACTGGGTGTATTGGATTTGATCACCTTTAATTAAATGTTCACAGAAAAATCTTATGTGGAATACCGTTACAGTGCAATACAACCCCCTGATTGAAGAAGAATTTGATGAACACTTCAAAGTCACTTGTGAATACGGCTATGACTTCTGGAAAACAGTGACTTTTCCCTTTCTAGATGTTGAGTAAGTAATTAAAATAACTTGTTTAATTTTTTTATGCTAGTCATAACCGAACGGAAAAAAAAATTCTTTGTATAGTTACTCCATCGAATGTTGCATTTTTTGCATCCTTTGCAGATGTTTTTACAATTTTGTTGCAACTTAAATACAATAGTTTTTTTAAAGTATTTTCCCTATTTCTTCTACAATTGTTTAAAAATAAAAGATTTCGTAATAGTCTAGAATAGTCTAGAGTCCAGAGAAATTTTGCCACCGATCAAGGGCTCCTAGAACACCAAAGTTTTTTTAGACATATTTTTACCTCTTTTACTTTCATCAGAAAGGTATTTATTTTTTATTATAAGGTACAATTTACCTGTATCGAATGCTATTTGATTGTTATAGGCCAACGGTATATTTTAAAATATTACAAAAGATAAACAACTCCTGTGAGAAGGATAGAAATAAAGCTCAATGATTCCATGATCCTTAACTAGTACATAAGTTTTCAAAAAAATAAGGAATTCTTATTGAAATCAAAGTTATTATACATTTAGAGTCAAAATCTTGATTTGTGGCCAATTGTGCTTCTTATTTTCATCATACTTCCACTTGAAGTGAATATTTTGAGTAGTAAGACCTTTTATTTTAATAAGTACGGTATACTCGACTGTCAAAAGTCATATAATGTTCATACTTATTTTGTTTTGAAATGCGCTTACATACCAAAAGTTCTTGTAAATACACGATTAGTTTTTTTTTAAATATGTGACACATTTTTTTTACAAGATAATGAATAATGAAATCGTCCTATACTATGCTATTTTCTTTACAAAATATTTTAGTTCTTGTAGAATGAAAAATAATAGATTTAAAAAAAAGTTATTGCAAGAGTAACCAGAGGATGTAGCATATGACTGTAGGTGCACGCCGTGCCTTATAAAATGTACTCGTTATTCGCATCTTTACTTGGCTTTTAACTAATATTTTTATAAAGACTATGATCTATAACGTTAAAAATAGATTTTTCCTTGAAATCGAAAAACGTTTTAGAATTATGGCTAATTAAGCAACTCACCTTAATGATTCAAACTTTTTTGACAAGCAGTAAAGGATGATGCAATAAATTATAATAAATATTTTTTTGAACACTTTGAATAAAATATCTTGTAAGTTTTTTCAATTATTTTCTGTTCTATGGAACGTTGCTGGCATATATCTAAATTAAGTTTTATTTTGAATTAAATTTTTTGTCTTACAAAAACATTAATTAGTGACAATTGCCATGATAATAATACAAAAGAATTGTTTCAGTATTCATTACCTTATACACAAGAACAGTGTTAGCTCATGAATGAGTTACTGCTTGTTTATTTGGCAAATTTTTTGGTATTTTAGGACATTTAGTAACAAAGTAAGTGTAATTAAATCACTTTTTATTTTTTATTACTGTGTATTATATCATAATTTTCAAAAGGAGAGGTTTTGCAACTTTAAATATTCATTTTAAGTCAAGTTATGATGAAAATCAAAAACATGATCGGCACGGAAGCTAGATTTTTTCTCTAAACACCCTACAGGTTCATAATTCCAAGGTTCTTTAGATTAAGCTTTGGTGACTTTATAATAATAACGTGCACACTGTACAGAAAATAAAGCTTCTGACTTATAGAGTTAGCAGAAAAATTTTACTGCGTGAACTTATAAACTTAAAGATATACAAGTTTGGCAATTGGTATATTTAAGATATTTTAGCATCTCTAAACTCAGCTTATCTTATTACAAGCTGGCTATTTAAAATCTTTTCAAATTTATTCGTTATTACTCCAGATCCCGTTTAAAACTTGTATTCAGATAAGAAATCTTAAAAGCACTAAATATGCTAGCAACGATACGTTATAGCTTTATGTTGAGTTGCCCGAACAGTTATTTGAACACATTTTAATTGAGATATTAGAAAGAGATATAAAAATATCTGTTTTCGTGTCGAAACGCAAATTAATTTTTTTTTAACGTTAATCATTTTTCTGCCAACATTGAAGTCCTGTGCTTTTATAAAGTATGTACGTGACAGACTATGTTATGTAAATTATACAAGTTTCCGTAAATTAAATAAACATATATAATGATAACGCATTCCAACTCAGCTCTTATATGAAGTTGTAGAATTTTGTATCCAATAGTTTCTAAATGTAGAAGCTGCTTTGCATAAAGTAAATGAAATATTTGAGTATTACAAGAGAAAAATTTTCTAAAGAAAAATAATAGAAATTCTTTGATTTTTTTCGTGAAGATATTTTAAAATATATGTGAAAATGGAAACATATTTCAAGAGTGAGAACAGCATACGTGACCTCCTGTTTACTGCACAGTTGTTTGATCATAGAGAGCAGGTGGTTGCGCAGAGTTGTGTATTACTTAAAGTTAAAGTGTATTTGATACAATAAAAAATGATTGTAATGCTAACCAATAGTTTACATATGTAATGACTCT
This sequence comes from Copidosoma floridanum, assembly GCF_000648655.2. Next base: position 242,252 of record NW_019379460.1, on the reverse strand, counting down.
GAGATTTTAAATATCTTATTCTACTGTATTTTCTTAAACAATTTTTTAGAGTGATTGAGAACCACGTCCGATGGTTGTACTATCACAATTTATGTTTGTTTGAAAAAAAAACAACAATTCGGCCGTTTGGACAACGTCCCGGCACTCATCAAGTACAAGAATCTATAAGTAATAAAGACTCTTTACAACAGGTATCTTAATAAATTACAATAAACTCACATTTAATTCAGTGTATAACATACCTCTGACTCTTACTGTAAGGATGTTAAATCGTAATGTCATCAGAATCGTAAGTTTAGTGGCTTTTATACTCTACACATACACAAATGACATAGTACACGCAAGCAATGCAATCAAATCAGAATGGCAAGCAGTTCCTCGTGACAAGCACACTGGAAAAAAAATGGAAGTGCTAGCTTCTTAAAACTGACACGTGCAGTGCTTCCAATGCGTTAGTGCCGTTGCTCTCTTATTTTAGGTGGCCAGGCTCCCCAAAGTAGGAAAATAGTGGCACCAAGCGCTTGGGAGATCCGCCGTCTGATTCTATGGGACGGCAGCACATGCAGAGCTTGGTACTCTTGGTAGGTGTAAGCTTGCGAACCAGCTAATAATAAGACATCCTGATACTATAATAAATAGAGTATTTTTATGTGAAGAGATAAATAGATTAGTACAAAATGGATCTTGCGGTTACAGCAGAGGAAACTACTAAAGGTGAGTGAGAGTAAATCTATTCAAGTGTCACTCACCGATTTTGATAAAACTGCATGGTGGTAGGGAATCGAATAATAAAAGACACGGATTTTTTTTTATGGGTGGAGAATGGTTCCTAGAAGATGAAATCTCCCCTTGAGTTTTTTCCCTTAAAACACACTTTCTGCAGTATTTTCTTTTAAACTCAACATTTAAAAAAAACATATGAAAATAGTTCCTATCAAAAAGTAATTATAATTTTGGAAAAGTTTTAGTCTGAGTTTCATCCCTTATTTTTCAGGAATTAAAACTATGTTTTTAACATTAAATTTTATTTCTAAAAGCTCTGACATTTGTTCAGAAATTAACTAAAAATATGTTGTTGCATGTTACGTAACATGTGTTATTAACCAACAATTTAAAATAAATTACTTGAGCCACTTAAAACAACAAGTTTAGCATAAAAATGTATGTACGGGGGTTTTGTAGGTCACTGATTGCGTATTCATTGTCAGATTTTGGAAATTAATATGATAAATCCAATGTGGTAAAGCAATGATAAGAATTTAACACATCAAAGACAGAGAGGGATTCGAAATTAGAATTTTCAAGTGATAATTTCAACTTTAACCAACGATAAGTGAGGGGTTGGCAAGACAAAACGTACGTATTTTATAACAATAGAAAAATTTGATTTCTTTGGTTACCAATAATGATTTTTTTTTATTTCTCATACTAATAAAATAGATTTTCATTTACTTATACTACAAAGAAGTGCTATATGCACAATGATACCGTCCACCACCAGCATTTCATGATTACAATTTTGTCCGATTTCTTACGAACTTTTTCAAAACGTACTCTGATACAATTTATCAATTCTTTCATGATTCGCGTTAAATTGTTTTTTTTATGTATACAGAGTTCTCTGAATTTAAATTTAAAAAAATTTTTTTGTAGTGACTCAAAACTGCTTGTCTTTTTTTTGCTAAACGCTAAAGTTGCATTACTTTTTTTAATACTCAAGATCAATCAGATTATCAGATTTATCGTTGAAGGTCACACAATTACTATTAGAGTAACTGTATTTACCATCTCTAACTGTAACAGGTTCAGGTACTGCTTTACAATCATTGTTGCATAAACTATCGTAAGTATGTGTATCAACAAATGCTTGACAATTGACTACATCAATTATCAAATCTTCCAGGTAGAAAGCAAATGATATTCCTTCTGTTGTTTAAACGAATTTTACATTGAAAATAGGATCCTCTTGATTCAGTACTTTTAAAATATTTCTCCCAATCATGAACATTATAAATGTTACTATGAACTTAAAATTTTCAATTAAGTTTGATATTGTTTAATCAATTGAACCAAAAAAAAGTAAATGTACATCAATATTACTCTTGATTTTTTCGAACACACATAACTGTAGGAAAGGTTAGTCGAATCAAGACAAAAAAACACTTAATATGAAATATGAAGCAGAGTATCTAAAGAATTCGTATTTATTCACAACTACTTTAAAGTATGAAAGTACGTCTTGCTAACTTTAAAATAAACAGGTACGGAATGGTAATATGATAATTTATTAACGATACTTCCCATAACAGACAGCTCGTAGTATTAAGATGAATCATGAGCAAACTCAACCGCCAGAGGGCAGCAGAACAAGATACTACCAAGAGATATATAGATATATTATTTGCATACAGTTTATTTACATTGCTTCATAAGAAAATTCATACAAATTATCAACATTGTTGCTTTTCGCAGTTTCTTAAATTGACTTAAATTTAAAGCATTACAATAGCTCTCTTTGGAAATTTTCTCATTTATTCTTTAAACTAAAAATTTCCCACTCTCTTACATGTATACAAGTAACAATGAAAGTGTATTGGTGAGACGCCAATATATATAAACCGATGAACCGTGTTTAAATAATATAACAGTATCTATAGGAATCTTGTCCTGCTGCCCTCTGGCGGTTGAGCTTGCTCATAATTCATCCTCATAGCCTTGGCATATGGATACATATTCATGCTATTATCGTGGTGTCAGTTTAGGTACATGGTTGTGGAAAAATTTAATTTTTTAAAACACTAAGAAATTTTCTCATATAGTGAGTTTTGACAGGGCTCAATTTGATGCCATTATTTAATCTGTTAATGGCATCAAACAAAAGTATATAAGTGGAATCTCAGAAGCAAAATTGATTTTTGTACGAACCATGTACCAAAACTGACACCACGCTAATAACATGAATTTTAATTGATGAGCCGAAGTCGATCTGGTAAACAAAGGAGCTCCCCAAAATTAAAAGTGTTACTATGTATAATCCCCACTTAAAAATAAATAATAAGGGTTTATATTTGTATTGTGTTTAAAAAACTGTTATTAACGTATTTTGTAAACAATGAAAAACATTTTTTTTTTTTTCAACAAAATATAAATGTTTTCCAATTCCTCGGGTTATCTTAAGTTCAAAAGATTTTATTCAACTTTTTTTTTAATCCATTGGTTTCCTGTCCACAATTGGCCAAGTTAAAAAAAAATTTTTTTTTGAGAATTTTAGCTGCATATGAAACAATGGTGACTTAATGTTTTCAGAGCTAACTGATATTTATGTTAAAATAATTAGCCTTTGCATGGAAAATTCTATTTTTCGTATTGTTCAGTTTAAAAATATATCGAAATATATTTTTTCTTTTTTCTAAAAAATGAAGCTAAAAAAAATATTGCACCTGATAAGCAGTCTAGATGAAATTGATATCTCCTACCTTATCGATGGAGTCGATATAATTTTTCAGCTTTATAACATTATTTATTAAGGAATTCGCTGTTTCATTGTAAAAAAAGAGAAGACGAACATTCTTGACACTTTAACGAATACATTAAGTTCAGGTTAGGCTGCATTGATCCAGAATTGAAAGCCAAAAACGAAAAATGAGATGTCTCCGTAGTAAAATGTCATATAATTTTTCGTTTTGCTCCCTTAAATTGCGATCAATCTTCCTGAAATCAAGTTTCCTGTATTCCTTGGAATGTCAAAATTAAGTGTCTTCTACTTTTTTTCCAAAAAGAATTGTTAAAAAAAATCGATGATATTAATATCACCACATATCAGTGGCATGATGAAATTATCTGCTGTTATTTATATATATATATATATATACACAGTCATATTTAAATTTTCTGCCTTTATTACCAACAACGATCTCTTATATACCTTTTACAGCAATTGTCATTGATATGGCCTATCTACGTCGTAACAAATATTGTCACACGCTTCAAACTGTCGGTAGAGTAAACAGAGCCTGATGTTAAAAAGATCGGTTGCATTTTGTAAAAGAAAACCAAAAAAATCAGATCATACCTCATGTGTTCGATATCTGATTTTTTATTTTTCTCCCCCTAAATTGCGATGAATCTTGCCACAACCAAGTTTCCTATGTTCTTGATAACTTAAAAACTGTGAGATTTTCACTCTTTGTTAAAATAAAGTATGTATTTCCTCAACACATTTTCTTTTACCTATGATTAACGTTTTACACTAATATACGTAAAAAATCTTGCGAAATTTCATAATCTACATTTTTCTATGCAATAGATATTGACGACAATATTATAGAAAAATAGAAAATTATGAATGTGATTTAATTAATTAATTACAACGCATAATGATAGCAAGTAACAACTCTGCATTGGCTATCGATTACATGTATTTTTTGCAATGTAAAAAAAAATTCTTTTTACTATTATCAAACTTTACGTTTTTTATCTGAAAAATATATCATTATCATGATTTATCTATACAAATTAGATATTTTAAAGATTTTTGGGATTTTTAAGACTTTCGGATAACTAGACAACTGTCAATAACACTTTTAAGTCCTTACATTCACATAGTAAAATGGTAATATAATACATTTTTATATCTAAAGGTTATGAAAGTTTTAATCATAAGAAATTCCAAAGAATCTATTGGTACTGTATTGACTCTATGAATCATTCAAAAGATTTAAAAAAAGAAAATTATCTTTTATCATTACTAGTATTTTTGTAGTGTACGAAATAAATACGTCAATTTTATTTAGTGTACAACTACAACAATATTAGGTTTAATAATGTTTTACATTAGAAATAAATAAAAGATGAGTACAGATAGTAATCGGTACAAGGTACCATATATTTTAATAAAGTTTGCAATAACTTTTATAAGAATCAGTCATAGTAATTGTTTTGACGATATTTTTAAGCTTTTGTACTTGAAGCACCCTTTTGGACGCAATGAAGAGCCTATAACTAGAAAATTTCTTGATATTACTAAACTATTGATTTTCTTCATTTGCAAAATCCGTTTCTTATTATACTCGGTCTACTTTACCATGCCATCCTAAACTTTTAACTGCTCTTTGAGTATTTTAATGCTGTCTCTTTCTTAAAACAAAGTTTCTTATGCTGATCCAAATTGTATTGACATATTCTTAGCCACTAGAAAAAACTCGTTTATTATTTATTTTTTAAGAATATATTTTCTGTAAAATAATTTGACACTTAAAAAAAAGGGTACATTCTGAAAAAATATCAATATGTACGAGTTATAATTAATTATTTTCCTCAAATATGATCTTATTTTACATCAGTCGAGTTTGTTTCAATAATTATAATGACGTTTTGTATGCACAATACTACAATAAATAAAACTATAAAAAAACTATATGTGACAAGACTCTCTTTAGTTGTTTAATTTGTTGTCTTTATATGCTTCGTTCTTATTTTTTTCTGCTGTACCAAGTTATCATTGAACACGTTCCTGCGAGAACGTGGATTGTTGCTTTCATCGATATTGCGATTGACTGTGTTCAGAGTTCCCGTGCTTGCAGCATCTTATTGAAGAACATTGCTGGCCCTCGAGTTCTTAAGATGTTGGTTATCTTGAAATTTATTTTTAAATTCTGTCAGATTTCTAATTCTTGTACTGACTGTGTGTGGACTATGATTCAAGGTTCTAAAGTCTTGCCAATGTATCTGTGATCGACTGGCTAAAAATACAGTGGCAGAACTCTTATTGCGATGGTGTCCAGCTGCATAATATCGACAGTTAAGTATGCAAATTAGTTAACATTCTTAACACTCATAATGATTTCAAAAACTGCTGTTCATTTATTCTGCTTCATTACTGCTCAATCAGAATGTTCACATGAAAACAAGTACCTTCTATGGAAGTCTGTTGACAATCAACGTGTCGATGATTGACAAGAGCAGAAGCATCAAGATAGATATCAGGATTATTTTGATGCTAACTGAACCCGTCATTTTCCTCATCTGCACGCAATTGATTAGCCGAATCTGTGGTGGCTGGAACAATATTCTTCTCATTTGCTGAAGACGAGCGAAAATTGTGTCCAATCGCATTTTTCTGAGTATCCAAGCGCAGTTGCTTAGCCAACGAAGCCACAGCTTGAATGAGATCAATTTGATTTTGACTAAAAAGACGAGGATAACTTTTAACACTGGGAAGATTGCACGAAGAAGCTGAAACATCAACGAAATAAATACGATTTTGTTTAGAAAATTCAATACATTCTTTAACCACATTCTGAAGGGTTTCAAGACTTGGACCCGTGTCTGGTAAAGCTGCAGTAGTAGCTTGACTATGCTGATTTTGAGCTAAAAAACCTTAATATGTACGTATATGCCTTGCAGTTTAAAATGGATAGCATTGGTAATAACTTTTCAAATGCAAATCTATGGTTTTTGTATTGTTTTGCTACATGTCAATATTAATTTGAAAAATAAGTACCTTTACTGACATTACGTTGACGTTCAATGTGCGAATGATTTATAATAGCGAAACTAGCTGGATGATCATTTAGCGGACTTTGAATAAAACGGAATCCCTCGTTATGTCTACTATCTCTATGCAACTGACTAACCGTGTCAGTGGAGGCTAGGACAGCGTTTCTCTCATCTGCAGATGACAAATGACAATAAACAACTATCTCACTTTGTTGAGCGCCTATGAGCAGATGATAAGTCGAAGATAATTCAGCAGAAGCCACATTGCGTTGATTTAAAGCTAAAAAAATTGTGATGATTTTTTGACAGCAACAATTCTTGTCTAACTTTTAAGACTACATTTTACATTTTTGTTAGAGTTTTAGATTATATTTTTAAATAATATCACTAGGACTTAATAAATTTAAAAAAATTTGACTTCACCTTCGAAGCCTATGAAGAACTAAAAATTTAAAAAAATCAAATATTTTTAACCTGTTCCTTTGGATCCAGGTAGAAAAAATTTATAAAGTATACAAAACATAATTTTTAATTCTGTTTTAAAACTAGAATTAATTCTTCAAGTTGTTATATACATATGTATACATCGGAAATTCCACGTCTACCGGGACAGCTGAATGGCCAAAATTCAACGCAATCTTGACGATTTGTTTAGGGTTCAAATTGTTCGTATTATCATAGGCTCTCGAAAGTTATCTGGTCTTTTAAAAAACTCTAAATGGCGGATCCAATATGGTGGCCTAATTCCGAAAAATAAGAGGATCTTATTTAAAAAAATACTATCATATACTAATTATAATTCTTAGTAAGAATTGTCTCTTGCAAATTTTTATTTAAATTCACCACTTTCGAGAAAAAAAATTATAAATATTTACAAATATGTCCAACTTGATAAAAATGAATGTTTTGGTCCTATACACAAAGAGATAGCATAACTGGAGAAGCTTGAAAAATATATTGGTATTTAAGGTCACCAACTATGAATCCAAGGTCATATGTACATGAATTTAAAATGGTAAATCCTAAATGGCGTTAAAAAAGATAGGAAACTCCTAATATTTAAATAAGGTTATCAATAAACCGCCATTTTTTTCGTCAATGGACGTATGTGATAAATTTCAGCATCATGTAACAGAATTTAACATAATTCTACATTGTAGTGCATGTATAGGTACCATTATATCCATACTGTAAATGTACTATTCAGATTCCAAGTGGAATATACAGGAAATCGACAAAGATTTTACTTGTGTTATTTTATGTTAGATTTTTCAACGAGGTTTACATTTGAAGTAGTGTAAGATCTATGATTTTATTTACGAACATACCCTTGCTCTTATCATATACCCATAGCTGGGATAAACGTACGATAAAGATAAAGGCCTCAATGTTATTCCCTTTAAAAATATTGTAAGCTCTTCTAAATGATCTGACCTTTGTATCTGATCGTGATATTTAACCTTCCTTTACGGTCAGAAGTATTTTTCTGTTTAAGAGTCCAACCTCTGTATCATATCTGGTACAGAAGTTAGATTTATCCACGAAAAAAAAAATCTAGTCGTAAAGTTTGGTTGAATTTTAAGGTCAGATAAAAAAGCCAGGTCATTTAACACCACAAGCTATAGGGCAAACATATCTTAGCAAGATAAGATGTTTAAGACTATCCAATTAAATCTATTAAGATATGTCGAACAACCTTGCTAAGTCTCATTTAGTAGGCCACTCCCATATAAGAGCGTGCTGACGCGTGCGTCCCGTGGATTTTAAAAGTACCAGAGGTCTGATAGACTTATAAGACTTAGATATAATAAGTCTGGTAAGTCTATTTTAATACCAGGCGTTTTACAAAAAAGTATTAAGAGAACATTTCTATTTTAAATTGATTACCGGAACCAGAAATTTTTTTTCACATAAGTTTCTCTTCTTAATATTTAATAAAATAATCTTTTTTTTTTTAAAAAAAACAACCACATACCTAAGCTGACACCATACTAATAGGTATAATCGTGTAACTCAAAATCTCGTGCTGACCGATTAGATTGAAACTGCACTGATTATGATGCATGCATTATCTATCGTAAAAAAATAGTCATACACTTGAGAATACGAAAATTAATTTAATTAGAGAATACGTCAGTAAGAATATGTTTCGTCCATAATTGGGATATAATGAATTTTGAGAAATAAACTTAAATTAATTTATTGATGAGTAAATTGAAATTGGAAGTAGCTCAAGAGCAAAATACAGTAATATGTTATTTTATATATTAAGAAGACAATATCTTTTGTTCCAGCTTTGTAAAAATCTAGTAGAAAATTTTTTTGTGCTGTTTTCAAGAGCTGCTTGTCAAGTTAATAATATTTTTTCTATCTTTATTACCGTATTGCTCATAGCATGTAACATATTGTTTTCAGTATGTTATATTTCAGAAAAAGATGTATACTAATAGATGTGATAATCCTTATAATAACCCAGGTCACGTAGGCAAAGAGCTAAGATGTATTTCTAAAAGTATGCAAGCAGCTTTCCCAAGTATCCCTCCCACAGCTAGAGTATGTAAAAATTTTAGACAGTTGTTCTCGGTAAGTCAACATTCAATTAATGAGACTGATGAGCTTGTCAGTTCAACTGATCCAGTATCCGATTCTCCGTGTTTAGTATTGGAAGATTTAGATGATAAGACGCTTTCACCAAAAAAAAAAAAAATACCTATTAAGAGAGGCTGCTCTAGAAAAAATGTTACAAAATCTTAAAGACAAGTTTTCAAGTTTATCTGCAAACGGTCTTGTGCGAATAACAATTTTGACTATAGCACCAAGTTGCTGGAGTATACGTGACACTGCGGAAGAGTTTTGTACCTCTTGGAGAAGTGTTCTTAAAGCACAAGAGCTGAGAAAACTTGATGGTATGCTAGCATTTCCTTAGATAAAAACTGGAAAATCTTTACCTGATAATACTGTAAAAAAAGTTGTAGAGTTTTATGAAAATAATTTGAACAGTCGAGTAATGCCCAATAAAAAAGACTACGTTTCTGTAACAGACAATGATGATAAGATTAAAATGCAGAAAATATTATTGTTTCGTGATATAAAGGCCTACATAGTCAATTCGAATAACAAAACCCTACATTTCCCATTGGCTCAAGTAAATTTGCAGATTTACGACCAATATGGTGTGTATTGGCTGGTGCCAGCAGTTCACATAGTGTATGTGTTTGTGTACTACACCAAAACTTTAAGTCAATGATCGATGCTTCAAATTTACCTAAATTAACTCTGAATTATGAGAATAAAATAATATCTTTTACAGACTCGTTCAAGATTGTTCTGTGTGACAACCCATCGGTATCTTGTTATTTGGGCTATTGTAAAAACTGCCCAGGTACTTAAAAGTTTACAGATCTTATTTATGATATTTTGAGGAAAATGGCATCTTAGAGGCTTTTTTTTCAACTTGGCAAACAACTGACCATTGTACTCTCAAGAAAGAATATCTTTCAGTCAATGATTTCGTTAATGATGTATCTACAAGACTAAAAACTCTTTTACCCTATCATTTTATTTCCAAAGCGCAGTCTCAATTTATATCAGACTCAAAAAATAATTTGAAAGAGGAGGAAATCTTAGTACACATGGACTTCTCAGAAAATTATGCATATGTTGTCAAAGATCTAGCACAGGGATTTCATTACAATAATGCACAATGCACTGTACATCCCGCTGTCGTATATTATAAAGAAAAAGGAGTGGTCCAGCATAAAAGTTTTATTTTATTATCTGACTGCTTAACTCATGACACTTACTCATGCAGTGTACATAATGCAGCAACTGGTAATTTCAGAAATTAAAGAATTTTGCTTACAAATCAATAAAATAATATCATAAGAGCAACCTCATCAGCCATGAGGAGGATTTGGATGTAATAGCTGAATGGCATTATTACGCTACTGCATACGGTAAGGCCACGTGTGACGGCGTAGGAGCTGTCTTTAAACGAGAAGCGTACCGTGCTAGTCTCCAAGCTGATTGGGCTGAAGTAATGTTGACACCAAAAAGCCTACTCGATTGGGCAACAAAAAAGTTTAAGAACACACAGTTATTTTACTACAGCCCACAGCATCATGAAAAGACAATAAAACATCTGACTAGAAGATTTTCTAAGGCTCCTGCTGTATCAGAAATATTTACAGCTCATGCATTTATTGTGATTCTTAATAAAAAATAAAAAATCATGAGATTTTTAACAGCTCAGGATCCAATAAGGATTTTGCAATATTAGAAGTTGTTAAAACAATATAATATTTTAAATAAGATTTTAAATAAAAAACTCTTAACAATAAAAAAACTGATATTTGAGTCTAAGTCACAGAAACTTTGAGTTACATTGTTATCGTTGTAATTAATAATGTTAAAGTTTATTGAGCATTAAATAATAAACATGTTTACTAATAACCTAAATTAATTATTAGGAGTTTTCTACCCTTTTCAACGCCATTTGGGATCTACCATTTTAAATTTATGTACACATGACCTTGGATTCGTAGTTGGTGACCTTAAACACCAACGTATTTTGCAAACTTCTTCAGTTAGGCTATCTCTTTCTGTATAGGGCCAAAACATGCGTTTTTATCAAGTTGGACATATTTTTGAATATTCACAGTTTTTTTTCTCGAAAACAGCAAATTTAAACAAAAATTTAGAGGAATTATTTTTTGCCCAGAATTATAAGTAGTATATGATAGAATTGTTTTAAAATACAATCCGTTAATTTTTTGGAATTTCGCCACTATGTTGGATCAGCCATTCTTAATTTATGTACACCTGACTTTGGATTTGTAGTCAGCGACCTTAAACACCAACGTATTTTGTAAGCTTATCCAGTAAGGCTATCTCTTTCTGTATATAGAACCAAAACATGCGTTTTTATCAAGTTGGACATATTTGTAAATATTCATAATTTTTTTTTCGAAAATGGCATCTTTAATAGAAATTTGCAAAAGACAATTCTTACTAAGAATTATAATTAGTATATGATAGTATTTTTTAAAAATAAGATCCTCTAATTTTTCGGAATCAGGCTGCCATATTCGATCTGCCATTTTGAAATGTTTATTTTAAAAAGACCAGATAACTTTTGAAAGCCTATGATGATACGAACAATTTAGGCCCTAAACGAATTTTCAAGATTGCGTTGAATTTGGGCCATTCAGGTGTCACGGTTGACGTGGAATGTCCGATATATATATATTGGAACGGGTAAACATTATGATATTTATATGGAAAATTACGAAGTGCCTGGTTATAAATGTTCGTTCTAATCTTTTTCGGGGCATACATTTTTTCATGGAATACAACAAAAAGTTTTAAAGGAAAACATGATACAGAAATATAATTTCATAAATAACAGGAATTACATTAGATATAACTTCACAAATTAACCCCCAATCATGCCATTTCGTTTCGCTGCTGATACATTTAGGCCTCTGCAAATATGGATAGTACATTACTTACCTATCGTTGAAGTTATTTCTATAGGCAGCTGTTTGGTGAAAGAAGCTATGACTGCAGTAGGGATTAGAGAACCTAGAAAATTACCTTCTCTTTTGTGTTGATTCTTTGTACGTTGTTGGCTACTCGTAATAACCTGTTTTTAAAAAAAGAGACGCTTTTCTCTACAAAAACCAAAACGACGAATTTTTTTATTATTTACGCAATGTATATACCGATACTTTAAGAGAACTACCGGTATAAAATCGTCTTTAGATTAAAAAAAAACAAAAACTTTTATGCCCTCTACTTATGACAACTATTGCTTACTGTCTTAGTTATGTCTTTTAGCAGTAGATGTTACAGTTTTTGATTGGAAAGCAACATTAGAATTTCCAGAACTTGATGAATATTTTGCCCCTAGTAGCAGCCCCTTTACTCTCTTAGTAAGAGATATCCATGGCGTTTGTTTTTTCTTACTGCCACGTTTGTTTGTACGGAGAAAAAGACAATTAACCAGTAATTACTAATCTTTAAGAACGCTGTGAAAGCTATGACATGTAATATGTAATACAGATAATGTTTGAAATCAAAAACTGGTAGATTTTGTTATGTTGTTGTTAACTACAGTTTGTTTTAGCTCATTTGTGTTATGACTGGATTTGTTCAGAGTATGGTCTTAACTGTTATATTTAAGGGCTATTTGTGCGATTCTTAGAATTCAGCTCGTGAGCTTAAATTGTTCTTTTTGGTATTGAATAATAATCTTTATTCAAACAATATAGGTAATTAATGTAATTATTTATTAAAGCAATTTAATAATAACTTGTTCTTTTAAATACAATTTAATCGGGTCATTTTAACAAGGTTCAGCATAAATTTTATTACTGATATTTCTCTTACATGTATCACTGATTTTTGTTACTGCTGCTTCGGAGTTCCCTAATGCTTCGTGCTGTAACCATCAGTGTTTCCTTAAACTACACGAACGAGTTCGTAGGTTGCGATTTCTGCTTTCTCTGCTATCACCAGAACCACTTTCAGCTGTCCTCCTTTGCTGTACCTTGCTCCTTAGCGTAGTCCAATACTATTGATATTCTCGATACGCTTTCGAGTTGTCTCAGCCAACACGTTATGCATTACGTATACAAGGTACTCATGAGTCACGAGAGTCAAGAGTTGACTAAAACCTTAGAATACAGGTGACAGACGTAAAGAGAGAGATTTTTCCTCTTAATGGTGCGTTTTTATAGCATCAGATAAAAGAGGCTTTTGGTTGAATTAGGTCAACCAATGAGCGATGTTCTTGCAGACTGCGTTGACAGTTGCACGATGGTGTTACATGTTATGATTTAACATATTAGGAAATAACAATACAACAGTACCAATCGCATTTTCTGACAAATGCGATTGAGTTTTTGGGTCAGTGATGATGAAAGCTTGTATCAGCAATATAAGAACGCTAAATACAAGCTTCATTGAGACAGTAAGTTAACAAATTTCGAAATTAATCGTTCTGAGGATTTTACAAACAATTTTAAATATCATGAAGTGATGTGTGAATTACAAATTTTTAATTAGTATACATTATTAGAATTAAACTATGAATCAACAAGTAATTCATAAGTTCATTCATACATACATGCATTTTCACAATAAGGCTGGCCGTTTTCTATGTCAGCATATTATAAAGCACGAATTCTTGTGGTGCTCGTCTCATTATAATGTGGCTAGGGATAACTTTTACTATATTATAGGAGTTTGTTTCTTTACTATGTATTCGTATTTCAGGTGCAAAAAGTAATTTTTAAATCTTTCTATATCGATTTTGTTAAACAAATGATATTATTTAACGTGTATTTTGGTATAAAAATTTTGCATCCTTAATTTTCAAGTACTCTAGCACATTGTTCAAATACAGTATCTAGCTGTTTATGGTAGAGCTCAGTTTGGTCTTCAATGCTACGAAAATCTAACATAATAGTAACGTGCCATTCGGTACGAGTTAGTCTGACTTCGTTAGTGTATTCATAATAGATATCTAGATTATTCACCAGAAGCACGTTGTCATAAGGTTTTTCAGGTATTTCTTCTTTGCTATTTATTAAACCAGGCCGTAGTGTTAGCAAAAGCAGAAAGCCAATGTTTTTAATCAACGTATTGATCGGATCAATCTGCAACAAAAATAAAAATTTTTTTTTTTTTTTTTTTTTTTCATAGGTAGCAACGTTTTACTTTGTCAATGTGTTGGTTAATTATTCCTGATTCTAATATGACGTTATGATTACTATGTATTTCTTTAAAATTCCGTTATAAAATCTATCTAATTTTTCTTTTCGGGGTTGTTTGAGTACATAGACTGTCATTCAAACTTCCAAGTTCTGTGGCTTTGACTTATTGTTATAATGTGTTTTTGTACTTTGTTTTGATATTTTAAGTCTGTTACGAGCTATTTCTTGTACTGTATGTGAACAGCGGGCAAGGTCATTAGCATGTGAGCTGTATTCTTCTAATTTTAATTCGTCTGGAAGTGGATTTGGGAAACGTGCCTCTCTACCAAAGACAAGTTAGAAAGCTGTAAAGCCTGTTGCTGAATGAACTGGAGTATTATACTCATGCTTTGCAAAAGGAACCATTGTATCCTAATCATTTTTGTTTTTAGCGTTAGTTCTCAAGAAATCGCGTAACATAGCGTGGCTTCTCTCTAATAAACCATTTGATTGTGGGTGATATGCACTAGTAAGAGCTAAACGAAATCCATACATTTTTGATACATCTGTCAATACTTAATGAATAAAAATTTTTGATCTGTCACTAAGAATAATTGTAGGAATGTCGAAAGTTGAAATAAAATATCTTGATAACATATCGACTATAGTTATTGCTTGTATATTAGGAAGATGAACTGCAATAAAAAATTTTGTAAGTGAGCTTTGCATTGTAAAAATGTGCTTATCTCCTGATGTTTTTTGTGGAAAAGGGCCTACTGTATCTGTTGCGACCTTGTAAAATACTTCTGATGGTAAGTCTGTAATGACCATAGGTTCTCAATTTTTTGTGTCAACTAATTTTTGTTCCTGTCAAATTTTAAATTTTTGTATGTATTCAGCAATGTCATTGCGCATTCCTTTCCAATTATATTTATCTCTCATTCATCTATAAGTTTTTACTACTCCTCTATAACCTCCGAATAAACTAGTATGACATTTAAATAATTTTTACTTTCCATCTTCTAGGGTTAGATAAGAACATGCACCAAAACAAATTTTTATTAAAAGGGGAAGGTGACGTAACTCTTTGTATGAAATTGATGGCATTTCTCCTCTAGGGAGATTATCGATGAGATTTTTAAAGTAGGTTCGTTAAATGCTAGTTTTTATTTCATCAGTAAAGTTTTTGTTCACAACTAATGAAAATATGTAGCGATTTCGGTTTTTCGTAGTATTAACGTATCCCAATTTTGGTTGAACATCTAATAATTCTTCTTTTGATATAGCTTCTATATCTAATAGTAGTCTACTGTTTATTGATTTTAAATCTACAGTTTCAGAAATAAAACGGATGTTGTTAACTTTTGTGTAAGTTAAATTTTCTCGAGTACTTGAAAATGTTAGTTTATTTGTTTCATAAGTTATATTAGAGGGATTTCCAACGAGACTTATATTTCTTGTTACTTTTTCGCTACAAGCTATGTTCTAATTTTGCTGTATAGGTTATAACGCTGCTGTATGGCTTGTTTGTAGTAAAATATTTTGATTGAAAGTTTCCTTGGTATCGTAATCAATTTTATTTTCTATGTTTTCCGATAAAAAAGGGTTGTCGTGTCTTTCTTAGTTACTATTTTGCTCCATTGGTAGTAAACTTTTTTTGTATAGTTTATCATTAGAGTTTTGTAATTAACTTTTGGTAGGTCTATTTCTGTGTAATTTAATTGGAGATTTTGCTCTTATGGGATTTCTGTTCGCAATAAATTTGTTCATTGTTTCATCGATCTATTCATTTACTATTGTAGGAGAATCTGAATTTTGAGGTGACGATGGGAGTGAATTCATTTGTTCTTGATTTAAGTAACTGCCATCATGACGTTGGGTAGGGGATGTAGGTAAAGATTGTATTTCTCCTAGAATGCTGTTACATAGTATTTTATTTTTCTTATCGTAACCATCCCATCATAAATAGTTTTGATTCTATTTTCTAACAAATCTTTCTGTGTCGCAATTATTATGAATGTAAGTGTTATTTCTTAAATCGGATAACTGCTCTTTATTTTTATTTGTATTGTTTACTTGGTCTTGTAAGGAGCGTCAAAAAGTAGATTGAAATTTTGGTTTTATTGTAATTAAATTTAAAGTTTCTTCATCGGAAGAAGTAGAGTCTTCATCTTGTGAAAATGTTACAGATTTCTGATTAACGTTATTGGCTTGGGATGTACTGGGTTTGATTGGAATATTAGTTTGTCTTGGTGAAAAACGTGAATTTTTTTCGATTATTTCTTCAATTTCACTGATTTCCGAATTTTCGTCACTTGAGTTTTCCATTGTATTCTGAGGGGTCTTTTCTCCAAACGTATTTATTAGGCTTGGCATAAATAATCGTTCTTGTTATGGTATTGGTGTGTCGGATAGTTGGTCACTAAACTGTGAAGAAGACGCGGTGTCGGGTTTGGATGACGAGTCTTGTATTTGAGCTCTTGGTTTTTTTTTTTTTCATCTCGCTTTTAATCTTTCCGCTATTGTAGGTGCATTTAATTTACCCTGTCCACCTCCCGTACTCCAAGGTACTATTAATAGTGCATCTCTAGATTTATTTTTTTTACTATAGGTGCTGGTTCTTAATAAAAAACATTTTGTAAGCATTTTGTATTCACCATGAATATTTACTAGTAACTTAATGAAAATTACTAAAATCAGTAAGATGTTATTGTTTATAATCCCTGGCTGTCCTTGATATATTGAATCCTTATTTATGTTCTGCTATAATGGATTTATCATTTTTAATTTCCAAAATGTAACAACAAATACGTAATCAGCGACATAAAAATCCCCGTACATCGATTTTTATTTTTAACTTGTCTTAAGCGGTTGAAGTATTTACTTTGAAAATGAGTAGTGGACTCTTAAAAGGGATTGTTTCAAGATAAAAACAAACATTGGTTAACTGCATATGTTATGTAACATGCAAAGATATTTTTTTAGTTAATTTCGAACAAATTTCAGAATTTTCAGAAAAAAAACTACAATAAAAAACAAAGTTTTAAACTCTAAGATATAGAGGATGCAACTGGGACAGTAAAGTTTTTATTAAACTATTAGTAATTTTGGATATGAACAATTTGTATATAATTGTTTCGAAAAATCGTAAGTTAAAAAAAAAATTGCACTATGGATGTTTTAAGGGTAAATACTTGAAGGTAATCTTTACCCTCGAAGAACTATTCTCTGCTGATAAAGAAAACTTGAGTTATTTATTTCTTAATTTTCTACCATATTGCAAAAAATTTCATCACAATTGGTTGGTTACACTTGGGTAGGTTTACTTGTGAGTATAAAAAAAATTTGAAAAACTTACTTTATTCAATATAATCACTATGACTAAAAATTTTTTTTAAGACAAATTAAGATTATTGCAACCTTTAAATACATTAATTCAACTCTATGTGGAGATTCTGACCATCTACCTTAGCCGTTACATAAAATTTTGTTTTATTAACTTTTACAGCAGAAAAAATACAACTTTTGTTTATTTTCTTTATTCTTTTTATTAAATCATGATTTCATACAATAAAAAAAAAACGTAAAAAATACAAATTCTGCATGAGTACATCATTATAGTTTAGCAGATATGTGTACATCTTCTACAAGCTTACAGTGGTTACCTTAACTATTACATTTCTGGAGCAAGATAGATGAAATAAAGTAAATTTTTTCTTTAAGTTGTATAACACTGTTGATGTTAAAGAATAATGAATTATGATTTTATGGTTTATTTATTTATGTTTGATAAAATTTTTTTTAATAGGTTGTGAGATTTTTGTAAATTAATAAGGAGTCACCTTCAAAAAGCAAGCGAAAGCCATAACATCCAGTTTTGAAGTAGGTATTCTAATCAAAGTAGTGCCTTTAATGTAAGCTGAAATAAATAAAAACTTTGTATAGTCATGTCTTAGAATATTATTTTTGCTCAAAATAGATAAAGATAACAAATATTATAATTAATGTTAATTCCTTATCTCCGCCTCTGTTTTCGTTAATAATAGGGTACTTGTTACTAATGCTAAAAAGACTTGTCAATATTCCAGTGGATTAAATGACGTCTGATAAATATCTGCCATGTAATTGATGATGTAGAAGTGCAGCAACATCCAATTATTCTTAATCCATTTGCACAGTTACAGTAGTGTTCTCTAATAGCATGTACACCTTCACTGCTAGCATGGTAATGAATCAATCATTCACAGGTTTTTAAGTTGATGGATTTTGATTTTACTTGAAATCTTACTATGCCAAAATTTGCTTTTGGAAAACTCACACTCAAACTATTGACATCATCTAGTATTTTTCCTAAGTACAAAATAGCCTGTTTAAATTGATAAGATCCCGTAAAAAAATTTTTAGTTTATCTAAAGTTAACTCTGAGAACTCAAGTACATCAGGAGAAGATATTGTTTAAATGGATACATATTTTCTGGGTAAATAAATTCCAATTTACTACTCACAATTTTATTTCTTATTGATTTCTTCAGTTGTATTTGAATCAATCAAACAACTCTACAATACGTTCCAGTTCTTAAAAGGGATTGATTTTAAAATAAGTGGTGTAACAGCTTGTATTTTTGCCTGATAGTACCATGGCTTAGAGGACCCAACGCAGATTTGCAACTTATCTTGACTCGTTTGATTCTTTGGTGCTAAGTTGGTTCTTTTTTCCTTTTAAAACAGGCATTAAACATTAAAAACTTTTATTTTTGTAAAAAAAATTTACAGCATCTCTAAATCTACATTGAAAAATGAAAAAAATATTTTTTTTTTGAAAATCATTAGTCCATTTAGATATCAAAGTAAAAGTTCAAGTACCTTCGCATTATTGACTGTTTCTGTAAATGGTCTTGTAAGATCAACTATTTAACCGTTTGTCATGCAGGTAGTAAATGGCTTACTTAGGGAAACTTTTGTTGGCGAAAACGTGGTTTTTGTAGATGAAAATTGTTGGAACTTTTCTCATGCCCTAAATGACTGCAAATAATGACCAAAGCATCATCAATATTGTACAACACTGCTGCAGCTTCTGCTTATTCTTAAAGGACAAACTCTTTGCTATGAGCTGCAAGCCCAAAACATTTTGGAAGCATTTCTTCTTTAAAGCACATTAAGACAGAACTTAATGAATCTTTGACGGTGTTTTCAGATATTTCTGAAGTAGCTGCTATCAGTGCGTTTAAATTTCCTAATTTAAGTTTGAATAAGAATATCACCAACGCTTAAATTTTTGTAATGAGAATATCTCATTGAGGTTAACACATCTTTGAGTTTTAGAATTTGATCCCATAAATGACTAGTTAATGCTTTTACGCGTTCTTCTGACAAAAAACAAAAGCAAATTTTATCATGTAGTTGTTACGTCTGAACTTCCTTAAGTGAAAAGTCTAACTCGTAGATTCGTGCTACAAATAAATAAATTTAATTTTTGTTCATCAGGAACCAGCTGTCAGTCCAAAATCCTTATTTGCTTTTACTTACTGTACACTTTTCTATTAAATTGTTAACTTGGCGTTGTGGTGTTAGGTTTCACTGAATGATATGTGTGCAGTAGTGTTAGGGTTTTATACGCAAGTTGTCTTTGACCTACTATTTTAATTAATATTTTATGTATTCAGTTTATTTATCAAAGTAAGAATTACGTCTCACAGAGTAATTTTCAATCTTGGAATATTGTATATAATTTAGTAACTTAAATATTTTTTAATTAAAAAAGTAATTTTCATCAACAACTAAGTTCTTATTTGATGATTTAATAAATTTAAAAAAGCCGAAAATAGTTGATCTTACAAATCATATCAATTATAAAGTTTCAGATTCACATTAGCAATATTTTTACAATTTATAGTTTTTTTTAACTTAACTTACTTCTATAATATGTTCAGTTACAAGATCTTAAAAATTTGACTGCAACAATGGTTCTTATCCTACACGAGAGTACTCGTAGCGATGACAATAGTAAAGCTGCTGCTTTTAACGTTAGAACTTAATTCGACAGTCCTTTCTGTCTTGTCTTTTCTTGATTTACTGTTTGGGTGAGCTTCCAGTGGCTTGGTTTTTTGAATTTTTTGCACACAGCTCAATCACCGAGCTAAGCCTTACGTTTCCTCAAATGCATTATTCTAACACACAGCTTGATCACCGAACTTAGTCTCACATCCACTTAGAAGATGCCACAGAACTCACTCTCCAACTTTTATAGTTACTTTGGAGTACTTGATGAAAGAAAAAAGGTGAATATCGTTAAGTTCAAGGAGTGTTAATACTGTTGCATTCAAGGATGATACACCAGGTTAAGGATCCGAACAACTAATCAGAGCCTAATCTAGTTACTCTTGAATGACATAAGCACAGTCATGGAGCCATGATTACACAGTAATTGATGGTTAAAACTGCTAATCTCTCAGTATATACATTAACTACAAGTTGCTGTCAAAATTGTGTACAACTTTTTTTGTAGACATACGCTGTAAATAATGTTAAAATTGTTAATTATTCATACTCTTCGATGTACCACTGCAAATTAATGGTGTAAGGGGAGCTTTTTATAAGATTGTTGGAGGCTTAATGGGTAGTTCGAGTTTTGCGATGGTAGCTCGTTTCAAAAGAAGTAAGTAACACGTCATGCGACTGCAGAAGCGAATGTACGGCTTGATGTTTGGAGATTGCTAAGCTTTTGCTTTTTATAATTTAGTAATAAAACTCTGTTTTAGACTAATAAATACTGTTTTAGAGTAATAAATACCAAGGATATGACATGGCATGTCACATAGTCTCACATGAACTTTGAGAGTACTTGAATGAATTTTTCACTTTTTGGTACTCCAGTAATAGTTTCTGCTGAATAAGCAGACGTTATTGTTATAAGGTTCTCGTAAACTAGATTTTTTTTACATATTAAGGACTGCATTGGTTTTTATTAGGTATGAGAAAGCATTATTTGTGAAAATTCGACAACAAGCTTGAAGGGCTACATCAATAATACTGTTAGTATTTTGTTTTTGTACACATAATAAGCAGCATACTTTTGAAGTTATCATTCTTTTAAATAGCATAATCATATGTTCAATTTCTTCCTTTTTAGATTAGTCTGTTAAATGACAGCTTGAAAACTCACTAGCTTTTTGGTTTGATTAAGTAGAATTTGGGTTTGAGTCTTGTGAGACTTAAGATAATTTGTTTGATGGTCGGGCTTATTTTTTCATTTTTTTTGGTCTATCAAAATTTTAAACAAAGTATAAGAAACTTTTTAATCAATGTTTTACTACGGTGCATATTCTGGTACATCAATTACTGTGGCCTGGTTAGGGCTTATATCCTGCAGCACGAATATTTTTAAGTGAAGAAGCTGTGTAAAATAACAAATTGTAAGAACCTTACAATCTGCTTAGGCATAAATCTACGAATCGTATGTTATTCAATTAAAAAAAAAATAAAAACTTACATTTGCATATTTGATACTTTTTAAAGTTAAAATAATGGTTTTTCGATATATCTTGCTATGCACCTGTTAAAAAAAGTTCTAACAAATGCACAAAAAATTTATTTTTCTGCGCTTGAAAAAAACAAAATAAAATTTTATATAACACCTTTGGTACATAGTAAAAATCATAAATTAAAGTTAAAATAATGTATTAAAGGGTTTCTATGACCTTTTATTATTTCAAAGAAAATTATAAGTAATAATAGTGATGCTGACTATATATAGGAATTTTTTCAGATTTTTTGATACCCATTATTAGAAGAAAAATTAAAAACAATATTTCACGGGACATATCACTGATTTTAGGGCCTTTTTTTCGCATTGCACACCAACATAGAAAACATTTACCAGTACACGAAGATGTTTTTTTTTTCTTCTTCTATAAAACGAAGTTACAAAATTTTATTTAATACATATATATGTATGTTTATGAAAAGGTTACTTATGCAGACACTTACACGTACATGCAAGGTAGTATACACACTTAAATCCAATATCGACAGAGGTGACATCGAGAATCTCGAAGTATATACCGAGAATCTTGATGTAACACCACTGTAGTTCTTGATTCTAGATATAAGAAAATTTAACATACCAAATCCTGAAGTAAATATTTGGGATATGCGCTGATCGGGTGCGCAATTGACTGCATTTGCGCTGTACGATTTGGGATTTGGGATAAAAAATTTTCTTACATCTAAAATCAAAAAGTACAGTGGTGCTACATCAAGATTCTCGATGTATGCAGTGTATACTTCGAGATTCTCGATTTCACCACTGTCGATATCGGATTTCAGAATGTATACTATCTTCTGCGTATAAGAGGGTCATTACAAGGACAAAATAGGATATATATATATATATATATGTTTATAGATAGTGACTTATGCGGACTATACGTGCTTCTTTTATATATATATATACATATATATATATAAATGTCAATAACATGGTAGGATTATGCGGACGCATAATTCCACTTTTGTCCTTATAATTACCCTTACGTACATGTGATTGTCCACATAAATCACCTTTTTATAAACGTATATATGAATGTATATCATGCCGCACACATACATTTTCATCATACTGCGCTAAAAGTAGGAGCTTTCGTCCCGCTTCGCGATACAAAAATCCCTTCTCTCGGCGCAGGATTGATGAAATATCATATACAACCCACCGAAGGAAACAAAGAATCTCTCAGATCATATGCTTATCGCATTCGGCTGTGCTTCAGGCGTCAATTGCCTGCAATCTGAGCCATTCCTTATTTTTTCTCCCTAGGTGAGCAATATACCACTTCTGTGTCAATACTATACATTAATTATTACCTTTAAAAGCATAAAATAGCAAGTAATTTTAGAAGTTGGCATGTGAAGTGCCCAGAGAGATAATATCCTACTAGTATATATATGTATATATATATATAACTTCTAAAATAACCTGTTATCTTATGCTCTCAAAGGTAATAATAAACGTATAGTGTTAACACAGAAAGTGTATTTGGGCGATATGATACAGTTCTCACTCAGAGTAAGGTACACAACCCTATAATTTGGCCTGTCCTAACTATTTAAAGTCTGAGCCATAACTAGAAAAATATTCATTAGAGGTTACTGTTTATGCAATGTATGTTTTTTTTAAAATGAATTTATTACATAATGTAGCGTACAAGACTTGTACGTGTGTTCTCTTATTAAAAATCATAAGGAAATATATATTTTACCATCGTATAAGAAATTTCTTGCCTTAATCATATATATTGCATTAATGTAACGGCAAAATAGTAATACTTTTAACCACGTGATAGCCGGTTTTAAATTAAATTTTATTTTTTTCCTAATTTTTTATTATCAACTAAGTCCATAACTGGTGCACTACCTGCATTGTTCTCCTTAAATTGTTGCCTTTAATTAGGAATAAGAGTTGAATCCCTTATCTAATGAATTATTGTTTTGATTTAATTTTGATGTAATGAGTCAATATATGTATTAATTTTTTTTAATAAAACGTACCGATTTTCTGAATATGCATACAACTTTATAAATATACTGTTCAAGTGAGAAAATATTTAGCTTAACTTGCTTGACAATAAAAACTCAATATTTGATACATTGACGGTCTTAAGGGCATTCAGTACATCGTTTAAAATTTCTACTTTACCGATTTTCCTATAACAAGAAATTTTCGTTAATAACTAATTATGTAACTATTTAAACCCAAAATGATGAGAAGAGAGCCCCCAAGCTGGTACTTTGAAGAATCAATCAAGCCTAAATTCAATATAATTTGTTGCGAATTGAAAAAGAAAAGTTACATTTCTAATTGTGTACACTGGCACACTCTTTTACGATCACGAAATGTAACTTTTCTTTTTCAATTCGCAACAAATTATATTGAACTTAGGCTTGATTGATTCTTCAAAGTACCAGCTTAAGGGCTCTCTTCTCATTATTTAGGGTTTAAATAGTTACATTATTAGTTATTAACGAAAATTTCTTGTTATAGGAATATCGGTAAAGTAGAAATTTCAGACGATGTACTGAATTTTATTTATAATTCATACTTGAAATTTATTTATAATCATGGAAATTGCTAGGACTAGAGAAAATTGTTTTTTGAAAATAATAAAAGGTAACGATGATAAATTTTTGGTATTCAGAGTAATTTTTGGTACAAAAACTCTGATTTAAATTTTTTTTCTTGTAATAACTTTTGCTGAATTGTTGTATTTAANTATATATATATGTCAATAACATGGTAGGATTATGCGGACGCATAATTCCACTTTTGTCCTTATAATTACCCTTACGTACATGTGATTGTCCACATAAATCACCTTTTTATAAACGTATATATGAATGTATATCATGCCGCACACATACATTTTCATCATACTGCGCTAAAAGTAGGAGCTTTCGTCCCGCTTCGCGATACAAAAATCCCTTCTCTCGGCGCAGGATTGATGAAATATCATATACAACCCACCGAAGGAAACAAAGAATCTCTCAGATCATATGCTTATCGCATTCGGCTGTGCTTCAGGCGTCAATTGCCTGCAATCTGAGCCATTCCTTATTTTTTCTCCCTAGGTGAGCAATATACCACTTCTGTGTCAATACTATACATTAATTATTACCTTTAAAAGCATAAAATAGCAAGTAATTTTAGAAGTTGGCATGTGAAGTGCCCAGAGAGATAATATCCTACTAGTATATATATGTATATATATATATAACTTCTAAAATAACCTGTTATCTTATGCTCTCAAAGGTAATAATAAACGTATAGTGTTAACACAGAAAGTGTATTTGGGCGATATGATACAGTTCTCACTCAGAGTAAGGTACACAACCCTATAATTTGGCCTGTCCTAACTATTTAAAGTCTGAGCCATAACTAGAAAAATATTCATTAGAGGTTACTGTTTATGCAATGTATGTTTTTTTTAAAATGAATTTATTACATAATGTAGCGTACAAGACTTGTACGTGTGTTCTCTTATTAAAAATCATAAGGAAATATATATTTTACCATCGTATAAGAAATTTCTTGCCTTAATCATATATATTGCATTAATGTAACGGCAAAATAGTAATACTTTTAACCACGTGATAGCCGGTTTTAAATTAAATTTTATTTTTTTCCTAATTTTTTATTATCAACTAAGTCCATAACTGGTGCACTACCTGCATTGTTCTCCTTAAATTGTTGCCTTTAATTAGGAATAAGAGTTGAATCCCTTATCTAATGAATTATTGTTTTGATTTAATTTTGATGTAATGAGTCAATATATGTATTAATTTTTTTTAATAAAACGTACCGATTTTCTGAATATGCATACAACTTTATAAATATACTGTTCAAGTGAGAAAATATTTAGCTTAACTTGCTTGACAATAAAAACTCAATATTTGATACATTGACGGTCTTAAGGGCATTCAGTACATCGTTTAAAATTTCTACTTTACCGATTTTCCTATAACAAGAAATTTTCGTTAATAACTAATTATGTAACTATTTAAACCCAAAATGATGAGAAGAGAGCCCCCAAGCTGGTACTTTGAAGAATCAATCAAGCCTAAATTCAATATAATTTGTTGCGAATTGAAAAAGAAAAGTTACATTTCTAATTGTGTACACTGGCACACTCTTTTACGATCACGAAATGTAACTTTTCTTTTTCAATTCGCAACAAATTATATTGAACTTAGGCTTGATTGATTCTTCAAAGTACCAGCTTAAGGGCTCTCTTCTCATTATTTAGGGTTTAAATAGTTACATTATTAGTTATTAACGAAAATTTCTTGTTATAGGAATATCGGTAAAGTAGAAATTTCAGACGATGTACTGAATTTTATTTATAATTCATACTTGAAATTTATTTATAATCATGGAAATTGCTAGGACTAGAGAAAATTGTTTTTTGAAAATAATAAAAGGTAACGATGATAAATTTTTGGTATTCAGAGTAATTTTTGGTACAAAAACTCTGATTTAAATTTTTTTTCTTGTAATAACTTTTGCTGAATTGTTGTATTTAACTAATTTTATATTTTGTAGTGTTGTACCGTTACATAGGCCATTAACTATACTTAAATTTTGTATCAGCATAACGATCTTTCCAGTTTTTGAATCAGGCTTATGTGGAGGTAAGCCTATACAAACTTTTTTTACAAATTTGATTGAAAAATTCAAACGAACATTACTTACAAATTTAATAATACCTTAGTTAGAAGCATTATGTAAGGCATAATACGTTTTTTTTTTTTTATTACATGATTTAGAATTTCTTTTTTTTTAAAGTAAGTACATGATGTATAAGAGGTAAAATCCATGTTTTTTTAAATAAAAAGGTGCCACTTTTACCAAAATTACTGGCAGAAACATGAGTTATCTTCTGTTAATTTGACACTTGAATTGTTTTATTTTTTTATATCTAATATTGATTTTAAAAATGTTTAGTCAATCAAATGAATACTTATATTAGGTCTCATTATAAAAGACAATGTCGAAAAAAGTGATGATTTATTATTTTATCGTATAACTATGCTTATACAACCATTCCTTAAAAGAAAAAGTTACTGTTTGAGACCTTCTTCTAAGACATCATGATGGTTCTCTTCTTCAGGACACATGCTGGAAATCAACACCATCTAAGCTCGCCCACACAGAAGAAACTGATCGCCGTCCACGCTGGAACACCCGCTTTGACTCACCGGCATTAGTGCTTCGCACCACGTCGATGATCCTTTTCAGGACTTTCGCAGCAACTCCACGCATATGACGCACCACCCAAGCTCGCCCGAGCAAAGAAGATGGATCGTCGTCCGTGCTCAAACACCCGACTCGTCACACCAGCATCAGTGCTTCACACCACGCCGATGCTCCTCTTCGAGACTGACGTTTTAACTACACGCCAGACGTCATGTCACTTGAGCTTGCCCGCTCGGAGGAGACTGATCGTCGTCCGTGCTCGAACACCCGCTTTGACTCACCGGCATCAATGTCTCGCATCACCCCGATGCTCCTCTTCGGGATTTGCGCTCTTATTTCACGTGAGATTATAGTACACTAAAAAAAAAAAAAAAAAAAAAAAAAAAAAAAAAAAAAAAAAAAAAAA
>NW_019379460.1:180537-205915 GCF_000648655.2 Copidosoma floridanum | reverse complement strand
TTTTTTTTTTTTTTTTTTTTTTTTTTTTTTTTTTTTTTTTTTTTTTTAGTGTACTATAATCTCACGTGAAATAAGAGCGCAAATCCCGAAGAGGAGCATCGGGGTGATGCGAGACATTGATGCCGGTGAGTCAAAGCGGGTGTTCGAGCACGGACGACGATCAGTCTCCTCCGAGCGGGCAAGCTCAAGTGACATGACGTCTGGCGTGTAGTTAAAACGTCAGTCTCGAAGAGGAGCATCGGCGTGGTGTGAAGCACTGATGCTGGTGTGACGAGTCGGGTGTTTGAGCACGGACGACGATCCATCTTCTTTGCTCGGGCGAGCTTGGGTGGTGCGTCATATGCGTGGAGTTGCTGCGAAAGTCCTGAAAAGGATCATCGACGTGGTGCGAAGCACTAATGCCGGTGAGTCAAAGCGGGTGTTCCAGCGTGGACGGCGATCAGTTTCTTCTGTGTGGGCGAGCTTAGATGGTGTTGATTTCCAGCATGTGTCCTGAAGAAGAGAACCATCATGATGTCTTAGAAGAAGGTCTCAAACAGTAACTTTTTCTTTTAAGGAATGGTTGTATAAGCATAGTTATACGATAAAATAATAAATCATCACTTTTTTCGACATTGTCTTTTATAATGAGACCTAATATAAGTATTCATTTGATTGACTAAACATTTTTAAAATCAATATTAGATATAAAAAAATAAAACAATTCAAGTGTCAAATTAACAGAAGATAACTCATGTTTCTGCCAGTAATTTTGGTAAAAGTGGCACCTTTTTATTTAAAAAAACATGGATTTTACCTCTTATACATCATGTACTTACTTTAAAAAAAAAGAAATTCTAAATCATGTAATAAAAAAAAAAAAACGTATTATGCCTTACATAATGCTTCTAACTAAGGTATTATTAAATTTGTAAGTGATGTTCGTTTGAATTTTTCAATCAAATTTGTAAAAATAGTTTGTATAGGCTTACCTCCACATAAGCCTGATTCAAAAACTGGAAAGATCGTTATGCTGATACAAAATTTAAGTATAGTTAATGGCCTATGTAACGGTACAACACTACAAAATATAAAATTAGTTGAATACAACAATCTAGCAAAAGTTATTACAAGAAAAAAAATTTAAATAAGAGTTTTTATACCAAAAATTTATCATCGTTACCTTTTATTATTTTCAAAAAACAATTTTCTTTAGTCCTCGCAATTTCCATGATTATAAATACATTTTAAGAATGAAGTTTCTATGACGTTGTATTTAATTTGAAGACTTCATCAACTTTGCATAGTCAATTATACATCAAGTTATAAAGATGCAAAAATAAAAATGGAGTTTGTATTTAAATGAAACGTGATCATTATTTGGTAACAAAAAATAATGTTTGGAAATAAGTGTTTTCTGCACACTCACCATAAATTAATAAAAATAGTGTTTATTTTAATAAATTATATTTGTAATATTGACATATTTAATTCAAACATAAATTGATATAACATTGATTTTGAAAGTAAAATGAATTCTATAGCAGTCCATTACATGCAATTGCTGTTGTATGAAAGTATAATTCCTTAGATGTTAGTTTTCAAGTTCAAGGTTAATTTTACTATTGGTGCCAAGTGCACTTTCTGTTACATCTTTTTATTCTCTTTTTAGTAGATGGAGTTGCAATTGATATCTAAAATTGACCACACTGCACTATTTGTATACCTATATATTATACCAAAGTGAAATAGGTTATCTTAACTCTGATGGGATTTGCGGCTGGTCTTATTTTGAGACGACAATCATGCATCTGCTATTGGTCTAACAGCAATGATAGATTATGGCGANTTTATTTAAAAAAAAAGTTTTCTTATAATGTTCTTGAAGCTTAATAGTTTTAACCTAATGACTACATATATTAACAAATATTTTAAACACTGATATTATTTAATATTTGTTTTCCATAATACGAACGAATATTAATCATAGAATTAAATATCTTATCTATCTGTAAAAAACCATTGATTCTACAAACAGTCACCACCTATCTTAGTATGTGCACTGAAAAACTTGTACAGCCGTGTCGTCAGTACAACACTGCTGAAACGGCAGCTTTGGCCACAGCAATCACTGTATGGCGCCATCCGGTGGCTATCGCAGGACATCCTAGGGTTCGATTTTGATAGTCCAATATGGCTTGATATATCACTACGGTTGAAAATTGTGACTGTTAAAAGTTACGAGACTTAGCATCAACTATGAACAAGGGGAAGAGCTTAAAGTTTGAGCTTTTCATGTCTCCCTATAGATGTCACGTGACAATTCGCTGTGTGGGAGTGCACAGCTCTCTCACAGCAAGCGTCGGCAACTTTCCTCTCTGCCTGACTGATCATGGCTCGGTGACTGTGCCGTGGCTTGCGCGCACAAGTCAGTCCAAACTGGCTTCTCAAACTTAGCACACGTAACTGTACATCTAACTTGGTACAAAAATGAACTTCTTGTTTCCAGATCAAGTTGTATCCCTCTCTCACCTCCATCCACATACCTAGCAGCTGTGAGCTGCCATCCTCGGACATACCCTCTCCTGGGTACCTCATTCCCATATTGGTGACCCTTCGACGTGGGGAAAAGGGCGGTCGTTGTGCAGAGAGCTCCATCAGCGCCCCTTACTAGAGCGCCTCTCCGCTTTCACCTGTGTTTCCCAGCACGCCTTGCTGTCCACTCCGCGTGCCTCAGCACGCTTTTCCTTCATCGTCCACGTGCCTTATCTACACGTACTTCTTGGCGTCGCGGCACCCTGGGGTCCATACCTGCTGCACCTGAGCGAATTTTATCAGCACCCTCGAATCGCCACTTCTTCACTCGACCTTCAGGTAAGTGAGTGAGTGATCGTGCAGATGTCACAAACAGTAACACTCCGCAAGTGTTCGTTTTGTTTAGCGTGTGTGTGTATTTCAGGCTTTTGCCTTGATTCTTAGAATCACTTTTTTCTTTGTAGCGTCTACGTAGGAATCAGAGCGGTAGTTTTCGCGCGTGCGTGGCATCGGGCAAGCGAGCGTTACGTGAAATTCTTGTGCGTTTTGTTTTCTTACGCGTGCGTTGGAATTGACTAATATTTTCCGTGACTGGAGTTCGAGATTTTTTTTGCCCACAATTTTTTCGAGCTTATAACCTTACTTTTTCGTGTCACTCACATTCTTGTCAGTGCGTGAATTTTTAATAATTCTTAGGTTGTGTCAGTGTCACGAGGCATTTTTTTGTGCTGTACCTGTGTGTAAACATTAGTTCTTTGTTGACACTGATACGTGTGTAACCTGTTGCTGCGTTCCTGTCAGTGTTGACTTATTTATTTTTCTGTTGTACTGTACCTGTGAGTGCTAGTTAGCTTGTCTTTCGACAATACTGATAGCGTTCTCCCAGCCGTATCATGGCCACTCAGCAACAGGTGGACGAGCTTCAGGCTGCCCTCCACCAAGCTGTTGAACAGAACCAGTAGCTCACTGCTGCCATTGTTGCAGCTCATCCTGTACCTCAGGTAGCTACCTACAAAGCTTCGAAAACTCCTAGTTTTCTCCGTAACGACTCCAGAGTTTTGTTTTTACAGTGCAAGATCACTCTCCAGAATAATGGGATAATTGCGTCTGATACTAAGGCTGATTTCATAGCGGAAAAGCTCGATGCCGACGCGATGAACCTAGTTATCGATTTGTTAGACCACGTTCCGTGCCCCGATGATCTATACGAACAAGACAAAAATTGCTTGCTGGCCATCTTCAGTGGCTCAGCGGCAGATCGGTTGCGTCAACTGTTACCCACTCAATGTTCTCTCGAAGGGAAGCCTTCTCTTGTGCTAAGCCGCATGCGTTCCCTTGGTTCTGGCTGCGGGGAGGATGTGCTCAAAACAATTTTCCTCGAACAACTGCCCTCTGACTGTCGTGCTGTGCTCTCCATTTCGGAAATTGTTGACTTGACAAAAGTCGCTGAAGCAGCCGACAAGTTTATGGCTTCTATTGGCACTAAAGTTTCTCGTGTCAACGCGGTGAAGATGAACCCCATTATCTCATCCCTCTCAGATCTGTGCAAAGAAATTGGCCGCATTTCCGACCGCCTCGAATCCTCCGAGAAAAACCAATGCCGTTCTCGCTAGGAATTCTTACCATGGCCGCTCTAAATCGCGTAATAAAAAATTCTTAGACCAAGTGGTGGGGGCAACGGCTTATGCTATTTGCAAGCCAAATTTGGCAGCAAGGCCTACCGTTGCCAAGGCAATTGCTCTTGGTGCCCCACCCCTTCGGAAAACTAAGCCCTCTTCCTCGATCGGAAGCTTTGAGTGGAGCTGGTCATTTTTCCAAGTGTTTCCATATTCACGGCGTAGCCGTAGGACTCAGTTTCCTCGTCAATACAGGAGCTGAAATTTCGCTGCTTCTGAAAAGGGCTAATGATAACACGCTCATTCGATTTAAGCTATTTTCTGCGAACAACTTAATTATCAATACTAACTGAAAACAGAGCCTCGTTCTTGATCTTCGACTAAAGCGCAATTTCCCTTGGAAATTTCATCGTGCAGATGTCACCAGTCCTATTCTTGAACCTGATTTTTTACACTTTTTTGGTCTTGTGATTGACCTTCAACAGCGTAGGGTCGTCGATCCATACTCTTGTCCAAGATCTTGTCAATCGGTTGCTTCAGGCTAGCTCAAGCGACCAAAATCAGCGTCCTCGATGCCAAATCTAGTTTTTCCAAACTTTTGGCAGAGTTTTCCGAGGTGACGGGAGAGAAGCCCTTCAATCCCCTCACCACGAAAAAGTTTTCCACAACATCAAATTTGATTCTGATCCTCCTGTTACTGAGTGCGCTAGGCGTTTAGACCCAGTAAAGTAATAGGCAGCTCGTTACGAGTTTGAAAATCTCGTCAAACAGGGCATTTGCCGCTTTTCCAAAAGCCCCTGAGCCAGGGCCAGCCTTATTTACATGGTCATGAAAAAGGATGGTTCCTGGCGCATTTGTGGCGACTACAGGTGCCTCAACGCTTGTGCGGTGCTGGATAAATTTCCAATTCCCTTCTTGCACGACTACTGTATCCTGTTTCAGGCAAGTGAGTGCTTACTAAGCTCGACCTCTTCAGAGCCTACTACCAAATTCCAATAGCTTCCACTGACGTATTGAAGACGGCGGTCATGACACCCTTCGGCTTCTTCGAGTACGTTTTTATGCCCTTTGGCCTCCGTAACGCTTCGCAATCCTTTCAACGCTACATCAACAGAGCGCGGGGGGACCTTAATTTCGTGTTCGCCTATCTCGACGATATTCTTGTGTTTTCTTCTTTGCCTGAAGAGCACGAGAAGCACCTTTGTATTGTCTTCGAGCGTCTCAGGAAATTTGGCATGTGACTTGATCTTGCCAAGTGTGAGTTTGGTAGGTTCGAGATTGTCTTTCTTGGCCCACTCATAGACCAGCACCAAGCCCTCACGTGAAAAAGTTTAGGCAATCATCGATTACTCTCAACCCAAGACTATCGTCGAGCTTCGTAAATTTCTTGGTCTCATCAATTTCTATCGTAGAAGCCTGCCTCACGCAGGTACTGTTTAAGCTCCGCTGCACTCGTTAAGTACTTTCTCGAGGGCCGTACGTTCAAGATTGTAACGGATCACAAGCCACTAACCTTTGCTTTCTCTCAAAAGCTTGACAAGGCCTTTCCTCGTCAGCGCCGCCAGCCTTGTTTCATCTTGCAGTTCACCACGCATTTTAAGCACCTTCCTGGCACAGCCAACGTAGTCGCGGACGCTTTGTCGCGCGTAAAGATCATTCGTCTTTCCCTTGACTTCGAAATGCCCGAGCTAATGTATCACCAGCAGTATGACACAGAGTTAAAAGAGCTCTTCAAATAGTCCAACCATTCGCTCAATCTCAGAAGCATTGAGTTTGGTCATAACCACAATCTTCTCTATTGTGACTTAACGAGCAGCATAATTCAACCCTACGTTCCGAAAACTCTTCGTAAAAGGGTTTTTGACCTTTTTCACTCGCCATCGCATCCTGGCTCCAAAGTGTCGATCCAATTGCTAAGGCAGAGGTACGTGTGGCCTGCAATGTATCAACACATGATAGCCTGGTGTGAAGCTTGCCCTGATTGCCAACTAGCGAAGATCTCACACAACGTCAAGAATGAGCCCCTCAAATTTGCTTCTGACGACCGTTTTCATTACGTCCATATAGATATTGTTGGGCCTCTCAAAGCTTGCAATGGCTATATTAACCTTTTGACTATGATTAAACATTTTTCGCTTTGGACTGAGGCGGTGCCTCTTAAAAATATTGAAGCTCTACCATTCTTCCTGCATTCCAGGAGCATTGGGTTGCACGTTTCGGTGCTCCTCGTTTCCTCACCACCAATCAGGGTACACAATTCGAAGCAAAGATCTTCAACGCGTATCTCGCCTTCCTTGGCTGTCAATGCAAGCAGACTCTCACTTATCATAATGCTGCCAACGGCCTTATTAAGCGTTCGCACCGCAGCTTTAAAATGACACTCATGTGCCAGAACAATCCTGATTGGCGAAGCGTTTTTCTGACCGTGCTTCTCGGCTTGCGCTCTGCCGTGCGTCTCGACACGGGTGCGTCCCCCGCTCAATTTCTCTATGGAACCAGCCTCCGCATTCCAGGTGAATTTTTCATATCCAACAACTTCATGGCTAATCCTCAAATATTTATTGAGGATTACCGTAAGCACATGCGCCAGCTCAAGCCAGTGCCAATAGACTATCACCACGGCACGCGTCCCTTCATCTTTAAGGACCTCGCTTCGTGCACGCATGTTTTTCATCGTTCTCCAGCGGTCAAATGTCTCAAGAGGCCCTAATCCGGGCCCTTTAAGACTCTCAAGCGCGTTTCAGATCGCGACTTAAAGATCAATTTGAAGGGGGTGTCTAAGGTCGTGTCGACGGAGTTACTGATACCCACTTATTTTGTTCCAGAAAGTCTTGGCACTCCGCTTTTAGATCTCTCTGCTCCGTGCGACGACCCCAAAGGGCCTGTTCTCATATTAAGAACTTACTTGCGCTCAGATCAGCTTCAGATTCCTCGCCAAGCTCGTTTCGACCCTAGTTCTAAGTAGCATTAAGCTTTTGCGTTAGTTTTAAGTACATTTGCATTACGTTGCCTAATTAAGGATTGTGATCTTGACAGCTACCCACGAAGCGTGTGGGAAGCTTGTCAATCTTTTTCTTATTGAACAAGAAACGTTTAAGACTGAATCCTTTCTATTAAAGCTTTTCGGAGCACTAATTTAATACTGTATTGTTCTTGTGCCTTACTGTACCTTACGTATACCTGTTCTCAACTTGTTTTTAGCTGTAGTTTTTTCTATGTTTTTTTGTAACAATAGTTTGTTCCGCAATTTTAGATTGTGTTTGTCAGTCTTCTTGTAAGTTAGGCACCCACTTTGTTGTACACTGAATTCTTCGAATGCTTTTTCTAGTAGGAAAGTACATGGGGGTGAACAGCTCTCTCACGGTGAAAGTCAGCAACTCTCCTCTCTGCCAAACGATCATGGCTCAGCGCCTGTACCGTGGCTTGCGCGCACGAGTCAGTCTGACCTGGCTGCTCAAACTGAGCACACGTAACTGTACATCTAACTTGGTACTAAAAAAAACTTCTAGCTTCCAGATCAAGTTATATCCCTCTCTAACCTTCATCCACGTATCTGGCAGCTGTGAGCTGCAACCTCAGACATACCCTCTCCTGGGTATCTCATTCCCACAGATGATTATCTAGTTGTGCTGGGCCAAGTGCGTTGCATACGTTAATAAATTAATACATACTATGATTTGTTTATTCTAAAGTAGGAAACTTGTTGTGTACAGGGCAATTGAAGAGTCATGTATGCCTGCAATAAAGACATTAAAGAAAGTGAGTACGACAAAAAAAAAACCAAATTAATTTATTTATTTCAATCATTTATTAAAAAATCAAATCCTCTAGAGCAAATCATTGCAGAACGAAGTACAAATTTCTCACTAGCATGCAGTGTGAGAGATTGTAAGACGGAAAGAGATTGGTTCGAAACGAACAAAAAAAATGTGGCACATTATTTTTACTTGTAGTATAGTAATATGAATTTCAATAAAAACTAAGTTTAGACTAAGTATTAAAAACCACGGAAACGCATAAATAAAGTAGGTGAGTAAGAGCTTGCAATGAAAGCCTACGAATTTCGAAGCCTCGTAGATTTACTGTCAACTTCGCTTTTGTCTGGAAACAATTTAACACTACTTACATGTAAAACAACAAAAAAGTCGTACTTATTTAGTATATGTTGAGAAAAAGAAAAAAAGTACGAATATTTAATGCCACTGCAGCAAGAGTAAAGAAGCCCCCAGTGCTCGAGACAAAACATCTTCACACTCTTTGACGGAATTTAAGAGCTGACTTTTGCACACTTAGTTTGACGTGCGTACTGTTTATTACTTGTCTTGCTCTTTGTGTTTTTTTATTACTTAATCTAATAACTCAATTTATGTCAAGTAAACAATTTTTTTTTAATTGGAATCTTCTTGCACGCAGGACGATATTTGTTAAAGCGTTGAATTCTGTGCAGCTTTTCGGGGCTTTTTACAAGCAGTTGAACCTAAAAAATTTTAAGTATACAAATACAATGTCGACTTTAGTTAGAATGCTTATTATTATAGTGATTTAACAACCACTTTTGTTACTCCACATTTTTTTGTTTTAGTGTACTCTTCGTAATGACTACTCTTTGGAGTCGCAGTAACAGAATTGTGCTCAAGCATCTGTCTGTTATTTTTTAATTTTATTTTATTCCTAGCAGTTTAAAAAGGATTTCGAGGTGCAGGTGTAGCACTGTTCTGCCTTTCAATTGTAGCTGTTGCATTTGGTACGAACACGAAAGAGCCTGTAACGTATTTTAGTAAATGCCTTAAGCAACGAATATATTCTGCGTTATTTATACACTTCCACATAACATGGAGCTTACCTGCTAGTAGTGTTGGTACTGATGAGCATCGATTCTTTATGGCGCACAGTTCTGAAGAAGGAATACTTGGCTTGTTTTAAGCATCTTAAAACTGAAGATCATGTGTCTTAAAATTTAGTGATTGGCACTTCAATGCTTCATGGATGATTGCTGCTAGCATTTTATATTCATTAAATAACGAATTATTTAATATCATCTTGAAGACAATGTACGTTAATACTCACCATTGCTAGCTACAGCCTAAAATTTGGAGTGTTGATTCAGTCAAATCACCTGAGTGGTTGAAGAGTTTTTTAGGCTGAATGATAATCTTAGCAACGTCTACGTAAGAGTGATGTATGAAGTATAAAATGTTATTTCAATAAATTGTTGTATGTACATATATATTATGTATGTATATATGTTTAACCTGATTTTACGCTGTTTAGTCCTATTTCTGGCAGAGTTTCTTGGCCATTTTCGTGTAACTCACCGACAAGGTTTTGTATCATTTGTGAAGTGCTATTCGAAGGTACAATAATACTATTTTCGATGCTACCAGTTTCGCTTTTTACAGATTTCTTAAAAGCCACTTGTAATTTTTCATCCTTTTCTTTGAGATATTTCCAATGCTAAAATAATAGTAATACCTTATTATCCACACAACTATGTCCTATTAAGCTGTACTGTAAAATACTAACAGTCTGACACTTCTTTACTTCTTTACACTTCCTTAGGTACGTCATCCCAACCCAATACTTTATTGACTTTGCCATTAGGACCAACTAACTTTCCCGAAGCAACCATGGGTGTCTTTGTCAAGGCACTGAGTAACACGTTTGTTTGATCTGTATTCCAGCGAGAACCTAGTTTTTTTGTTTCGCTGTAAATCATATGTTTGTCAAGTAGTCAGTTTTAAATAATATTTGGAATAGTCATTGCATATGAAAGTGGCGTGTGGCCATACTGTAACTAAATGCGAAGAAACAAGTTATGTTGAAATCAAAACACGTAGAATACTAATTTTAAATACGTTTTGCAACAAATTACACACAATTTGCAGAGGTACAGAATAATGACGACAGTTAAAATTTGCAAAGGCATACGATATATATGGCGATAAACAACTGATACATACTACGGTGTATCACAGTCGAATTGTAAATATTAGATAATTGTGATTACTGAAATTATACTCACACATTGTCCATGGCGATGAACAACTATGTAGCTGATAACGTATTCAACGGATTAGCAGCAATTTTTCAAAGTATTTTGGCGTTTCAAGAGCACATGCGTGCGATGTTACAAGATTTTGTTAAAGAAAGATTGATGAAAAACGTAATGAGTTGACGACGTGTTCTATACAACCAAACAATTGTACGGTGACACGTGGCCTCATTCATATCAAGATGGCGTCTGGTCAAGACAATGGGTTTGTTCAAGCCCCCCGGTTTTTGTTTTGGATCAGGGGTGCGTTCCAAAAGTCAGATTCACCGTGTAAATGGCCACGCTACTCGTGATTTTTAGTGACGGGGTTATGGAAAAAAAAGCAACTTGTTTTGGCATTTTGGACCTCAGCTCCAGTAGTCACTTTACTTTATATGACTATCTGTAACAGCAGCACTGCCATCTACACAGTGAATCTGACTTTCAGAACGCACCCTGGATCGCTCCAGTTCTGTTTTATAATGTTATACTTTTGTTCAGAAGAGTATATTTATATAACATAACTAGAGCAAACCGAAACGTGAACCAAGAAGGGATTGAAGAAACCTACTATGAGTTGTAATTTTTAGTAAGCCGGTGATTGCATGAAAATAATTGCAGGTGATTAAATTGCATGCTTTTTTAGGTTTGGGCTCTGCCAGTACTAAAGGTATTTTTAAACGTTATAAACATAAATAACTACTAGTTATCTGGGCACATAATCAATATTTTATTGCAAAATCTGGTTATACTAGTGTCCCTGCAAAACAAAAAACTCACATAACCTTTTTTTTATTTTTTCTTCACAGTTTTTGCACTGTAAATAACCTAGACAAAGAGTAGGATATCTTGTGTGCTGTCGCAGAGTTACGATGGGTTATTTGGTCCTATTTCTAATACATACAGCGTTCAAGGTATGGTAGTGTTTTTTGACTCAGTCCAAGTAAAACATCGTGACAAGCATCCTAACCACCTTACAAATGTAAGTATCGCAAAAATTTTCTATAAGTTACGGATGAGTTACGTTATATTGGTCTGTTAAACTATGAGGACATGGAAGACGTAGAGGATAACATTAATCCAAGAGAAAGAAATTCTATAACTCATCGTTTGCTTCGAGATGTCTGTAATCCGCTTAGCACTGGAGATTATCTGTTCAGTAAACTTCACCGTATGCCAACGCATGCAGCTATGAATCTTATCAACTTGTTGTTGCCGCATTTACCCAAATGGTATTCCACCTCATTTAGTAGTGCTCGCAGTGTTAAAGTCTCTGGCCTGTGGTTCGCACCAACCATCTATTGCTCAAGAATATTTTTATTCAATGTTGCAAAGTACTTTTAGTATGTACGTGCACATTTTTATTCCTGCTATATGTACCCTAGCAGATAACTTTATTGCTTTTCTACGAAACAGAGAGGAAAGACAAATTATCGAAGCAAGGTACAACGGCAACGATTTATTCAAAAAAATTGTGTTTATTCACGATGCAATACTCTTTTAGTTTTTACCAACGCAGTAACATCCCAGATATCATCGGGGCATTAGATAAAACTTTAGTTCAAATATCCAGTCCCTCAGATCACGAGGAGGCTTTCGTTTATCATCAACAAAACCATTCTATTAATGTGCAAATTGTAAGCAACTCCAATGCAGTTATTTAATTTTACATTTTTGGTTTTAAATGTGTGATATCATTCATGATATTTATTCAATACTTTTGTATTGTAGCTCTCAGATATGAACTACAATATTATAAACATAAAAATGACCAATGGCTCAACAAATGATCCGTTCGTGTCACAGTATTCAGATATGCGAACGCATATGTATGGTTTCCAAAACAATCTTAGTATTACTCGAGGGAAAGAAAAATATTTTTTTAATGATTTGTATCTCTTTGTATGCCCTACAGGGTTAATGTGCAAATATTTGTTTGTAACATAAAATGTAATGGGATCAGTGAGAGAAAAATTTTGAAGTTATTACATGCCTCTTGAAATAGTTAAAATTACAGTAGTATAACGTGTATTATTTGCAGCAGATGATGATAATACCCCATCTGCTGTTCTACTCACTGCTATGGTCGATGCAGTACCCATTGAGAACACTGTGGGCGTCTGGAAGCAGATATACAGGCGAATGAACACAAAGCGTGTTTTACACTACCATTCAGATTTTGCTAACAAAATAATAATAGCAGCTGCTGTTTCATACAAAATTTTTAAGGTGTGACGGGTTACTAGTATAAAAAATTGTATTAAGAAATTCTCATGGATAAACACACTTTTCGTAACGTGATGCTTTCTAAGGTGGATATGCCAATTCCAGAGAATCAAGATCGGAGACCGGTGATATACGATTCCGTAATCAACAATGAATATGTTCGTGGTCTGCGAGAACGACAACACATAATTTACCCCTATTTTGCAGAGAATAAGCTTTAGTTCTATCAATGGTAAGTCAAACTTAGTGTGTAAAAGTCGGCTGTTACATTCTGTCGAAGGGTGTGAGGTGTTTCGTCTCAAGCACTGGGGGCTCCTTTACTCTAGCTGCAGTGGCATCAAATATTCGTAATTTTTTTTTTTCTCAACATATACTAAATAAGTACAAGTTTTTTGTAGTTTTACATGTAAGTAGTGTTTCATTGTTTCCAGACAAAAGCGAAGTTGACAGTAAATCTACGATGCTTCAAACTTCGTAGGCTTTAATTGCAAGCTCTTACTAACCTACTTTATTTATACTGTTTCATTTATCTTAGTGAATCATGCGTTTCCGTAATTTTAAATACTTAGTGGAAACCAGGTTTTTATTAAAATTCATATTACTATACCACGAGTAAAAATAGTGAGTCACATTTTTTTTGTTCGTTTCAAACTTTTATTTAATAAGTATAAGTCATGCATGCGTTGCACTATGCATAAGTAGTGTTGAACTGTTAGAGAATAAAAGCTAGGATTATAAAAAAATGTGTAAAACTGAAATTTTGAAATTTACAGTGTATTCTCGTACTCGCTCACTTTATTTATGTCTATTAATTATGCGTTTGTGTACTCAATAATATTTTTACTTCAAGTTAAATAGTACTTTATCTTTTGAAAAAAGTAATAAGAAAGTAAAACACTGTTTAATCAAGTAAATATTAAAGAACTTATACTACGAGCAAAAAAAGTAAATCGAAATGTATCGAATCTTTTACTGTAGCGTTTTCAGAGATCTCTTTCCGTCTTACAATCTCTCACACTGCATGCTAGTAAGAAATTTGTACTTCTTTCTGCAATGATTTGCTCTAGAGGATCTGATTTTTTAATTAATTATTGAAATAAATACCATATCACTGATATGTAATAGAAACATCAAAAATTAATTATTAAAAATTTTTTATTCATACTATTATGCGGATATGTACATTAATCTTCTACAACAAAGCCTTAAAAATAAAATTTCTATCTCTGAATACTTCAATTCCAAGTATAAGTTGTATTTATTATATAATCAAATATTGTAATACAAAACTATATGTTGTGTGTATATTTTAAGTATATTAAAACACTAAAAACATGATGAAAAAAAAATGGGTCGTGGGACCCACGATAGAAGTGAAACTTGAAGTATCAAATATTGAACTCATTTTATACAGAAAATTATATGAGAAGCAATCATATGTGTTATTGTTACGAGTTAAGATAGACCTACAATTTCATAAAGATAGACCGCAAATACGAATTTGAGGTTATGTAATCATATTAAATGACACCTCAATTTGTGCGTCTTAATATTTTATTTCCCCTTTAGGATACTCGTAAGAAATCGGGTTTTTTGGCCCATTTTGCTTCTGCGTCAAAATATGATGATTTTTTTTATTTAATGAGGTTATGTTGTCATAAAAACACTTTGAATTTCTTTGCGCACATCTGTATGACACATCATGATTGTTTAAAGTATACTGTAATTTATTCGCAATTTATAACTCTAATTTCATAAAGATAGAGCGAAAATACTAATTTGAGGTTATGTAATCACAACAATTGACACCTCTATTTGTACGTATCGATATTTCATTTTCCCTTTAGGATACCCGTAAAAAATTAGTATTTTTGGCCTATTTTGCTTCTCCGTCAAGATATGACGATTTTTCTTATTTTATGAGGTAATATTGTCATAAAAACACTTTAAATTAATTTGTGGACATCTCTATTAATTTTCAAGGTGTACTATAATTTTTTTGCAATTTATAACTCATTCGTCAGTAAAGTACAACTAAAATACGTAATTAAGGTAATTTAATAACAAATAATACCTCATTACACACCCACACACACACAGTAGCTGGAGTTGGAGTAGTAGGGATGCCTGTTAGTATAGCATGTGGTGTCAAGGGGGACGCGGCAGAGAGAGAGAGTAGATGAAGTGGTAGGGATGCACTGCTAGTATAGCATGTGGTGGCAAGAGGAACGCGGAGAGAGAGAGAGCAGCTGGAGTGGTGGGGGGCTTAGAAATTTCGTGTCACTCAAAAAAATTCACAACGTGGCATTAGAAGTTTCACTTCAAAAAGTTGAACACACTAAGTAACACTCAATTATTTATCTGACAAGTATATCATTTTGTAGATACGTAGTTATTATATTTCGATGATTTTAATAGTTCTTAGAGGGTTGGCATGCAAAGAGTTAATCGATTTTCACTATAGATCATTTACTTTCGTTCCTAATGCACCAATCCCCATATTGATCCATCAATACATTAATGCAGTTTTCTGAATTAATGTTAACACACATACACACACGTACACCCACACACACACACACACATATATATATATATATATCTTCCATATTATGTAGTCGTAATAGTTAGAGCGAGGTTTTGCTCCCCCCACTCCCANTGTTCTGAGCATTCCATAACATGTGGACAGAGATGCATTGGTTTTGTCAATTTTTTGTTGGAGTACCTTCATCTTAAAATAATCGTTATTGTCAGTATTATTTCTTCAATCATTTAGTAATAACGGTGACACACTTAAATTAAATGTATTTATAAATGTGGGTGTTGAGTCGATGTCATCTTATACATTTGTTATTTTGATTCGAAGAT
This sequence comes from Copidosoma floridanum, assembly GCF_000648655.2. Next base: position 190,660 of record NW_019379460.1, on the reverse strand, counting down.
CCTACATTTTTGAAAGTAATCGCTGTTAAATTGATAAAACTATTTTTGGGTCTGATATCTTTTCCTTTTGAAAGAATATTTAAATGGGTAAATTGTATCAACACCGTAATTGCTAACAATATTTTTATTACGAAAACGCATTATACAAAAGTCTTACCAAACAAAGAGTTCAAATAATAATAATAATAGAAATTTAATGAACTATACGTTTGGATATAGTGAGGATCGGGATATTATATCCAAATGACCTTTCTTGTCTAATATTATAATGCTACACAGATCACACACAAAAAATTTTTTTTTGTGAATTTTTTCGTGCGATCATAGACACTCTTCATTTAAAAATTTTGAGATACATTTGTCACACTGATAAAATTTTGCATCCATGATGGTGTATCTGAAAACATATTACAAAAAACTAATTGTTTGTGATATCATAAATCTAGGTACTAGATGGTACTGAAATTTTCTTTTTTGATGAAAGAAAAAATTTGCAAGAAAGTATGAAAATAGTAATGAACTATGGAATAGTTTTTTTGTTACTCTAAAATTTCATTCCAAACAATATGTTTAATTTCAAATTTGTTGTCTGATTCAATTTGGATAAAAATATTTTTTGGATTTCTACATCTATACAATGCAACATCTCATCGCCCATGAGAAAATAATGGTTTTCTAAGGTATAATCCTAAGGCATCAAAACTTTGACTTTGAGATATATTGATAGTAATCGAAAAAGCTAAGGTACATGGAAATTGTTTTCTGTACAATATAAATGGTACCGAAGAAGCATTGTTTGTTTGTAGTGTTATTCTTAGAATAAAGACTTTATTTCTTTCTTTTTCACCTGTGATTATTTCAGCTTCGATGTTGTATTTAAATAATTTTGTAATTCGTAATCTTGTACCATTGCAGAGTCCTTTAGATATGTTGAAGTTTCATATTAACATAACAATAGCGTTAATTATTAAATTCAATTATGTGGAGGAAGACCTCATTTAATACTTTTTAAATATTCTGTAGGGAAATTATTATAAAAATAATCGTTTGATNGGGGGGGGGGGGCAATTACCGGGTCGAGCCACCGCGAAAGAGGTGTTCTCGGAGACAAGTCCTGAAGTGGGGACCATAGGCCAGCCCTCTGATCGCCATGGGTAAGTCATTTCACATCCTCGAGGCATAATTTATAAACGAGTGCCTGTAGTTTTCAGTTTTTGTATGAGAGACAAGCAAGTGCCCGACAATTACCTGCCATGTTTCCGCCAAGCGCCCGGCAAGTGCCCACAAAGTACCCGCTAAGTGCCTGGCAAGTGCCCGTTAGGGGCCTGGCAAGTACCTGGCAAGTGCTCGCCTAGTGCCTGCCAATTACGGCGAAGATATGGCATTCATGTTTTATCGCAAATGTGGTTATGCTATGACTGACTCTACTATGTCATTATGATACGATATGTGGGGTATGATGAGCTTTTGAATAAATCACCTCCTAAAGTCTATTCACATAAATAAGAATGGTAAAGTGGATTTTGCCTTAAAATCCGACGAAAAACGTAATAAAAATAACCTCTTTATGATTCAGTCCATATTCTTAAAGATAATTTTTTTTATGTTTAAAACAAGGCTTACAATAATTTTTTTTAGTGCCAATGAAAAGAGCACCCTTGATTTACTCTAGAATCCATTATCAATTATATCTTCATGTCTAACTTAATTTACAGTAGGCTGTCCAACTTAAACATGTCACTTTATATACTTTGGTCTACTGAAGTGTGTATATACGATTTATATCCATACGCATAAAGCCTTGAATAAAATGTGCAGAACGTATACGTATATAATACACTGCATGTAGTATGGGAGTAAGAACGCAGTTTCAGCGGGGATATCACATGAACGGATTAGCTGTGTACGTACTGCCACAACTGCAGGACTTTTTTGCGATACCGCAGGACAGCACCATACAGTGATCACGAAGGCCAACTCTGCCGTTTCGGCAGTGTTGTACTGACGATACGGCTGTACAAGTTTTTTCAGTGTGTAGTTTAGAATGTCAATTCGTGTATCTTTTACTGAACTACAAATGTCAAAATTTTTTTTTGTTCTAGATTTTGATACTATTTGTGCAGTTTATTTGTATGCCATGAAGTTTTGTTTCATGATTTTTTAAATTTTTTCTCGCAGACAAAGCATGTTTATTTTGTTGCATAATGTAATTTTGTAATTTTTTATAATTTTTTATCATGAGATTATTTTTAATTTTTAGTTTTAAGTCATGCCATTATGTTTAATTGTTTTTAACTTGACAATAATAATTTTTAATGGCTGCTATATGGTTTTTGATATAGAAATAAACTATGACCTACAATTATTCGAGTAAAATTGTTCAATATGACAATTTTGATCTTGTTATTTTAAACTTTAAATGGTTTCTTTTTCTTGCAATACTTTTACATTTTACGTTGCAAGCCTTAACAATTTATAGAACTTAATTCTTAGTTAAAATTTTCTATGACAAAATAACTACTTTAAAATGATTTTTTTGCAGTAATCTGAAGTTTTTACACTTGCAACAACATTTACTGCTTATTTCTTATAGTTTTCATAAGCTTCTGATGAAGAAGAAGTTTTGTACATTATAGCGAAAAAAAAACATTTACAACCGGTAGTATTGAAATAGCTTAATTTACGTTGTTTTAAAAGATTTGTATTACTTTTTTTATACTTTTGTATCTAATTTTTTTAATGAACTTTATTACGAGAACTTCAATTATTTTAACGCTGTCTATATTATATAATTTTTTACATTTTTCTTGTATTACTATGATAAAAAAATTTAAGCTTTGACTATTCTTTAATAAAACGAGTTTAAAGTTATACAAACATACAAAAACAACTTGAAAACGAAAATTACTGAGGAGAAATAAAAATTGTCAATGAAAATCTTATTCATTATTATTTATGTACATTATTAAGCTTACATTTTCAACACGTTGAACAATTTTTTCTTTATTTAAAGTTATTTGTACTATTATAAAATTATTTTTTGTGAACAAATCCGTTAGAAAAGCCGTTAGACTGCATGATGATGATAATCATTATATGGATTATAATGGCTGTAAGAACGGTAATGTTTTTTTCAAATAATAATATGTTAGTATTATGATAATTAAAATAATAATAATTATATGTATAATACAGATTATCATAATAATGACGAAATTTATAATGTGGAGAAAAGTAACAATTATTATTAGAATGATTACAGTGATATCTGTGATACAAATAATAATGATTATTTTAAGATCATTCCTTTGACGATTTTATGTATTTTATGCAATATTTTATTAGCATTACTGCCAACCTTTTAAGGGTAACCTTATTGATAAAAAACACAAAAAATTGTAAGAACTTACATTTAGGGCTCCCGAATACATAAATATGCTAACGAAAAACAACATATAGGTGTCTTATCAATAAAAAATAATAAACTGTACATAAGATATACATAAATGTGTTAACAAGAAATCGTAGATAAAAAAATAATCACTTAAAGACAAAAAATTGAGCAAAAGAAGTTAAGATATATATTATAAACATGTTTTAAATCAACAGTTACTCAGTATGTATACTTATGACAATCATGGCAGACTGTTAGTTAGCTTAAACAAATATTAGAAATGTTAAATATGAATACTTAGCTAAATGTAAGTCACAAATGTAAGTTTATCATAAATATGGAGAAAAAACTTATACATTTCTGACTGGAAATCGAAAAAGATAACTTATACGATCTTTATACATGTTGTTAGGGGATGAAACGCTCTCTTTTTTATAAAAGTATTATTTGGCAGAGTTTATGTGTAATGTTTTGAATATCCATTATTTTTGCATACTTAGTTCATAGTTTAAGATTTTGATAAAAAAGAAACTTTAATTCTAATTAAATTATTTTCCGTGTTAAGTGGTAACAAGTTTATCTTCTTTTCTATTTCTATGTTCAGAAAGATGTATTTTCGATGCTGTCTTTACCTTGCTAAAATAAAACATTGGTCTAATAATGTATGACGTCGGTTCGATCAAGTTTCTTGATTCTATCCTTGCCTATCACGATGATGTTGTTTATATTATTTAGAATGAAAGGATAAAACTGTGTATTAAGTGTTCAAAGAAATTTTAGGCCAAATAAAAAAGATGATGGGTCACAAGAAAACCAATGTTTTATTTTGGTACGTAGATGAATCCTTTTTTAAATGTCTATTTATAATAGTGTTAGTATTCTTTATTTGGTAATGTCTTTTTTCAATGTTATTTTGTATTCAACATATTGTATATTATCACAAAAAATTTTTTCAGCCTCCAAACGTTTTTCCTAGGAGAAAACTAAGTAGACAAAATGATTTTAGTGTTTAGTTGTAATGTGTAAATAATTTAACAATTGATTTTTCTCCACTTTATAAGAGTATTCTAAGTGACTGTCCTTTTCATTAGAGTATCTTGAAATAATTTTACTTGTTTTTTAGGTATACATATAAATTTTTAGTCGACGCACACTGATACAGTAAGGGACTAACTCAAATGTTCTTTTAACAAACCTAAGGTTTCTATCTTAAGATATGCAAGGACAAAACTAGCGATTCAAGGAGAGGCAGGAGATCCATCGGGCTGCCAAAAATCTGTTTGTAAAATTTTTAGTTTTATTAAAGGAAGCATGTTAAATAATTATTACGTAAAATGTAAAATTTTGTGATAGAAAATTTAAGGTAATACTAGCGGGTCCCTTGGCTTGGCTTCACCTGAGATTCACGGAGTGGAGCAGCGTATGGTGTTTATACGTAATTTTAAACGTTTTAAGTTTAAAATTTTACATTCATTCTTGGCACTTATTGGAACAAAGAATTGTAATAATAAGCTGTAAGACAGTTTAAAAAAAAATAATAATAACAATGATGCTAAAAAGTACCATGAGTTTCTGGCGCCATTAAACAGCTGTTGGCTCTAGAGGGCCGTTCATTTGCACTTTCTCTTGTAAATGTGAGCGTCTGGATACCTCAGGGACTCTCTGGTTTGCTTTTATAGCATTAGACTGGTTGCAAGAGAAACCACAACGTGCCTTACCTTTAGAGGTAGTTGTAGTGCTATTTTTCAATGTCTTCTAGTGTTACGCCAGAGACTTTGGATTTTAAAGCCCCTCCTGTTTTCATGAAATGCAGTCGATCTAGCGTTCCAAGGTGAAGATTGGCTTGTGTTTATGCTCAAGATTATTTCTTCTTTATAGCTTTAAGACCTGGGAGAGGATCGGTAATTCATGGTGGAATGCTAGTCGGAAGGGTAATGCAGCTTGAGTAGGATCGTTAGTGGCCACGGATCCCAGTCTCGAGACAAACAACTCCGCTCGTAAGGTTTGCAAGTGAATAACTAACACGATCTTATAGTGGACAGCTTTATTTAGTCTTTTGGTGGACGAATTCTTGTCAGAAATATTTGTTAAAACACATTTCTTGGCAAGGTAGTTTAACGTTTGATGGTCTGAAAAAAATCGATGAGATTAATCGTGATTTAGTAAATATAATGACCTATGATGTCCCTGGTCCCTGGAATAAGCCAGTGGTAATACTTTTGGTCTTTTTCATAGTATTGTTCTCAATGATGAAGAGCCGCTGTGGGTAGCTTGACTCTTATCTTTGAAGTATCTGCACATACAAATCATGCTAAAGGAATATACAGCACTCGACAAAAAATATTTTATCTTCGGGTCACTTCCTGGGTAACCAACTGCCTACCATTGGTCATGGAAGTAGGCCTGGAGAACACCTTCTTCATAGTTACTCCGTTAAGATGAACTACTAATAAGGAGGCTAATGAAATTCCCAACCTATGTGGCAGCTCTAACCCTTCAAGATTGTTTTCCTGGCATGCTGCTGAAGCAAAGTCTGCTCTGGTAGCACCAGATCTGTTGAAAAAACGGCCATGAAACCCCAAATTGTACTCTGGCTAGACGTCTCCTAGGATTGCGGAGGACACGTTGGCGTTTAGAATGCCTTTTATTTGTGGCACTCGTTAATCTTGGTGGTTTATGATGGAATTTGACGTAAGTTGCTTATCTATTAAAGAATAGTGTGATAGGCAGCCAGAATATTCAGCTGAACGACTCAACTCTATTCTTAGTGCACTGCCGATGAACGACTGTGTTATTCGGTTATTTTACTTTTACGCCACTTAGTGGATCCTATTGAACTAAAGTGAGAAGCTAGCGTGTTTTTGCAAAACTTTGAGCCTATTAATTGTCATGGTTATTGGTTTTCTGAAGATAAAAACTATACGAAAATCATCTAGATAGTGTCATGAATCTGAATGCTAAATTTAAGCAAAACTGGTTGAGTAGTTCTCGTGGTTAGCAATTACAACGGTTTTTTTTGTTTTTTCTTACATTTTAAGAATTTTAATTTGTTTTAATAGTTTTAAGCCCTTATTGAGATGTAAAAGTTTTTAAAAACTTTAGGAAGAGCGTTATAAAAAATTAAGGTAACTGTGCATGTATGTGTGCATGTGTGCGGATGCGTGCGTGTATATCTGAGAATTAATTAATAAAATGACAGGTCAAAACAAAAGTTAAGGTTTCTGTGTTCTGAGCATTCCATAACATGTGGACAGAGATGCATTGGTTTTGTCAATTTTTTGTTGGAGTACCTTCATCTTAAAATAATCGTTATTGTCAGTATTATTTCTTCAATCATTTAGTAATAACGGTGACACACTTAAATTAAATGTATTTATAAATGTGGGTGTTGAGTCGATGTCATCTTATACATTTGTTATTTTGATTCGAAGATCCTACATTTTTGAAAGTAATCGCTGTTAAATTGATAAAACTATTTTTGGGTCTGATATCTTTTCCTTTTGAAAGAATATTTAAATGGGTAAATTGTATCAACACCGTAATTGCTAACAATATTTTTATTACGAAAACGCATTATACAAAAGTCTTACCAAACAAAGAGTTCAAATAATAATAATAATAGAAATTTAATGAACTATACGTTTGGATATAGTGAGGATCGGGATATTATATCCAAATGACCAAAACGTCGACCATTATTTATATATAAAAAAAAAAAATTTTGACAATACTACCATTTGACGGATTATTTTAAAATTAAAATGTATAAAATTAGTATTTTTTACATATACTATTAACGTGACTTCATCAGTTATTCGTTCTTGAAAATGACTTTTTACATTAGCAGATACAGTTTTAATTATCCTTGTTAGATATGAAATGTTAATCAAAACCATAAAAACTACCTTTAATAAAAGTAAAAAATATGAAAATCGGCAAATCACAGTCAGGTACGTGAGCTTTTCATTTTAACTAGTTATAATCAATAAAAAACTTACAGAGGTTCAAAAATTAAGTTAAAACCAATTAAGTACTGTTTGTTAGTTTGTTGGACGCTTATTATTTTTGTACTTATGTTGTCTTTCAATAAAAACTGTAGCAATACCCTATCATTAATATTTGTTCTAATGTAAAATACATTATTTGATGAATTGCAATTATTGCAAAATTCAAATAAAAAGTCACAATATTCTTTTTTTTTGTACAAAATTTTTTCATATGGAGTGGTACTTTAACACAACGGAAGACAAGAAAATTTGGAATCCTAAGACTTCTAACAGGCAAAGTTATGAAAGCAATTTGAAACTGACAACTTTTGTTTTTTATTACAGGGTTTAACGTACTTTAAGCTCGAGAAACACTTCGACTACTTCGACATATACTATAACAATACTTTTCCATCTAATCATAACTTCTGCAAATAGTTATGATGAATATAAACAACAAAAATAGTTCTTGTATTATTATGTTGTTGAGTGAAATGAGCCTAATTAGTTAAAACAAATAGTTAGATAACTCTAACAGTAAAGTAATGGTCCGTATTCTAAAAATATAATACAAACTTTGTCAAAGTGCCGGAAATGTTGGCATGTTTAAAAATCAAAGATAACGATGTTTTTTTTTTTCTTCTCTACAACATCTATTGGTATTAACTGTTTCGTTAACACAATAAAATATAAAAACAGTAATGAATCCTAAAACTTCTGACTAGCAAGGTCGTAAAAGTTGTTTTAAAATTAAAATTTCATCTTTATTATAAGATTCAACGTAAAGTAACTATGGGAAAAACTTTAACTGCTCTTACATATTAAATATACTATAACAATACTTTTTTAACTTATTATAACTTCTACAAAAAGTTATGAATAATATAAACAACAAAAATATTTCTTGTATTATTATGTTGTTAGGTGAAATTAGCCTGATAAGTTAAAATGAATAGTTAGATAACTTTAACAGTAAAGTAATGGTCCTTATTTTCAAAATGTAATACAAATTTTGTCAAACTATCGAGAATGTTTGCATGTATAAAAATGTAAGATAACAATGTCATTTTTTTATTTTCTCTATAACACGTACAAGTCGTAAAAGTGATTCCAAAATTTAAATTTTATTTCTTCTCATAAGATACAATATACAGTAACTATGAGAAAAACTTCAACTGCTCTTACATATCACTTATAAATACTGTAACTACTAATTTTTTAACTAATTACTACTTCTGCAAAGAGTTATGATTCATATAAGCAGCAAAAACAGTTATTATATTGTTAGGTTAATAACGTAAAATAGATCTAACTAGTCACAATGAGCAGTCAAACAAGTCTTACAAAAGTAATAAAGTCCCTATTCTAAAAACATTATTTAAATTTAAACAAAACATATAAGCATTTCAAGTTAAAACATAATATAAAACAGGATTATGCCAACAATATAAGGTGCTTTATTTTAGTACGACTACTACGAAAAAACATAAAAGATAACGAAATTGAAGGATATACCATATTTTTATTCTACTAATATATAAAGCAAGGGTGAAAAAACTGTTGTAATTGCTAACCACAAAAACCATTCTGTCTATTTTTATAAGACTTTGTTTACTAATTTTTAAAACTTTTGAAATGGTTCTCACATGTTTTTTCCTCGAAAAAAAATTAACAATAAAATCTAAAAATACTTTTAAGTTTTGCAAGAATAATAATAGTTTCACGCTCAGTAGGCTTCACTAAGTGCCGTTGACGTAAGCCGAAGCCGCCTGAAATTTAAAGCAGTAAGTCTGGTTATAACAATCCTTAATAAAAAATGTCAAAGACCATTATTGTTTACTGGCAGTATGTCAAAAACAATGGTTTTACTTGTGTAGGTAAAATATTGACTACTGACAGCACTCTAATAGTTTTTAATGGACAAGTCACCTACAATTATATCTCTCTCTATTGATAGAGCAACAGTGCTTACATAAGAAAAACGCTAAATTCGCTAAAAAATATGATTTATGTGTACTACAGTAGTGCTTGCGTACGGGGGAGAGTCAGCTCACTTGTTATATCGCGTAATATGAGCTCGTTATAGGCTTACCATTTGAGAGCGCTACAAGATAGTAGGGATGTTAGCGGGCGTAACGATTAAACGGGTGCCAGACCAGGTGTGTCTAGTGTCGACTTTTGACCCCCTGATCGTAGCGCTGACCACAAGCTTTCTAATGAGGAGAGTGTACCTTGAGTTGGCCCCTGTAAAGCTCAGCGCACGCTCATTTCACTCACCCCATGTGCCCAGCGCTACTACCAGGAACTCCTTAACTTCGACCGTGTAACCTTGTCTACTAAGATCCTCCGCAAGGTCATGATATTTTGCCACTTTGAGCTCTCTTGCTACTTGCAGGGCGTGCAGTTCGTTTTAAAATGGGACTGCTACGTCAATCATTATTATTTCACGTACAGCGTTGTCACGTATGTCAAGGTCAGGTCACAGAAGCTGGTGATCCTATTCAGGTGCTGCAACTCGCTGGTTGACCAAGGCTGTTTCAGTGGCGTGCGACGCACAGTGGGTGATTTTGATTTTTTTTTCTCAAAACCCAATATCTCGCGAACATCGATAGATACAAAAGAAATTTTTTTTTTATTCTCTTTCTTTAATAATAAGGAAATCTTTAATAATAATTTAATATACAGTAATCTGGGATATTGGATTGCAAAGCATACTATATATATATAATACTACCATTTGACA
>NW_019379460.1:118562-180328 GCF_000648655.2 Copidosoma floridanum | reverse complement strand
ATATATATACAAACGAATAAATTTTAACGTCAGTATAAAGTAAATATTAAATAGAAAATTAAATTATCAAAGTAAGTCATAAATCAGCGAAAATTCATTCCAATCGGAGTTAAAAATAAAAAAACAGACGGAAAATCATGAAAAATTGATGTTTACCATAAATTTTTAGGTTAGATTTTAATTTTACTGACCTCTCTATAGTTTTTCTTCATTTCTTATCACTAAAGAAAGAGAATAAAAAAAAAAATTTCTTGTGTATCTATCGATGTTCGCTAGATATTAGGTTTTAAGGGAAAAAAATCAAAATCGCCCACTGTCTAACGCCTTAACCAGCCTGTCTAGTATCGTGTTGTGCTGCTTGGTTACTGCTACAAGGTTAGGGTGACAGTGCTGCAGCACGTTGAGAAGAGTTTCATGGCTTGCTCCGCATTTCCAAAACTGTTTGTCAGCCACACCAACCATTTCCTCGAGATGTTGAGCGGAAGCATGTTAAGACGCGCTCTATGAATAAAGTACCAGTCAGCGAATCTAATGAAGCTCCTGTTTCTAAGAAAGTGATTGGTGATGCTAAAACGGGATGTGTTTTCTCAAATTTTTCCTTGGTCTTTCTTGTCAGTAAGCTTTATTTTGTAGTGTTCGACTAGGGCAGCCCTGAGACAGTAAACTGTTTGGAATCTGGCTTGAGGAGCTACGATCACGATTCTACCTCGTGAACGACAGCATTCTAGAGCCATTTGTTTGTGCTCTACAGACCAGTTCTATTCGATTAACAGTGTATCACTTATCCTTTGGGCTACGTTTCGGGCTCTCGACCACAGCGATGCTTGCTCACTCGATGGGAGTGCCATGTCTCCTTCAAATGAACCTGAGAAGTAGAGAGCAAGGTCTTGTTTCGTTGCCACACGCTTTATTTTGCACTTTCCTACTCTCTGCAATGAGTACCACGCCAGATCGCTTACTCGTGGATTCTTAGTGCGGAAAATTTTCAACGTATGTGTAATGGTGAGGAAATCAGCTGTATCCGCCAGCAGAAAGAATACTAAGTAGAGTATTTCGCCATAAGGCTGGGTACCCTGGCCATCAACATCTCTGCATTACTCTCTGAACTCTAAGCATTTAAACAGGTGTCACCATTCATTTTTGGAGGTATGCGTTCGAGAAATCTTATAGTGGGGCTGTGAAAGAGAAACCAACTTGAGGGAAGGAAATAGTCTTGAACAGTCAAGTGACACAAGCGAATCTTTTCTTTAGATCACCAAAATGACTGAGCTGCACGACAAAAAAAAAGTTGCTTTGGATGCCAACATCTTTAGTATAACACTGATAGACATTGAAAGAGAGCACTACAACTAGGCCCAATACTTCAGAATGTTGTGGTTTTCCTCGCAACTAGTCTGGTGCTATAACAGCAGGTCAGATAAGATATCCCTGAGGTATCGTTACAGGCAGATTTGCTAAAAACGTGAGTCAAAAAAGAGTTCAGATCATTAGTTTTTTTAAAAAGTTTATCCAAAGTAGAACTACCTTGCCAAAACATATATCACAAATGTACAAAAATGGAAAAAATGAGATCTAAGGGTCACAATAGCTTTCAATAGTGTCTAGAGTTCCGTAAGGGCAAATGGAAAGAAGAACTTTTAAAACTCTGCATGCATACACTTTTGAGCGTCAAAAGAATTACTCAGAACATTCATTAAGATTGGAACAGCAACTTTAAACTTAGTTAATAAATAAATCAAGAACTAATACATCAGCTTTACATTATAACCCTGACATTGATTGCTTCATCCTCCCAGCCACTTAAATAGGTAATATAATACATACTCGTACTCATTGTGGAACTAAAAACTAAGAGATAAGGGCCTGGAACATTGTTGCTGAAGTAGTAAAATTTTCTGACTGCAACCAAAAAATCAAATTATACGTTTATTACCAGTTTTGAGTCCTCGTGGCTTTAAGAAACAGCCCTTTTCACTAATTATTTTTTTAAACTTTTTTAGAAAGCATTATTAAAGCAGAACTGCATGAATTCCACACAAAAACCTTTTTTAAATAGAAGTTTTTCATTCTAAAAAGTGTCAAAAATAAATTCAAAATTTTAGTTTTGAATGGTTTCATATTATATGTCAACGGACTAAGAAGCTCCACTTACTAAATCTTGGGGTTAAGCCAAGTAAAGGGATCACTAGTTATATACTGTATAATGATGTCACAACTTTGCAGATTTTTTTTTCCTGAATTTTGTATAAAACTACATAATAACTCTTACATACACAGAAGTTGTCAATGATACTTTTACTATATTGACATTCCAGTGAACAACTACCACATACGTTGACAAATTTTTGGTGAATTTAGATAGTTCTTATGTATTCAATTGAAGTTTACCATTAATTTAGTAAAATTGTCCTCATTTAACTGTTATTTTAGGAAATAATACTGTTTGTATAACACTGCCTGTACTCTTTTTCCAATTTTCATAATTTAATATAACATTTATAACTATTAATAAATGTGATGTGAAAAAGACTGCCAAAGGTTTTATTTCATTCTGAGCTAACATTACTGACTCCTTAAAAATACAAAACTATTACTCTACTTACGACTCCTACTTATTGTTACATAGTTTCTAAGATGAACATTAAAAAGGTAAAGATTTGAAAACGAGAGTAGTACTGAATCAAATGTACTATAACATCGGTACTGCTTATTTAATGTAGCTTTGAGAAATAAACGATTCTCATAGCACTTTATACACAAAATTCAGTGTACTAGTAACTCGTAATACAAAAAACTAATTATTAAATCCTAGAAAGTTGTGGCATCTGTATATGTATACTAAAGTTACCTTATATTCTTTAATTCACCATTTGTAATGTTTCTTGGCCGTCGTCGTACATACAACAATCCCGTAAGCAGCTGTATTTGACATCCGTCTTTTATAATTCGACTCAAAATGCTTATAATGCAGAAGCTGTATGAAAATTTCAACAATGTTTACAGAAAATGAGCTATAATAATAATATTGATGGAATTATTAAGCAACTTATTTTCACTTGTCAGATTGGTTTAACATTATAAACTCTATAATACAAGAACAATTTTTTATGGTACTACAAGTTCCCAGATAAAGATGTCGTAGATAGACATAGTTGAATTAGTTTCGATGGCCCTAAGTTGTATAGTAAAATTAGTTCCCAGCTATTAAGTAGGCTTCCTCGTGCAGAAATGTCATCCCTCGTCGTAAGTCTCGAATTTTCTCGCAAACGCAGGTATATTTGGCATCACTGGTGCAAGAAAATACTGACTAACCTATGAAAATACAATGACTTGATAAGTTTTTAATAAAATATCTCGAAATTTTCCAGGGTAATACTTACTTTGCTGGGCGTCATTTGAAAGAGAAGGTTTTTCTACAGAATGTGTGCGCTCTAATTTCGGGAACTGTTGATTTATTCGAGTTTTTAAGTTGTTTTCATTGCGTGTGTGAGCTTGACCATAAGAATTCGTGTTAGAAAGCGCTACATGAAATTAATAATATCTTTAAATCTTGCAGCATAAGTGACATGAATGATTATAAATATCTAATTTTCTCCTTTACATTTCATGCAGTCTTTCATCTTGTAGTCATTTGAAAGCTGGCTTATACAAAATATATGGATGATAATTCATATAAATGAAGGATCTGAAATTATGAACAGTAAATGTCATTTTTTTAATAAATACACGATAAGCCTGGTACAATTTTTCTGGAGATTATTTCAATAATAATCTCGATACTGCTTATTCAACGTAACTTTGAGGGACCAACGATTTTCATAGCTCTTTATACACTAAATTTCGTGTACTCGTAATTCGTAATACGAAAAACAAGTAATTCAATTCTAGCAAGTTGTAGCATCAATATACAAATATAAAAGCAACCTTATATTCTTTAACTCACCATACGTCATATTTCAAGGCAGTAGTCGTACAACAATCCACTAAGCAGCTTCATTAAACATCTATCTTTTATATTTCGACTCAAAATACTTAGAATGCAGAAGTTATATGTTAATTTGGACAATATTTATAGAGCGGTAACTATAATATTGATAATAGAATTACTAATTTACTTATTTTCACTCATTAATTTGATTTAATCTTACTAACTTTAATTAACTTTATAATACATAAGCAGGTTTTTGTGGTAACATCAATTATTACGCATTGTAAAAATAATTTTTAGTAAGATCAGTATACTTAAGGCGTAAGTAGTATGTTGGAGTCTTTAAAAGTTTTTCCAAAGTTGTACATTAATTCTTATAATGGAATAGAAATTTCAAATTCTAAGAATCAAAATAATGACTTTGCAAAAAAGATGTTTTATCATTTAAAACTATTTTGTTTTTCATTGTTTAATAGCAAAAGTCTATAAGGAAAGCTCTTGAATAAGACCTTAACAATGCTTTCTCCGAACTGGAAATACAATTAATTAAATGCACTCTTAAAAAGTATTTTATCTATTTTTCACCACCATTTTTTTGGTGAGCAATGATTTTAACGTTTATACAAAATATAATAGAAACTAGTACCATACGTTTATACAAAACTTTAAATAACTTGGGCTACTTATATCTTACACTAACATACCTAAAAAGTAGCTAATTTATTAAGCAAAACTATTTTTAATCAGAATTGGTTACTTATTACTGGCACTTGCGTTCCCGAGATATAAATGAATTATTATACAAACCAAAGATATAGTTATCCAAAAAACTGTTTACCTACTGCATCATGGTCAGTTTAACTGTGTTCAACTTGTCACTGTTCGAAAGTTAAACCATTAAATGTTATAAACAAATTCCGGCACATATATAAAAAAACTTTAAAACATGTTATTTGCATGATAAAAAATAACCTAAGAAAAAGAAAAAAAGACTTAACTTTTGTCAACAAAAGTATATAATAAATTTTTGAAAAACAAACATTTTTTTCACAGCATTAGAGTTTGAAGTCAGTTCAGAAAGGCTGGGCAAAGTTAGTTTCAGATCATGATTATCAGTGGAACAAATTCTAGAAGCAGTTTTGTAAGATATCTTGCTCCGTATGAAAAGGCCAGCTGACAGCAGACGATGGTTTTCTCCTATACACTTAGCATAAGACTTGGTCGTGACTTTGCTTACGTTTGCACAGATATTTCTTCCAGATTCCTGATAAAGTCTTTCTTAGAAGTTAAGCTATCCATTTAAACTTTATTCTCATCATAAATGAATCTCTAATTAATCTTCGAACGTTGTAGTTCTCCTCCCGATCAGTGTGGTGCAACAATAACAGGCCAGAGACGATTACCCTGAAGTATAGAGGCAATCACGTTTGCTGGAAACTGCAGTCAAGAAAGAGTTCACTTAAGAAGCTCACTAATTGTTTTTAGGGCCATCAGGCGTCAAACTACATTGCCAAAAAATATATTAGAATTTAAAAAAGCTTACAAAACACAGCCTTCAGAACTCGCAGAAGTTTCAACCATGCCAAAAGTCGCAAGAGGGCAAATTCGAAGACTTCAAACGCATCTAAAAAATACAATATTAGGCATCAAGAAAATGACGCTAAACATTTATCAAAATTAAAGCAGCATCAAAATCGATGAATCAAGAATTTATTAAATGAGAGATAAGCTTTTCACTATAACCCTTATAGTAATCTCTTTAATCTTCTAGATTTTTAAATAGGTAGAATATGTATTTCAAGTTCACTTTTTGTATTTTTGAGGCCGTAAAAATGTAGACATTAAGTTTGAAGACTTCGTTGCCATGGTAACAAAGTTGTGAGATAATAAAAAAAAATTTCTTTATAATTACATATTTTTTGTGAGTTTTAAATCTTTACAGCTAAAATAAGCCCCGTTCATAGATTATATGAGAGAAATTGCCAATCAATGGCTTTCTAGGGCCAACAATTATTATATGGCATAATAACTGCACGGTACTTTTCAGCATAATTGTATTTTTTTCACTTTTTACAGCTTCTCACTTGACCAAATAAGATTTTTGTTCTGAGAAGTGTCAGAAAAAGATGTCAAGTTTTTAACTATAAACGTTTCACATTACATGTTAACACACTACAGTACTTCGGGTGAAGCCAAGATGGGGGGGGGGGCACTAGTTTACTAATAAACAAAGCTTACAAAAATTATGCTTATCATCACCAGCACTTACACGCCTAAGAAATAATATAATTATTCTACACAATATAAATTCTCGGAAAACTATTGTTATTATCTAAGTTTAATACTTGTCACTTACAAAAAATTTTTTTTCCCATAACTATTTTTTGAAGTGAAACTTCTCATGTTGGGCCGTGAACAGCCGTGTAAAGGGAAATGTGTTACGAAAAAATGTAGCTACCCACCCTGAGGCCCAAGTCCTCTCCTTAATCTTCTCTCTCATACGCTTTATCCCACTCTGTTTCTCTGTTTCGCAGCGGGCGCCACTCTACGTCTACTGATCGGTCTCTCTTCCTCTCGCATGTACACCACTTGCTCCCTCCCTCTCATGCTACTATTACACCTATATATTTGTACATATATTATAGGTATCTTAGTGTGTATATTTCTACATTATGAGTTTTTCGACTAATCACTAAGCCGATGCGCTTGCTGAAGCTGAGGTATAGCTATCGAGAAAAAAGGAATAGAAGAGAAAAACAGCTGTACCTATACTAGAGGCAAAGTATGCATATGTAAATTAAATATATACATATCTTACTACATTATATAGTCATAAGAGTTAGAGCGAAGTTTTGCTCCCCCCCGCTCCCCCCATTTCCGCCATTTATATAATGTAAATATATTCGTAAAGCCTTATATATTAACTCTTACAAGTGGTCTAATTTTCACATATAATTTTATTTGACCATAACAAAAAATTTTGTTACAATTATCTTACTTACGATGTTTATTTTGATTAAATACTCTTAAATGTCTTTTGAGGTGCTCTGCTCTTACATAACTTTTTCCACAATTTTGACAAACATTTTTTTGAACGTTTTTTTCATGACTTTTCAAATGTCTCTGTATGTGATAATTTCTTTGAACCTTTTTTCACATTTCACACACTTAAATTTTTTCAATGTTTTGGCGTTCCTTTCAGCACTGGTCACGACCTGTCAAAACATATAACGGGAATGTTGCTGGTGTATGGTAACCAGAGTTTAGCGTCACTGCCTGGCCATGAGGAAAAGTCTCTATAAACTCTGCAGAATGCTAAGCAATATAATGAGTGGTTCACTAAAAACCTGGGTCCCAAGTTCGTGTTAAATTTTTCTCTATGAACTAAAAAAATAAACAATGGCATGAAAAACAGTTGATTGATTCTAAAAATATAAAATGTACTAATGAAGCAAAAAAATGAGTATGTAAAACATGATGCTAAAAGATAACATAGTTCACTCTAAGCGGCGCAAAATTAAAAACACAGTAGAGCTTTCGAGCATTTCTATTGTGTCTCAAAACGACACTTAAAAACTAACTACTTATCAAAGAAAGTAACAAGAGGCTTACTGATATTGAACGCAAAAAAATGGTAAAGACATAGTTCTTTTGAAAAATTCGCATACATCTGAGTCGATATGATGCCACAAATCTGACCCACACATCCACTCAGTATGTTGAATGCAGCAAAGTATTAAGAGTTTCAAAACCAATTACTTTGTAAAGATAACAGTTCTCCAACTTAATGAAACGCAATTAAGAAAAGTCACAGGAGAAGTCTACAACCTGATCTTTCAAAAGAGATTTGACGCACTTTGTCTCTAAGAACCATCCAAGAGCAAGATAGGCAACACTTGGAAATGTATCGGCTTCAGAGGCAACACAATCATGGCTACACGCTTGAAAGAACCTTAGGCTTCAGAAGATACAAATGCAAACGTGGATATCGTATGCATTTCTCAGTCAAGCAGTAAATACTGTACAGTATCGAGAATTCCAACTCTCAGACGCTTATTATATGTTATAAGTTGTAACTTTAAGTTCAGCAATAATAGCAAGCCATACTTAGTCCAGCATAATAACATTCTTCGAAAGCTAAAGGAAAAGCATGTGATAAAAGAAACAGACATCAATGCTGAGTCATCGCTTTGAAATCTCAGGAACAAAAATGTGTATAGCAAGGCTTTTAAAAGATTTGTGACAAGCCACGATTTTGTGATCCACAACTTGAATACGAGACCACCTACTTTAACCCAGTAATCTAATTACCTTATAATCAGAAATTTGGAAACCATAGGTTGACATTACGTTGTAATGTCTGGAAATTATTCACAGGGTCGCGAAACAGCACATGCAGAATACGTGGAGAACTAATCGACTTAAATCAATATCTGATACAGACAATGCTCTAATCTTAATTGACGATTTTCCGTCAGCTAAAGCAAGATTTAATCTAGCAAACATAGCGTGGTAGATGTTTCGTATTGAACTTTAATGACTTTATGCCGAAAAACTCGATGACCAAAACTTGGATGGTTATGAAAAAAATCAAGGCTTACGCATTCACGCTAAATAACACCATAATGGAAACCCGTAAGAATTCCCTTTCCAGAAAGTATTTCCAGAGAATTTGAAATCCTTAGTAGAGTAAGGAGCTGTCAGAAGCCAGAAATAAGATAAATTAAGTTTACAGTACTCAAGCAAGCCCATGACCCTGACATGGCTCCTGAGTACAAAGTCCTGACAAAAGACTACAAGCGGAATATACTCATGAGTAAAAGTTACCCATTAAAGTCATTCGTAATTGAAATTATTTCAAGTAAGTCTGTAAGTAAAAGAAAGATCTATGAGAAGGCTCTTAATATCCAGCTGCATAGATAGGAGACCTTGACAAATGGACGGCTAACTCTTTCTTCTTCCTTTTAGCAAAGACCACTAAACACACACACACACACACTCACACCGAAAAAGATAGACACACATAATTGGATAAGATCAGTTGGAGACTAATTTCTTATAACTGTAAAAAAATATAACTTGGTAATTGATAAATAAAACGAATTTTTTATTATATACAAAATTCTTTATGTTATTATGTAACATTAAATCCTCGGCAGTTTACATTACGTTGCCAGCCTTTTTAGTAAGCAGTTGAGTTTCTTATCACCAATGTTTGCTCACTAGAGGGTACATTTTTGTCTATTAAATTTTGTTTTCCTGTAAGGTAATATTCTATTGACAAATAATACTGAAAAATAGTTGGGTTGCTAATCACCGATGTTTGCTCAAACAATAACATGTTCTTTGAATTTACTGTACTCCTAAGCATTCTTATTGTTAATCACTTGCCTACCTAAGGGCACGCTTTATCAGTAAATAATACTAAAAAACAATTGGGCTTCTAACCATTGATATTGGCTTTCGTAATAGTAGTTTTTTATATAAAAACACTAAGAAACAGTTCAATTGATAATCATCGATACTTGCTCACCTAAGGGAATTTTCTATCAACAAATAACTTCCAAAAAATACTTTTCCGCCCTCGGGTGGTTTTGGAAGGCTGGTACTTCCTCGGGCGAAAAAGCAGTTTTCCAAAACTCCTTCGAAAAGTCTCCTTTACGAACCTCGTTACGAACCTTGCCTTCGGCTCGGGCCGCAAACCTCTCGGCTCACAAACAGAGACTTTTCGAACTCGTAGGAAAACTAAATTATTTATAATAATAAAAAATTGTGGAGTTCCAAATTTCTAATGCTTGTACACCAAAAAGACAGTTTCTTAAGGAGGCTCTTACATGGGGCTTTCACAGCTTAAAAGTGATATTTGTAAATATAGTGGAATGAATCTAACAGCATTCAAATTTTTGTCCATTATCATGAGTGACTTCAGGATATTTAATATTTCAGTTTGCTCAACGTAACATTATTCTTACAAAGCTGTGATTCGAGATGTTACATATTGGCTGTAATTAAAGTATAATAGCATGTTCTCTTAAGAAAAAAAAGAACATTAAATAAAACTGAAATAAATATTGTTAACAAAAAATTTCTCATCTTTTAAATATTCTCGAGTAAATGTAGGTTATTGTGGATGACTGCAATTTATTAGACTAATATTCTTAGAATAGGTATTGTTAAGTTGCATGAGCATCCTTAACCTACTGTACTCAGTAACATTAGAATTACTAATCGCTGATGCTTGCTCACCTGAAGATACGTACTGTTTATTTACAATACCATTAAACAGTTGGGTAAAGTATGTAATAAATAATTGGGTTGTTAATGAACTACAAACTGTTATTTAAAAACTTTCATTTTCAATTTCTGTGCAGTTAAAATTTTTAGTTAATTCTAATAAATATTCTAGAATATCGCCAAATTTCATCAAGTTTTGAAATCATCCATTTTACTGAGTTACAGCTAAGGTTTTATTTGTGTTTTATGTTTCTAAACTGTATTAACAGTTTTCTTTTTCAAACATAATTTTGTGCTAACTTTTAAAATAAACCGCTTTTTATATTACTCAATAATTTTTACCACAAACTTAATACTCTTGCAATTATTAGACTTTCATACATGGCATACAATTGTAAAAATAATTATCTGTAGCACTGACAAATTTTACTAATATTAAGTAGTTTTAAAGTAAAGGAACATTTAAACAAGAAAGTATATGAGCATAAAGTAAGCGTGCGTGCGTGCGTGTGTGTGTCTCTCTGTGTGTGTGTGAAGAAATGCGTGTTTGCATGTAATTATTTGTTAAAAATCAAATTTTTAATCAAATTTCATTACTTATCACAATTCTTTCCTCTAATTGAATGTCAGCAATAACAAATGTCAAAAACGACTTACTGCTTTAAAAGTTTTTTAAATTTATTTAAACTACAAGAAAATTTAGATACAAAACTTGAAACTAAATTCTTATACACTTACTTGTAGCTACAGAGTGAGAAAAAATTTGAGAAATTTTAGATGTTAATTTCTTTTAAGTAGTCAGCAGGATCTTATTGTATTAAGTCATAATAATAATTGTACTTCATGCTGTTTTGTAAACAAAACTACTTAACAACAAACTACTTAACTGTATAATAGTAAAAGTAAAAAAAAAATGTCTTTTAAAATTAACGATCTTAAAAAATTCACAAATGTAATGAACAATATATTGTTTAAATCGTACATTACTATCTTGTATAGAAAATATGTAGGGTAACAGCTCTAGAATATTCTGTCTAAATCCAGTGGTAAACCGAGCTGGTTTTTGTCTGTAACTATAAACCAACTTTTTTTTCATCGTAAACTTTAGACTAACACCATTTTCATGAGAACGTAAACTAAATTCATTTTTCCCTGAGACGTTAGTTTATTATTATTTTAATTAAGGTGTTTGTATCATATAAAAAAAACTTTGTTAATTAATTCATTGGTATGTGTACGACAAAATTAAATACTGTAAACTCATTTTATTGGATTAAAAGTAGAAGAAATAAGGAGCATTGTGTGTTTTTTTGCATTCAAATCCGTTTGTATGTGATTATATAAAGTGATTTTGAAAATATTTGTTGTTTTTTAAATAAAATGGTACATGCAATTAAACCTTTTTTAAGAATAATCTATATATCATGGTCATCCTAATTTTTAACTGGCAACAATAGTTTTATTGATTATTAGAAACAAAATGACTGTTGTCTTTTTCTTTGTTGTTGACAACGTTTGATGTAACCATCTCTCTAGGATTCAAGACATCTTTTAGTAGAATGTACCTCTTAAGTCATTCATAAAAACAATATAAATGAACGCAAACTGAGCGGCATCAAATAAGGGTGCAGAGAACGTGGTTGCCTTGACCAAAAATAAAATAATTCATAAAATTTATGCTGCAAATAATACGCTTCCCATTAGAAATAAAGACAAGTAGAGGTAACAAATTGACGTAGTTTTTATGTGTATGTAAGCAATGTAAATTAATCTCTTACGACTTTCTGGGCCCTACGCAAACTGTGTTGCTAATTTTGCTGATACGTTAGGTTTCAACTTACTGGTGTACATGCACTTGTAAGAACACTTAAAAAATATACTTCAATTCACCGTTATAGCTGTTATACAACTACTAAACAGTTTGAGATAAATAATTGATTTACTTTATCGATAAGGTAGAGGACCCAGAACTTGATCAGTCTATACAATTTTAAGGTTGTTTTAACCAAGGAAATAAAATAATTATGTAAATTTAATACTGCAGCTGTAAGACAGCACAAACAAACTACTTAACTTTATAATAGTAAAAGTAAAAAAAGACTGTCTTTTAAAATTTAATGACCTTAAAAAATTAACAAATGTACTTCTCTCACCAAAAAAACGGGTTCTATCTAGGTGCATTTTTAATTTCTGCGCATGTACAGATGACAAAACTAAGACTCGTCGAGTATTGGTACCTTGTTGAGTATTGGGTTCATCACCTTATTGATAAATATAAAAAATATTCATTGTTACATCAATAAAAAAAAAACCATGTGTGGATCTCGGGACCCCCGACGGATGTGAGATATTAAAGAATATGTTATTGAACATATGGGGAACAGTATATTTACTACCTACTTACACATAGGTACACACATGTTTAACGATACGTTTGTGTGTATTACTATCTGTATCTCTCTGTCACTTTTTGGATACCTCTGCGTAGTTGTGCACGTGCATGAATTTTGTTGGGTTAGCTCTTTATTAAAGATGGGTTGAAATGGAGTTTGAACAAACGTAATTGAAAGACGCCGGAAAAACTTTGCATTATGGTTAAATATTGATATTTTAAAATATTTCTGTTCACAAAGAAGAAATTCCTAAGAAATGATGAGAAAATAATAATAACTCTTATATTAATTTATCTTTTTCTACAAGCGCAAAGTATTAAGGAAAGTGATGAAAAATTCTTACCTGAATGAGTACAATAAAAAAATTGCAAGCGTAACAGTAGATGATCAATGGCACTCTCTCTCTCTCTCTCTCTTACTGACTTTAACAGGTACTGCCAACATGCCTATTTATTCTTTTTTCTTAACATTTTTCGCTTGTTGAAACAAAATTAAAAGTGCTTGTTGATAGAAAATTTTTCACCTTACTTGCTGGTATTTTAATTTTTTCTGTATATCAAACCGTTACAAGATCTAAGCAAAACAAGCTTTAAAATACGATTCATTATCATGAGACGACTTAAAAATAATTATAACTATTTTATATTTAATCAGCGGGCTAAATTACTTACTATATAAGAAACACATACTTATTCAATTTTGTAAGTCAGAAGTTTTTCAGTTGGTATCTGTAAGTACTTTGAACAGAGAACAGATTGGCGTGCTGCGTAGTACAATTGATAAGGTTGCTGACTACGAATCCGAAGAATGTGGGTTCGATTCTCAGAGTCAGTAACATTCGGAAATCTTATTTACACGTACATTGCATATAATGCATACTCATGTATTACATATGATATATTTACAAATATTATCCATAGTATATGCACAAATATAATATAAAATATGTGTGCATGTATGTATACAATGCTCTACATACAATAAATATATGATATTTAATCACATATGTACACATACACTTTTGTATAGCTATATATACGTTGAGCGCGTGGTGGCTCCGTCGGCTAGGTCATGGATCGGTATGTGGGAGACCGTGGTTCAACTACCAGCCAGTGCGACTTTTCGGGCAAGTACCTCTGTGAGATTTTACATGTGCTTTTTCACCACGCAATGCTCCTTAAAGAGGGCTTAGGCGACCTTATCGCAGCAATAATTGCTTAATTCCCCCCTACAATCTCCTTCCATGAAAGGTCTCCCATCCCTTTCCTTATCCCTTTTCCAAGTGCTAAGTGCCCATAGTAGTGCCCTTATTAAAAGAGCCGGATGTAGAATACTATAATATAAAAAAAAGATGTACACACGATAAATACACTATACAAAAAAACACGCACACACTGCACTAGCAATGCTAAATATGTTTTAGATGTACTAATATTGTTTTAGGTACAGAGATTTGGGAGCAATGATAAAATATCTTAAGCCACTTGACACACGCTACATGCACTTTGTTTTCTCTGACTATGTGTGTGTCTGACTACGCATGTACGTGTGTATGTATAGGCATTATACTTTTATAATCTATAGCTATACCTGCTGCATGCACGAACAGTAAAAGAGAGGATGAGGGATCTCCCGGCCATGTGATTTAATTCCTTTTACTCTTTCACTCACACGCTTTTCCTGTACAGCATACCATGTATGGAATGTATATCTATATATCTTATGTAACGCTTTTTCGTTACGGTCACCACGCCTATAGATGTTTCACACCGAAAAACTATACAATAGTGTATCAATAAGATAAAATACCAACTGTCGTTTTCGTCACAAAAATGCTACCACCTGTGGGGCTATTATGCAGCCCAAAGATCCTGCAAAGTAGACATCAGGAACTGCAAGATGGCCCTGAATGCAT
This sequence comes from Copidosoma floridanum, assembly GCF_000648655.2. The sequence continues at coordinate 165,858 of NW_019379460.1, read as the reverse complement.
GCTACTTGTGTACCTATTACTGCTTTTTTTACTGAGGCTACAGTTAGCCCTTAAAATTGACCAAAGTAGAAGACAAAGGTGTTTGTTATAATTTATTATGCATAATGATTTTTTAAATCAAATAAAGTTTTTTTAGAAAGTAATCAAAGAAAATGTTAAAAAAAAAAAAAAAAAAAAAACCATGATCACCTGAATAAGGTATGTAACTTCATAGTTTTTTTCAAAGCTGTCATAAAGCTATTAAAAATCGAAATCCATTGTAAGAATTTTAGGATATAATTTGATTTTATAAAAAAGGACGAAACAAGATACAAAAAGTTTCTCGTCTAGTTTAAAATTTTAAAACAAAGAAAGAGTTTTAAAATGGACCTACAATATTTTCTCAAAAATACTACACGACAATCAGTTTGTAAAATAAAAAAAAGTAATAACAGCCTTTATAAGATATAACCCTTTTATTTCTTCTGGGACTGTTTTAAGAGTTAGAAAAAAAATCTGTTTAGTCATTAAATTATTTAAATCAGACAAATAATTTATATGATATTACTAGTTATAGAAACACATATACGCGCACCACTGCGCGCAATTCGTTATGCACAAAAAAAAACTTAAATTGTATGGGCGTTCTATCTGTATTATGATTAATGATTTAATAACTAGAAAATGCATAATGTAAGCAGTTAAATTTTTTTTGGTACAAATAATAGAATTGCCTAATTAATTGAGTTGTCCTTACAATTTTTGAACTCATTAGGAAAATTACTATTTAAAGGCAAAATTTTATTTCAAGTGATTTGTATAATGTAGTAAGAAATTCTGAAAAATATTATATGCATTTAACACTTTAAATTAACCTAGGGATAGCGTATTTGAGGTGACGGAAAAAATGTAGGAAGAATATTAAGTAGTAATTAGGAGGATCAAAGAAAATTGGATGTGTAAGACAAAAATTAAGAGTTTTGGAAAAAAATGAGAAGAAGAAAAAGAGTAGAGAGGGAACTCAGCTCGCATAGAAGGTGATAAGCTACAGTTTCTACTTTCCTTTACCATCAAACATTATTTTCCTTAATCGTTTGCTCTACTCCTGCTTACCTACTACTTTATGAGTATTCCAGCAGGTTGCACTTTATGAGAGTCCTCTCTTTTTCAACTTGAATGATATTATCTGAACGAATTTATTATTAGTTACTTACAATTAAAATAGCTTATGTAACTAAGTGTGATGTTTCAAACTTGCCTAACCTTTTACTGTTGTCAAAGGTGGTTTTCATAAAGGTATAACAAATTTTTATAGGATAACGTTTTCCTTTTATATGTTCATCTGAAATATCTTATTTCTCTTTAATTTAATTTCATAATGTTAACATTCTTAGCACCCTCTAGCCCTAATTTTTTTTATGGGAGTCAAATCATTTATATAAAACCTGATATTCTTTTGCCGTAACATATGATTTAAGTATCTTTTTAAAATGCTTGTGTCTTAGAATGTTGTACTTAAATCCTTGTAATGCTTATCATTATTAGTAATTTTATATTATACGTACAATATAAGCACCAGCTGATAATTGTGAAGCTTTTAATTGCGCTCTTCTCTTTGTTATTAATGCCAGGATGTGGGTTTCGTCATTACATCAGTCTATCCTTAACCAATAGAAAGAACATAAAAAAATATATTTAAAAAGTGCTATTCATGCCTTAATTTAAATTCGTTTTTTTGTTTTTTCAAAATTGAAAAAAAAAAAAAAAAAAATTTAGTCTCAGTAGGTAAAATACGGAACTTTTATCTTGGTTGGAATACTATTTTACTGAGTCAAAAAACCCACTAAGTTAAAAGTCCTACATGATTTCATTGCCCCCTACTACTTTTCACTAAGAGATCCACTACGTCCACACTTTATTGCGCACATTACTGCATAGTAACTGCAAACAGCAGATAGGTACTGCAGCCATGGTCTGTGCATACCAGTATTTACAAGAGCGTTATTGACATCTTTCTCTTCGTCATTATTCCGTCAACTTCCTGCGTATTATTGCACCGTTCCGGGTATTCTCGAGATCACTGCTGTATTAATGCTGTCAGAAGGTAGTTTGTGATAGTAATCCCTGCTGCTACAATATCGTTTCTGCTTATGGTCTCTTTTTTATGAATATTCGTTATTGATGCTTTTAGGAATGCTACTATGATCGACAGCTTTTATTACATCATTGATAAAAAAAATGTTACTCTCTGTTTTTGACATCGAAAGAGATAGTACTCTGTACTCATTGTATATTTTTCGATAATTTCTACTATAAAAGTTTCAACTGCACTTTATCCTTAAACAATGTTTTCTTTCACTGTGTATGTTCGATTTAAGGATATTGCAGCCTTATAAAATTACTTACTTCAATCAGTTTTTACAACTTCCAGATGTTTCAAAGCATAATAAGTGGCATATATCTCCCATACTACGCTACTAAGAAAAGTTCTATGAGTCCTTAAATGCCAAAGAAAAATATGAAGATCAACAGGGAATGATAGATGATGAGTAAGATGGATCATTTGATAAAATAATAGTTACATTATTCTCTGAGAACCAAAATTTGTATGTAACACGTTCAGTAATTGTACTTTAACTTAAATAAAGATAGGGGTTGGGGGACCCTTAGTCCAAAGGCCTTTTCAGAAAAAGCCCTATAAAGGTGAGAAGACCGAGCCCTCAGCCACGTACAGAGAATTATACGGAGGATCGTTAATTTAAAAAAAAAGAATGGATGATGACCAGAAAATATAGAAAAGAGAAAAGTATGAGAACAATAAGCCTATCGGCAAAAAAGCAGCCTCCAAGTGTCACCAAGGAGAGGTGGCAAAAGGCCCAGCGTGAGGCGATCACGTTTTGACCATCAAAAAGTAAAATGTATGCCACGATCTTGGCCTTGATAAAGACCATTGATGTGGGATCGAGTGAAGAGATCAGAACAAGAAGAGTTCTTGTGAGCTGAGAAATACCTGGTTTAAGCATCACGATGCTTTCACCATGGTATTCAAGAACGTGGTAGCAGACGCTAACGGTGTTACGACTCTCGCTTAGCACCTGACCTGAGAAATAAAGTATGCTGATTCTACAGTGACAAAGCAGGACATACTGGTTTTTATGACGGTGGCTACAATCCCTGACAAAAGGACATAGAAGGCTGACTAGAGGAACTACAGGATGTGGCCTAAATTTAGAGCCAAGCGCTGCTTTAGGTATCCACAAGTCAGCCACATTGCAAAGCAGTACGGCATATCTGATAGATCCAGGGTGTGGCAGAGGTGTAATGCAAAGGGCCAGGCAGGACAAAACTACTTAAAAAAAAATGAGCTGTTACTTGTACGGGAGGGTGGTGTGAACTTGTTCTTTATGAATGAACCATCATAAACGTTACCAGACCGAGGTTAGTACACTGACATAACTGGAATTGCAGCCATACTGGTCCGTGGTAACAAGTTTGCCGTATTCTTCACCAAAAGTGGAGATGTGTTCGTATGAAACAGGTGTAAACGTAAGATTTACGTAGGTTGCTATCTATCTATAAACTTTGTCATTGGCGTCTTTTAGTGTCGGGACTGGCTGCGGCTCAACAGTGTTTTCCTTGCAGGTGCGCGAGGTGGCCATATTTATTGGACTCGTGCACTGCTCCAGCATAGCGTGTAGTTGTGCTCCCCGCAGTGTGTCTGTGTGCGCTGATATCTTTTGGTGTGTGGTGGCTCTTGTTCTTGGACGTGGGGCGGTGAGCGGTGCTCGAGGCCGTCGTATCGTCAGAGCATCTCTCGTGCAGTTGGCTGTTGAGCCTAGCTGGCATTGCTGCTATAGTGCAGCGCGTTTTCTCTCTCTTTTTTTTCCCAGCAGCTGGCTATTGTTGGGCCAGGCTGCTGTTACTGTAACTGCTTTCGATCAGGTGCGCAAGACTTTGTCTTCGGTGCCAGTGCTGTTGCTACTGCGGGCAAATTTCTCTGTAGGACGCACTCGCCCTGTTGCTGTAGTGCAACATAAACTTCTCTCCTTTGCTTCTATGTTTTTTTTTTAAAGCACAATGACATCATGGTTAAACTTACGGAGTTAACAGCAGAACAATGTGACTTGGCTTAAAAACTTGCCAATGCTTTGCCAAACCTCAAGAAAACGCCTCAAGAAAGGCAAATATCGCACATTTTGAAGGCCGAAAAAGAGTTACACAACAATACTGGAACGCCTTCTTTGAAAATCATCGCATGCTGATGCGTGTCAAGGATATTGATGAGACTTCCTACGTAAAGGACGACGTCATGCCATCAACCGAGGAGGCCTACATTGATGCCTGCTGCTATATTGATAACGCCATTCGAAAAATTGAGGGATGCCGAAACCCTGGCCCTCAACCAGTGGACAACCCGACTACAACGGCGCAGGCAGTGTCTCAGCAGATCCAGCTGCCTAAGATCAACCTGCCTAATTTCGACGGAAATCCACTTCAATGGACCAGTTTCAAGGAACAGTTCAATGCCTTGGTACATCAAGTAAAAGGTTAAGTAATGTAAGAAAATTTTTGTATCTAAAATCTTGTTTAATCGGTGAAGTTGCAGAGATTATCGCGATTGTTCCATCTACAAATGAAGGCTATTTGTCTGCTTTTGCCGATTTAAGGATTCTATATGATAATACACGGGTATTATCTAATGTATGTTTACGGAAATTAATTAATTTGGAATCAGTGAAATCTTCCAAAGACGCTTCGGACCTTAGGTCGTTAATTAACTCTTTTAAACAAATAATAAGAGCTTTCGAAGGTTTTCACAAACCAATTAATGTTTGGGATGAATGGTTCGTTTTTCTTCTGTCAGAGAAGTTGGATAAATTTACTCGCGTCCAATGGGAAACATCCTTGAGTGATAGCAAGTTAGTACCTAAATTTAATTAACTTTGTAATTTTTTGGAAAATCCCATGCATGCACTCGAAGCCGTTGGTCAATCAGAATAATTAAAGTTTCGAGACATCTCTGACACAGAAAGACGAGCCACAAAAACAATAAACCCGAAAATGAGCTCTTGCGCTTCGATTCAAAGCAAGTCTGATGATTTTTGTACATACTGTTCTGAAAATCATGCCCTGTATAGATGTAGTACCTTTAAGAAAAAAAGGCCCTGTTCAAAGAAAAGAGCATGTTGTACAGGCCAAGCTGTGTTTTTTGTGTTTAAAGGCTGAACACGATTTAAAGACTTGTGAATCTTCCTATAGATGCAATGATTGTAATGGTAAACACCATATCTTGATGCATGATGCCTTAAAAAAAGGTTCTAATCATCAAAAAACACCTCAATCATAGTTTGGTCATTATCGGCAATCTTATGTAGCTGAGAATGATAAGGAGTCTAATGACTCTAGTGATTTTAATGAATCCAATAATTCTAGCGATGAAGTGCAAAATTATTTGGCTCATTGTCCTCCGGTACCTCACAACTTTGTGGTACTGATGTCAACGGCTTTAGTCAAACTTATTTCTCAATCTGGAAAATCGATTGTACTTAGGGCGCTCTTGGACACTGTTTCTAACTCATCCTTTGTTTCTGAGCATGCAGCCCTGTCCTTAAAATTGACTGGACGTCTGGTTAAAAGTACCATGTTTGGAATAAATTCTTGTCAAGTTGGAAAAATAAAGGAAGAGGTTAGTCTGTCGGTGTCCCCAATTACAGATAGTGGTCCAATATTACCATTCACTGCCCAAGTCTTAAACAAGCTGACCCGCAACACCCCAAGTGTAAAGGTAACAAACCTTAATTGGCCTCATATTTCTCAACTGAAGCTGGCTGACCCAACCTTTACCACTCCTAATCCAATTGATGTTATTTTGGGGGCTGATCTAACGGGTTTTCTATACAAAGATGGCACTCGCTCCGGTTCAGTACAAGAACCAGTGGCTAAACTTATTATTTTTGGTTGGGTTCTATCTGGTTAAACTTGTCCTCCTTAATCTTGCCAACCCAGTCGTTCCCTTCAGGATATACAAGCGTTTCCATCTTGCGTTGAATTTGATACAGAGCTCTTTTGGGAACGTTTTTTTTCTACATCTACCAGCATCCAAAAGAACCTGATCACCTGCTTATCGAGTAGTTCGTCTGACAATTATTTTGACCTTGATGTCCCTCACACTAAGGAGTGTGCTAATTGTTATTTACAAAAATTTTGGGAAGTTGAAGATCTCCGTGATAATCCCATTCCCTCTGAAGAGGAGGAGAGGTGCGAACAACTTTTCACCAATTCAGTTCATCGTAATCGCGAAGGTCAATACATAGTTTCATTACCTTTTAAACTTGACCCAGAGCAGTACCTGCAATCAAACGTTAAGCTTGCCACTCAACTCTTCTTTGGGTTAGAAAATCGCTTACAAAAAAATCATGCACTTTCATCAAAGTATATTGAATTTATGTCTGAGTATCAAGTGTTAGACCGCATGTCTGTTTCATCCGCGCCCCTGACTCATGGTCATTTTTTGCCTCATCACGGAGCCTTTAGAACATCAGATCCTCATGGAAAAATTCGAGTTGTATATAATGGTTCATCTCCCTCTCCATCAAGGTACTCTTTAAATAATTGTCTATATGCTGGCCCTAAGCTTCAAAAGGATATTTGGGTTGTTCTGACCCGTTGGTGGATGTTCAAGTATGTTTTCACTGCAGACATAGTTCAAATGTTCAGACAAATCCTAGTTCAACCCAGAGATCGTAAATGGCAACGAATTCTATGGCGTGATAATCCTAAGCAGGCTCTGACTAGTTTTGATTTGCATACCATAACTTATGGTCTTACCTCTGCACCGTTCCTTGCTTTGAGAGTTTTGAAGCAGTTAGCCCTGGATGAACAAGCAAAATATTCTTTTGGTGCTGATATTTTGCTTAATAATTCTTACATGGATGACTTTTATGTTGGAGCTTATACTGAAGCTCAAGCTCTTGCTGTTCAGCAAGAGTTGATATCTATCCTTAGGACTGGCGGTTTCTCACTCAGCAAATGGGCATCAAACATGTCAAGTTTGTGTAAGGAAAATAAACTAGACTCAAAATTCCTGCCTTAAGCTGAAGGTGTGTCAGCTCGAGGACTCTGGTGGAATTCTCACTCAGACACCTTTTCGATAAAAATGGCTATGTCTTCAAAATCCACTGAACCACCCACAAAACGTGTCATATTATCAAAAATAGCTCGCCTTTATGATCATTAAGGCTGGTTCTCTCCAGTCTTGATTTTTGATGGAATTTTGATTCAAGATACTTGGCTTTTAGACCTTGATTGGGATAGCTCGTTGAGTGATTCTTTGACAAAAAAATGGAATGAATTTAATGAATCTCTTGTTCAGTTAGAATCAATAAAGGTACCAAGGTGGCTTGGTATGAGTTCTGAAAATGCCTCACATATTGAGTTGCATGGCTTTTTGATTCTTCTGAACGTGCCTATGCAGCCGCAATATATGTGAGAATTTTATCATCGGATAAAGTCTGTCGATCCACCTTACTAGTTGTCGAAACTCGTGTGGCCCCAATCAAGGTTTTAAGCATCCCTAAGCTGGAGCTCTGTGGAGCAAAATTATTGGCCGAATTACTAGATCGGGTTAAGATAGATCTACATATTAAGTCATTAAAAACTTCTGCATGGACTGACTTCCAAGTTTTTCTGGCTTGGATTTCTGGACATGCCTCAAAATGGACATCATTCGTTGCAAACCGTGTTTTAAAGATTCAGTCCATATTGCCACCAAAAAATTGCAATAATATTTCATCTGCTAAGAACCTGGCTGACATTGCTACCCAAGGTATTACTTCTTTACAATTAAAGGATCTCAAGCTTTGGTGGCACGGTCCCGATTGGCTTCAAAACCCAGACCATGATCTAACTCCAACGTATGTTGAGCCCCCCGAAATTGTTTCAGAAATGAAAATTAAAGTAACAGCCTTGACGGCTCATCTAAAAGAAGATCTGGACTTACTTGTAAAATTCTTTTCTCTTACTCGATTAGTTAGAGTGACGGCTTATCTCTTTCGATTCTCATTTAACCTTAAAAATCCAGATTCGCGTCGCTCTGGGTTCTTGACTACCCTTGAGCTGTGTCAAGCCCTTGATATTTTAATTAAATACTCACAGCTCAATTTTTTTGGATAAGATATTTTGAATTTAAAATTGAGAAGAAGTTGCTGTCAAAATCACGACTAGTTACCTTCAAACCATTTTTAGACGACCTTGGGATACTTAGATCAGCAGGACGTATAGAAAATGAGCCCTTGGCTTCTTACAGTAAAAAACATCCAATTTTGCTACACAAAGCATGTCCTTTGTCTGCTCTGTTAGTCAAACACGCACACCATTAAACTCTTCTAGGTGGCCCACTTCAAACTAGAATCTATTTTTCAGCTCAATTTTATATAATCCATTCGCGTTCCCTTGTTCAATGTATAATAGATCAATGTGTTCGGTGTGCCCGTTATTCATCCCGACATGCACAACCTCAAATGGAAAACCTTCCTGTTTGTAGAGTAACAGGTATAAGACCGTTTTTGACTGCTGGAGTTGATTACGCTGGGCCAGTTCGTATACTTATGTCTTGGGGACGAGGGAGAAAATCTTAGCAAGCTTACATTTGTTTATTTATGTGTACAGCAACTAAAGTCATCCACCTGGAAGTGGTATCTGACCTGACCTCCTCAGCATTCATTGCTGCTTATCAAAGGTTCGCCGCTCGTCGAGGTCGATGCCAAACGCTCTTGAGTGATAATGGAACCATCTTCCACGGTGTGGATAAGCAGCTAAGACAAATGTTCACCGAGGCTTCAAGCTTTTATAAACAATCTGCTAAAGCTCTTTCTAATGACACCGTGGAATGGTCATTCATCCCTCCGTCTGCCCCCCATTTTGGCGGGCTTTGGAAAGCAGGAGTGTGCTCTGTGAGGAGGCATCTGCTTTGAGTCATCGGTGACACCAAACTGACTTTCAAGAAATTAAGCACGTTGCTCTGCAAAGTCAAGGCCTGCTTAAACTCTTGACTTTTAACTAATTTTAGCTACCACCCAAACGACCCAATGCCAATGACACCTGGCCATTTTTTAATAGGTGAACCGATTGTTTCAGTGCCCGAATCTAGTGTTGCGAACGAAAAGCTGGCCCCCCTTGCTCGTTGGAAACTGCTATCACAGATGAGAGACCATTTCTGGGATCGTTGGCGCAAAGAGTACTTACGCGCCCTTTAACAGCGCAGAAAATGGTGCAACTCAGAACCAAATTTGGAGGTTGGATCTATTATCCTTGTCATTGATGACAACGTTCCACCATCAAAATCGCCACTTGGAAAAATTGTCCAGGTTATAAAAGGGGCTGACGATATTGTTCGCGTGGCAAGAGTTAAAACCGCATCTTCCACCTTTAAGCGTCCTGTGGTAAAGTTGTGTCCGTTACCTATTGCGAAAGATTGATGGCTGAGTGCCATAAAAATTTATGGTATAATCTAGTTAATGATAATTTTTCTTACGTAAAATTTTGTTACTTAGATACTTTTTGCGTTGCAAATTGTTATTCGCATTGTACTATTTACCTTAAACTTTTCTTATGGCTGGTGGCGTTGAAAATAAGATAATGCGAACCTTTATTTGAACTGTTGCGATCTACTAGAGAATATGTGTAACTTATTCACTATCTTTTTATTTTTTGATAGAAAATTATTATTTTGAGTATTGAATTCAATTTGACAAAAATGAGTAAATTTTGAGTTACTACTTTGCCGAAAGTATTAGAATATTAAAATATCGAACTTCTATCAATCGAGTGTAGAATACATTTATTTTTGCTTGTAATAACATGTGCTTTATAAACTTCTCTTTTGTTTTGCAACAATGTACTTTCGGCGCTTATGCTAAATTTTATATTCTCTTTAAATCCTCCAGCCACGATACACTTTAGCAATAAAAGGATCTAATTTTTTCTTATGTTAATATAAAATAATTGATGTTTTGTTTGTTATTTCAAAAACAAAAAAATGTACTTATGATCATGTATTGTTTTACGCATTATTATAGTATGCGTGGCGTCTCCGACGGGGCTGGCGGTATGTATAGGCTATTGCTATACTAAGTGAAAATGGTCTCAGCGATGAGACTCAGGTAGCTCGTGCATACTTGGCAGCGGCTGCTTCGGGTAGGCAGGTGTAGGAAGGCTATTCTAGCCCAGCGGCTTTAAGCGCGCTGCTTTGCGCCGTCGGCTCAAGCTCGCTCTCTCGCATCGCTACCTCCGAGCGAACAAGTTGTGCTTCGCACGCACGCATACACTTTGTCACCAATTGTAGCTTTTTTATTATTTTCATTAAACTCTTTTTAAGAGAAAATCTCTCCGTTCCTGCCTTATTTTTTTTCACCTGCTATTCAAGTTTACTAATTTCGAGAGGAAGCCAATCCAGCAATACACCTCCTTAATCTTGCGGAGGCCAAATCTCAAACATGGTCTGTTTAATTGCTAGTACCAACGTATGGTGTTGATAGCATTTCTCAAATGTACTTCCTGCCGAGAATCAGATACTACTATTGAACACCCGTTTTTTGTTGCGAGAGATAGCACCATAAGCGTGAGTAGTTATTCAACATGTTTGACATGGCACCTACACCAAAACATGCTCTCTGAGATTTTTTATACAGTGTATGGGGATAATGAGTTTCATATGACTAAAACGACTTTGTCATTAGTTAAAATAAAAAGAACAATGCCGCTACAGAGATAGCAGAAGTGACCAAGTAGGCCTCCTAAGGAAACAAGGTTTTAAGGCAAGGTGAAGTGAACCGCAGACCCGAGCTGCACTAAGCACGTTTTCATAGCAGCTTATAAAATCATCAAGCATACTGTGGCACTTGCAAAAATGCAGGTTATTAAAATGCACTTGATAATAAGTGCCAGTTCTCAGAGACCTCGAGTCTCTTTTAAAAGCTCTTAAAAAGTGGCAACTTAATCAATTGATGACAAACTTAATCGCTATTGCTGTTAGATACAATGACCTTTCCAGTGATTTCACCCGGAAGTAATACTTATATTGTTCCGTAGTAGATCGACGGCCAAACGACGTAGAGGCAAAAGGATATGACAAAATATTTTAGAAATAACAATGAAACAACATAAATATACCTTGTTTTAAGCAAGGACCAATACGAAAATCGTGCACTTATCAATAAAATTAAGTATATCTACGTTAATGCGGTGGGCTATTTATCAATATTTTTATACTTAATAAGTGAATCATAACAAAGAAAGTACAAGGTAGATAACAAAAGTACAGGCGATAGCCACAAGACGGCGTGGTACTAGATTGGCCAGCATATGTTGACGCACTTAATGCCACGATTAATCACACATTTGGATATGTGCAAATCATTAAAAGTAATAATTGGCTTCACTTGTTCTTCAAATGTGCACTCCTACCAAAAAGTCCTATAGAACGCAAATAGCTTCCACTCCAAATAATTCTACGCAATTGAATTTAACTTGCGAAGCTATTTAACAGGAAACAGTCCGTATTTCAAGAAATTAAATACGACATTCACGACAATTATCCAAAATAATAAATTAAAAGTAGGGAAAATCAAATTTCAATACAGAACAAATATTATATCTGATATTTTTAGAAAAGAAAAAACTAAAATTCGTTAAGAGATAATTAAAAAAAAATATACTGTTTTGATAATTATAAATTGAATGGTAAAAAACTCAGATTAATGAGGGTCGTTGATCTTATACTAAGAGTAATTTAAATTTCATTCTAAACTAACGCAATCAGCTAATAGTCACTGACGTTGAAACTTACAATTATCATAATATTTATCATGATCATAGTCATCACTATCACCATGATCATTAACAAAGCTAACATTATCAAAATCATTATTATCAGCATATTTGTCTCTATTATAACCATTATTATTATAATCACTATTATAAACACCATAAAAATGATTATAATCATCATTATTACCATTATCATCATCCTTAATAATATCAGCATTAGAATCATCATAATATTTTACATTATCATCATTACTAACGTCATCATCGTGATGATGAATAACGTTATCATAATTATTATCACTATACTCAAAATCATGACCATTATCATTAGAATAATCATCATTATTATTATTATCAACATGATTATCATTATTACAACGATTATCATTGTTTTTATAGAAGTTATCATTGTTATTTTTATCATCATCATTATCATCATCACCATCATCATCATCATCATCATCATCTTCATCATCATCATTATCGTCATCATCATCATTATAATCATCATCATCTTTTTTTTATATGAATATTATCATTATCACCTCTACGAAAGACATAATCAATGTTATCATTACAATTGTCTTTACCATAATTGCCATTCTCATATTATTAATATTATCAGTATCCTTATTAAAACTGTTATCTTTATTATGATCATTATTGTCATTAGCATAACCATTATTATTAACATTGTTATCATAATTTTTTGTACTAGCACCATCCTCATTATCATGATTATTATAATTATCATCATCATCATCATTATCATCATCATCATCATCATCATCATCATCATCATCATCATCATTATTGTCGTAATCAATACTTACTTTTCTGATTGTTATAATTATTTTAACCATAAGCCACTAACTTTCTCATAAGCCAAATCTTTTGTGTTATAGTTATTGTTATCATTATCATTATTATCGTCAAAAGTATCATTATCATTATCATTATCATTATTATTAACATTATCGCCATCTTTTACAATATTATCCTTATTATTATAGTAATTATCAGTCTTATGATTATCATCATTAAAGCTATTATTATATCTCTTTTCATAGTCAATATTATTATAATTATCATTATTATCATTATCACGATCATCATCATCATCTTCATAAATATCACTACCATTATTATCATCTACATAGAGAATAAATCTAAGTATTTAACTTTCTATTGTTCTAATACACACTCATCTCCATAAACAAATCTGAAATCACATTACACTAAGAAAAGTAGACAACCGAATAGTTTGACGTACTGCTGGTCCCGCGGCCCGTCAGGAAGCGTGAGAGTTCACAAACATCCAGCTGTCACTGGATGATAAAGTTAAATAATTACAAATAAGTATTTAACGAAAATGGATGGCAGAGCGTGGTTCAGGTCTCTAGCTATTTGTTTGCTTACTACATTACTGCACTTACTACGTTTTCTTAGTGCTATTTTTAAAGAAACAATAAACACCATTTGAAGAAGCATGTTCATAAACGATACCTAACACCCCATACAGTGCAGCGTGCGTAGACGCGTATATGCTTTACCTGTGTGGAGTGCTCGGTATATGTAATACTTGGTTGTAATTAAGAAAAAAAAAACCAAAGTGAAAAAAAAACTATAAATAATAATAATACATAATTCATTAATGGTCAAATAAACAAGAAAAGGTAGGGTAAAAAATATAAAGATATTGTGTTTAAGAAGCAGTAGAAAAATAAAAGAAAAAAAAGGTAATCTATTATACTAAACACTTACGAAACAGAACAAATACACTATCCTTATCCTGAACCTGCGAACCAGAGCGGTTCATTCCTTTTGTCTTGCTTGAGTAGCGGATATTCTTTACCTAAGATTTGCAAACCAGAGCGGTCTTTTTATTCCTCCTCTGAATCTGCTAACCAGAGCGGTTTATCCCCAATAATTTTGCTCAAATAGCGGACACTCTTTACCCTGGATCTGCTACTTGAAGCGATTTATCAAAATAACAAATACATATGTACAAACATATTCGCACTCAATACTATTAGTCGTAGAAGAAAAATTCTCGAAAATAAAAAAAGGATTTGATATAAACTAGTGATTTTACTTATATACACACAATTGTTCATAAAATACTATTTGATGTAATCCCCACCACATTATTTAGCGAGTAATGAGAAAAGTAAAACAAGTGGTAAAAAATTGTTTTTGCAAGAGCTTATGTGAGAGAAAGGGTTTTAGAAAAAAGATTAAAATTAATAAATGATCAAATATAAAATTTTAATAATTTACACGAAATAAATACTGACTTATTAGAAAGTAAAATTTATAATTTAGAAGCAGAAATCAACAAATAATTCGACAGTTCAATAATCTTAATGGAAAGGGAGCTATCAAAATAAAAAAAGGAAAAATTATAAAAAGTCTGTAAATTCACTAATAGTTCGAGACTTCTTATAATTTTCCCTTGCCTCATTCATGATTTATAGGTACATAAATTGCGCGTTGCACATACATAACATTCAATATTATCCTGTATTAGGTCGCAGTGCATGTATTTTAGTAGTGTATAGCCATAATACATAAAATAAAAAAATGACCAAACACCTAATATGAGCAAGCATATGGGTACTGTATTAATACACACAGTATAGTTGGCATTATGGCATCAGCACTTGCATTATCACATACCCGCATAAATACGTAGAAATACAAACACAGATACAGATACTGTCACTAATACATATGCTAGTCAGTGGCCGAGAATAAATACCGTGATAGCATATTTAATACTTCCATTTAACGCAGAGAGAGGGTTTTAAATCAAGCCCTACATTACGGTGGCGTAGCAATTAGAATATATAGCTGTCCAGGCCATATAAAAAGTCCCTGTGCCGTATACTTCCTTGCTTAAAGCAAAAGATATACAAGCGCGCTTAATTACACTCTCTCACTTTAGTTTCTGGGCATACACATAGTACACTTATCGTTTTGTCATCAGGCGTATACCTATAAAAATTAAAGCAAACTCATTGAATACGCATGTGTCAAACAAACATTCATAATAGAGACATATACAAACACACATGTATATATACATAGTAAATAATCTCTTTATTACTTATGCCCTCTGCGATAAATGTCGAGGTTTAAAAAGAATATTTTTGGAAACAAATAAACTTAATGAAATAACAGTATAACAACTTTTTATATTCGATGGACAAAATATTCCACTAAAGGATTATATACAAGATATTAGAAACAAAGGACGCTGGGTCAGAGAAAATCAAAAAAGATTTTTATAAAAGGGTGGTATTATAAAATTTGCGAGGGGCCGCACGCATAAGCGTAAGCGGCCAATAATTAAAAAATCTCGAGGCATTTATAACATATTTAAAAAAAAGATATGCAACAGGAAAAACTATTGCTTATTATCAAACTCAGCTTCAGATAGTGCGCCAACGACAAGGTCAATTAGTTGGTGAATATTATGATTATGTAAATCTACTGTTAAACGGTGCTGAAAAGGCCTTGATGGAAGATAAAGGCAACACCTACAACGCGCATATGATGACCCCTATAAAAAACATGGCGTTAAACATGTTTGTAAAAGGACTAGCGCCTATGATAAGCCAGCAGGTAGATGCAAAAGAACCTGCTTCCTTAATCAAAACCTTTGATTAGAGAGCCGAATAAGAGCGGATATAATCCCAAACATCTGATACCAAGGACTACCTCATAGAGATCTTAGAAATAATTTAAATAACCCATATCAACAGCAGAATAGGTACCCTGATCAGCCGTTCTCATCACATCAAATAGGACAAGTTAGTGAACAGCAGATCGGAAATTAGAACCATCACGCTAATAGACAGTATAATAATCATCAAAGTGATAATAGACACTATGAACAATAAAAATGGACAAAATTACCGTGAAAATTGTCAGAATTAGAAGAGAAACTCTTATTATTATTAAAATAATTTTAGTCAGTATAGTAACGAAAGTCCTAACGATTATTACACCCAAAGAAATGCTAATTTTAATCTGAGAAATAATCAAGGATACCGAGGCAGAGGTCGGAATTATAAGAGATACCCTTAAAACAATAATTATAATGGTTATAACCCACAAAGTTTCAAACCTTATTATAAGAATCAGAATATTTAAAATCATTACCAACCAGGAGACGACGGTTTGCCGCATCATTTAAACTCTTACATGGCTCACCCCAATCGTCGTTTGGAGGTAAGCCCCCAAAGACAGAATTCAACTCCTACACTAAATGTTTCAGCGCAAGTAATGAACATAGCAGCGAAATCGAAACTGTCCACATCGGTACGTGCCAGGGAATCGGCGTAGACGACGAGCCTACAAGCATAAGATTGTCAATCCTAGGAGGGAAGAATTTTTTTGTCACACTCATGCTTGATAAAGGTGCCACCACAAATCTGATTAAATTAGATCTGTTACACCCATATTTACGTGTAGAGACTAGTGAAATTATTTATCTTACTGAAATTACGACCCACCCAGTTTCAACTAAAAGAACAACGTATATGACTATACAAGGAAAACCTACAATTTTGCATGTGATCCGTAACGATTTTTCGATCAAAGATGGTGGCTTATTGGGTCGAAACTCTTGTAAGGAACGACGAGCCACACTATTGTATTATCACGATGCCATAGTATTAGATGATAATGTAATGAACCTCATTTTTTTTTTAAAACTCTTTAAGGAATAAAGCGATTGAAAAGGGATGAAAAAAGATAAAAAACATTAAAACTTAAGAAACAAGCACAAGAAAGTTAAATTTTAGCTACCACCCTTAACAAGCAAAAAGAGAGCGTGCCTTAGGAATAAAATTGACCAACTAAAATTTTATGATAAATACATCATAGGCTAGCCCGAGACATCACATATACCTAAATACAAAAAATTTGGAGACATCAAAGCTGATTCTCATTTTTGAGATGAATTTGACAAATTGATTTTATCAGAAAGAGGTGATAATTTTATGAAGTCCACTAATAATAATATTGATAACAGTGAGACGCACAGTAAAAATAATGAATTAAACTACCCAGATACACTCAAACCCCATTGAATATAGTAAAAATACTCCTAGTATGGAACAACTTCGCCTTAATGAGGAACAATAAAACATTAATAAGCCGACTAAATGTACGATCAAGGCTCGAACACGTCAAATAGTAAGAATTGATTAAATTAATACCAATTTGACTGAGGGATACTTACCACAAGTCGGCGTAGGGCTTGATGACGTATATTAAGGCGAAGGAATAGTAAAAAATGAAAATAGTCAATGTTACATTATGGGTATGGATACTAATAAAAATGATATTACGATTGAAATAGATCCAAGAGAAATTCCACCCTTCAAAAATAATGCACCTAAATTTAATCCTAAATCTAGAAGCGAATATGAAAGACCACTTATCAAAAACGAACAAGATAGAATAAAAAACCTAGAAGAACTTGTCCGTACCAGTCATCTAAACCTGGAAGAACAAGACCGAATTTATCGACTGATATCCGAATTTCCAGATTTATTCTTGTTACCAGGAGACCTCTTACACTGTACTTATCTTGTTGCGCTTGAAATCCTGACGGAAAATAACATTCCTATTGACACTAAGCAATATCGTCACCCACCGGTACATAAAAAAGTTTTAGATGAGCACGTAGCAAAAAAATTAAATGATGGGGTAATTAAGCCCTTGTCATCACGGCATTACTCACTCCTCTGGATTGTTTCTAAGAAACCTGAAAACCATGGAAATCCAAGACGGAGGGTAGTGATCGATTTCCGAGAACTTAATAAAAAGACCATTGGTGAGGCATGTCCATTGCCTAACATCATAGATATTATGGATCAGTTAGGAGGATCCGTATATTTTTCAGTTTTTGAATTAGCAAGTGGATTTTAACAAATTTCCATGGCTAAGCATCATAAGTATAAAACAGAATTCACTACACCCCATGGACTTTACCAATACAGACGGATTCCCGAAGGTTTGAAAAATGCATCTGCCACGTATTAACTACTCATGGATCTCATATTAAAAGGCTTATTAAATGTTGAGATGTTAGTGTATTTAGATGATATTATTATTCACGCAAAAGATCTAGTAGATCATGACCGTAAAGTTAGGTTACTTTTTGACTAGTTAAGATCAGTGGATATGGTACTCCAGCCAGGTAATGTTGAATTTTTGCAGAAACAAGTAATATTTCTCAGGCATGTAGTAAGTCAACGAGAAATTTAACCAGACCCCGAAAAAATACAGACCAATAGAAAATTTTCCCAACCAAAAACTATAAAAAATATTAGACAATTCTTAAGACTAGCAGGATACTATAGACACTTTATAAAAGATTTTTCAAAAATAGCTAAGCCATTATCAGATTTATTAAAAAAGTAAGAAAAATTAGAATAGATGGAAGAAAAGAGTTTTCAAATACTGAAAGACCATCTATGTCAAGAGCCTATTATACAGTTTTCTGACTTTAGTAAATCATTCAAGTTAACAACAGATGCATCCAACTACGTTATTGGAGCGGTATTAAGTCAATAAAAAGATGGGTTTGACCATCCTGTCGCTTATCTTCCAAGAACCCTAAATGAAGCTAAAATAAATTATTGTACGAGTGAAAAGGAATGCTTAGCTGCACTATACGATATGCACCATTTCCGTTTATATTTATCACGAAATAGACTCGTTCTTGTAGCTGATCATTAGCCATTGAATTGGATGCTTATAAAAGAATACAACGTTTAATGCGCTGTATATTTAAATTCATTGATTATGAATATACTTGCAAATACAAGCCAGAAAGACTTAATACCAATGCTGATGCATTATCTAAAAAACCAGTAGGACCGTTTCTTCATTCAGAAAACAAAATTAAAAACGGATAACTATTACTAAGAGTTATGATAATAAGTCACAAAAAAATAGAAGAAAAGTAAAAAACAGAGTTACAAAATCAGAAAAAAGGAACAGTAAGAACAACTACTTTAACGACGATCAAACCTTAAAGGCTGCCAACAACCTTGAAAGAGACGGTGGAAATAACAAAACCCATGAGAGTGGCCAAACCAGGAACCGATGTACCTAAATTGGCCAGCGGTCAAGGACAACCCCTTAGCTCGAAAACAAACAAGGAACGGCCAAAGATAGATCATAGTGTGATTGGTCAAAGGACTCAAACGAAAATATTTCCACAACCACAGACATCATTTGCATCTTGACCAAGTATATTAAGAAATTTCACTAAAAAGACCGAAAAAGATTATAGCTTATAAAAAGTGAATTTTTCGAAATCAATAGTGTTAAAATAAACAGTAAAATACTGTTGAGATAAAATCTTAAAACTTTCCAAATTTAAAGAAGGGAAGATCTTACAGACATATAAGAACCCAGATTGATAAAAGAAATGTTATAAACAATTTTTGATAAGACACCTATACAAATTACTGTTTGTTATGATAAGGTTGACCTTCCAAAAATTCAAGAACGTAATAAAACAATACAAACACTACATGACAGCTCTGTTTGAGGATATAAGGGAATTAACCAAACTTACCAAAAAATAAGAGAACGATTTTATTGGCCTGGAACGAGAAATGATATTTTCAATTATGTTCGCAAATTCTCCAAATGTCAAGAGCAAAAAATTGAGTGAATAAGAATAAGAGAACCCTTGGTGCTTACAGATACACCTACTAAAGCTTTTGATAAAGTTTCCATTGACACCCTCGGTAAATTAAAAATAATACCAAATAGTAACTGCAATTTTCTAACGATACGGTGTAATTTGACTCAGTACCCCATATTAGTCCCTGTACCAGACCTAAAATCAAGCACGCTTGCGGATGCACTTGTACGAAATCTAATATTGGTTTACGGCGTGCCTAGAGTAATTCTATTAGACAGACATGCTAGATTTATGTCTAATTTATTAGAACATCTCATGAGAACTCTAAAAACCAATTATCCTACTTCATCAGCATATCATCCTGAAACAAACGGATCACTAGAGCAAAGTCATGCAGCCTTGGCTGACTTTATAAGAACTTACTCTGAAATTTATGACGACTGGGACAACTTAGCCAAATTTGCAGCTTTCACGTACAACACTAGTGTCCATGCAGCAAAAAATTTTACTTCCTATAAATAAGTAATTGGAAGACTAGCCAGGTTGCCTTTGAAGATACCTAAAGATTAAAAATCACGAATCTACCCATTGTATTTACAAGATCTTATTAAGTGACTTAGAAAATGCAAATGATGGCAGGAAACCGACAAATAAAAATAAAAATACGAGCAAAGACAAGATACGATAAAAAATAAAAGCCTTTAAACGTTAAACCAGGAGATTACGTTTGGGTCAAGAAAGAAGTACGTTACCATAAATTTTATCGCTATTATAATGAACTTCTAAAGGTTAAGACGGTCATAGAGGGAAATAATGTGTTCCTTAAAAAAAACCAATAGAGAAATCACACAAAAACATAAAGATAAATTAAAACTAGTTTCCTAATAATAGTATCCCTGTAGAAATCATATTAAATATGTCTCCCAGAAAGAAAAGAACACAACGATGTGGATTATATTGGCCACCTTAATGACAACAGTGCTTGGAGGTTGCGCCGATTTCAACTATGCTAGTCATGCCAACTATAGCATAGAACCACTTAAAACGAACTCTGGAATATACTATGAACGAATTGGTTGTTACACAAATTAAAAGAGCTGATTGGAAGATAGTGATAGGGCTTTATATTCTTAAATTTTTATTGGAACCCACACCGTCTTAAGGATAAAATAAAACCGTTAGATATTGTATTGTACAGCTTGGTTATCCTAATTGCACTCATTACATGGAAATAGATCTCTTGAATATAAAAATAAGGCGATTGACAAGTCTTAAAATAACATTATTGAACATAATTAATACCGTGGAAATTCATGTGGAAGATAAAATTATTCTTTCACCCAGCATACGAACAAAAAGACTGATACCTTTTGAAATAATTGGAAGCATTGCTAAGGGACTTTTCGGCTTAGTCACAGAAGACGACATTAATATTGTGAACACTAACATCAACAATTTGCATACCAATCAAAAAAAATTTATTAAATTGTATGAAAAAAATAGCCATATTTTCCGTGGCTGCGTTCAAAGAACTGTGTAATACTACGAAATGCCATGAGCATACTCTAATAGAAGTTGCTGATATATTGACTTCAGGACAAGATTTTACCATCAACAGATGTCAGATACATTTATCAGCTTACCTTAAAAGAATTGAGGCTACCTTAGATCACATCATTCGTTGTCATGAGGATCTGATTGACATCTTGCATAATCTACAAAGACGTCAAGCACATCCAAAGCTTTTTTCTTCAAATATTTTTAGAACTGTAGCCCAGGATGTA
The DNA here is from genome assembly GCF_000648655.2 of Copidosoma floridanum. The sequence goes on along the minus strand of NW_019379460.1, from coordinate 144,594 downwards.
AAGAACCTAACAGGAAATCTAGAATTTGAAGCACCAATACAGAATCGTTATGCTGGTGAAATAAACACTCTAAGCAAATTAGATGTTGTACATCGAGAAAATAGAACCATGGTAATACTGCGTTTGCCCCTTGTAGATCGAACTCCTTACAATCTTTATAGACTACATCCAGTCATGATACCTCAACCTGGACATAATGAATCTGTGTATATAAAACATTCCATAAATTTGATAAAACAGTATACGGTTATATATATGCTCAGCTATGAAACCGTTGAAAGAACCCAATTCTATGAACGAATGTAAAATTTTTATGTAATTAAGACCTGGATTAGAAGTATTTAAATACTGTGAAGTTATGTTTACACCAAAAATCAAAAGCCAATGGATTTACTAACCAGCTGATAGTTCATAGTCGTTTTAGACACCTGAAGAGGAATAATTAACCATTATTTGTCCTCATAAAATGGATTAACAAGAAAGAGTAAAACGAATAGGTCTTATACGAATAAGTGATGGATGTACGGAAAAATACACAAACTAACCTTAACTAGTGAACATAAGATTATCATTCAGATTCAATATACCTATCGAGTAGAAGTGAACTTGAACTTAAATGTGCTATATGAAACCTTAAAAGACACTAATGACTTACATGATGCTATGGAATTGATTCAAGGACTAAACCTTAATAAACAAGCATAGATAGATAAAGAATGAAACGTTCAAATTCTAATTAATCAAATAAACAAAATACGAGCCCAAAAGTTAGAGGAAAAACAAACTTCTTTTTTAATTTTAATACGTTACATCATTAAAGCAATTATTATTATAACTATTATAGCAATACTCATCAGCAAAACAAGAAGCTGTTTTAAGAAGACTATGAAACATAGTATCTCCGAAAAATTTATAAAGAGCACCATTAACCCACTGAACGCAGAACCTCGAGTAACAATAAAATAAGGCCCAAAAGAACACGAACCAACTGAGCTTTATATCAAAATTAAAGGAAAACAAAAAACATCTGGAATATCTTTGACTAGCCCTATAATGAAAACACGGAGTTTGATGCTCCCATGCTATACACCCCAAAAGTTAAAAATGGACTTATAATTCAATAGTAATGTAATACTATTTTCCTTTTAGGCTGCACGATGAACCCCGATAATGAAATAACAATAAAGACTAGACTTTACATAAGCCTTTATTAACATAAAGTCATTTAATTAATTAGAAAATAAAGAAAACATCAAGCAAATGCTTATACTTCCGGATTCATACAGTTTTACCCATCGAACTATAACCGCCTTTCACAATAGTGATTCATTTTATAAAAAACTCGATGAAACACTAAAAATAGAAAGAGAAGCCCAAACATCTCCTACCTTCAAGATAATATCCACTTTTAAAAAGACTTATGTGTTTTTTACCATTAGATATAGAAGAAATGAAAAGGTAAAAATATTTCTTGAATCATTTCTCTCAGTTTGGTAACCTAGAGTATTGTTGTACCGTCATAAATCGGTGAGGAAAATAATTCTAAGGATATGTAAAAGACATGGTTCTTGAAAGCGCTATTTTAGGATTGCAGAACTATGAACCCAAGTATCGCGTGAAATACGCTGAACTAAATAAAGGGAGTGCACAACACAAAATAATCAAAAAATTGACTCACCTATTATGACAACATTAAGTTGAGTTGATGACTCATCAAAGACATGAAAGGATATGCAGAAGACAACGCTGTAGGCAAACTTCAGAAACAAAGTCAACCCTTGCTAAATCATCGATCTACGAGAAAAAATCAAAAATAGCAGAAAATGAACCCAATATTTAAACTCTACCATTGAACTAGCCAAGTTCTACGTCAAAAAACTCATCACTTAGTTTAAAGATTTTTATTTTAAGCTTTGTAAAATCAATAAGCAATTCATATTTAGTTAATTATTACCGTCTTATATACAAACTACATTAATAAGCACATATATCGCATAATCCTTTTTCTTCTTTTTCTTAACTGCACTTTATTGCTTGGTTTGATCTTCAAGATTTATATAAAGTACGTTTGGTTTAAGATTTTGCATAATCAAAAAAAAAAAATTTATCTATGTGTATAATGTACATAAATAAAAGCAATTATAACTAATAAAAGTAATTATTATTAGGCTTTAAATTAAAGAATGGCACACGTTGTATTTTGTGACAGTTGCATGTTACTCTGTTGAATATTTTTTTTTCATCTTTCTCTCTTCCCCTTCTATTTTTCAGTATTAAGCTCTAGCATGTATTAAAACTATTTATTTCATTGTATTGTGAATCCGCAAATATTTCGGCATAGCATGATAAGTAATGATTGTATCAATCCATGTACTCCCTACCCATTATCCAATAGTTCCATAAAACTATATTTATTTTTATTTTTACATTTTACATACAACCTACGAATCCTTACAACTAATAACAGCACGAAATACACTTTAACAGTATTCATACATATACGGTATCAATCAACAATCATTATAACACCCATCATACTTACACTTACAGATTACATAGAATGGCAAAGATAATAGATATAATCGCCAGTGGACGTTGCTTAAACCTTATGATAAAGGGCCCCATAAACAAACTAGAACTAAAACAGTTGCTACAATGATGCGGCATGGTTCCAGCCTTACAAGAGCAGCCTTGTGTTGCTTCATACACAAACTATGAAGCCATATACTATCAATCTTCAGAGGCTGTCACGGCAACAGCTTACCTGACAAACATGGAAATAACCCGAGTACATAATATCCCGGAAAATGGTAGACGAATAGATATAGTGATTTAAGGACCAATAAATACACATCAATTAGAGACAATCCTAAATAAGTTTGGCCCATTAGAGTTATTAAAAGAACAGCCAGCAATCATACCCTATACTGGATACAAGGCCGTGTATTACCAACTGTGTCATGGTGCAGTTGCTGCAGCAACTCTAAATGAAACCCCAATCATCGAACCAGGAGGAGGTAACCAATCATTATTACGAAGGCTGGAAGTCGACATGACCATCCATGTAAAAAACCTAAACAAAATAATTGAGGACCCCGATCTGATACCAATAACCCGAGCAGCGACTACGGCCCTCAAATCAGTGAAAATAACACTTAAAAGTGAATATACACCTTCGAAAGACCAGTCGATTTCCATGCATGAAATTATAGGAATGCCAACATCTAAAAATCCAGCCATCCCAGGAACAAAACGGCTGAGAATGACTCAGACACCTCTTCACAACAGTTTGTCAGAGTAAACCGTAATGGTAAGGCAAAACATGTGTTGTTAAAAAAACCTTTTAACACAGTTAATGCGACTAGATTCTTCGAAAGCAGATTTGGAATTGAAGACATCTACTTTTCAAACAAGAAACAAAATAGTCACATAACACCAATACATACATACTATGAAAATGAACAGGAAGCCAAAGACATGTAACAAATAGTAGTACAGTATATTAAAATCTAAAGTACTAAATCCAAGCTGGTAACGACGAAAGAGAATGACGATCATACTTTACAACCACGATTGATGTCAAAAATGCCAGTAAACATAACAATAAATGAATGGAACGAATGTCTAATAAACTTTTCTCCTCTAAATGACATAGCATACATGAGTTTACCAATGCAACGGGCAGATAATAAAACCATGTAAATGAAGTTTCACACTTACTGTAATGAGCCGTCAACACAAAGAGCTTTGAAAGGATTACCACAATATGGTGTAAGATACGCCCATAAATCTGCCACTCAAACACAAATAATAAGCAATATAGTAATACATGATAAATGCGACAATGAAGTTTACAAAAGTGATTTACAAAAACACATTACACTTTGTAACATACAAAGTGAAACCTTGATAACTTGTAAAGAATACAGCAATTACATTCCAATTACAAAATATGAAAAACAATAACAAAGGTGCATTTAAACAGAAACTAATAATAAACATAGTTCAAGGATAAAAATTAATGATGAAACTGAAACAGATTTATTGCTTGATGCGGACCATGAACTTTGAAAGCGAGACTTACCACCACCCTTGAACCCTAATTCCTCTTGATTCAATACAATTAAAAAGCAGTTAATGTCTTATAATACTAAATTCTATTATGCTTTCAAATTGCACGCTTTCCAGAAGCTGTAATAATTCCGTAGAATAATAGAATATATAACCATTTGAGTATAGTACGATATAAAAGTTTAAAAAAAAAAAAATTATTTTTTTTCAAACAAAGATGCTAAAACTATTGCTAAAAAATTTTACAAACTTCTTTTTTAATTTTAATACGTTACATCATTAAAGCAATTATTATTATAACTATTATAGCAATACTCATCAGCAAAACAAGAAGCTGTTTTAAGAAGACTATGAAACATAGTATCTCCGAAAAATTTATAAAGAGCACCATTAACCCACTGAACGCAGAACCTCGAGTAACAATAAAATAAGGCCCAAAAGAACACGAACCAACTGAGCTTTATATCAAAATTNAACTATTGCTAAATAATTTTTATTCAAAGGTTAAAGTAATTTCCAGGAAACAGGTGAAAAGCGAAAATTTATCTTCAAAGTATTCAGTTTATCATGATCCATTTCTTACCTCAAATCAGAGTATGTTGATATACGCATGTCTACGAAGGCTGGCGATAACTTTAAGAAGGGAAGGCTGTTAAGTGACGACTTGCGTACATAAATAAATTTTTTTTCTTATTCTATTTCATTCCCAAATGGTGAATTACAAGACTCTTAAAAAAGTCATACTTGATGAAAGTCGTCACCTGACAAAGCCAACTCTGTACTTCGTGGCTCTTGGAAGTGTCAAGTGACAACCGAAGCGAGCCATGAAGCCTAAACACATGAAGTCAACAAGTACCGGCCCCATAGCAAGTAAGACAAAGAAGTTTTAACTAAAACTTCGTTCAAGGTGCATTTTCTTGTGCGGCGTTTTTCGTTAGCAGCCCACTGCCACTCATCGAGTGCAGTACTTCATTAAACAGGTAGCTTGCTCAACAGTAACTGACTGTTTATTTTTCCCTCATTACTTTGCATAGTCAATTTGTATCTGAATCAAATAAAAATAAATCAATTAACAACAAATCGAATAAGGTTAAAGTGAGTAAAATTAATAAGCCAACATACCTGAATTAACTCTACATATAGAAGGAAAAGAAAACACCGGACAACGGACTGATAGCAACTAAGCCTTATAAAACCAAGAAGAATAAGTCCAGGTTTTTGACTTTTTGTTATTCTAATACACACACATCAACATAAACAAATCTAAAATCCCATTACACTGAGGGAAGTAGACAACCAAATAGTTGGACGTACTGCTGGTCCTGCGGCCCGTCAGGGAGCGTGAGACTTAAGTTCACAAACAGCCAGCTGCCACTGGATAATAAAGTTAAATTATTATAATTAAGTATGTAACAATTGTTATAACTACAGTTAATATACTTTTTGTATAAATATTTATTTTCATCATTGGCACTAATGATATTGAAACCATGAATCATAACTCAGTTATCATCAACATTATTACTAATATTATGAACATTGCCAGTATCATCATCATTATCATCAATTTTCTAATTATAAATATTAACATTATCAGCATTGTCAACATTATTGTTAGCATAATTATCTTTGTCATCATCATTAACATTTTTATCATAATTATCATCATCATTATCACCATATGTTACTGTCGTTATCATCATCATGATAAGGGTTATTAATCTTATTTTCAGAATAATATTTATTATTTTCAGATAATTATCTTGATCATTATCATTTTTATTGTTTTTATTCGTATTATCACTATCCGTACCTTCAAAATTAATACCATCGTTATTATTTTTCTAGTCATTACTATAATAAGTATTCTAATCATAAGTAACATTGTTATCATTGACATTATGATTTGTGCATTATTATTATAAACATTATTATTATTCTTAATATCAGCAACATTATTTACTTTATTATAGTAAATGATATTATAAGCATCGTCTTTACTGTCTTATTTGTCATTTTAATAATAATCAAAAACATTAATTTACTTTTTAACATTAGTTTTGTAGTCATCACTAGTACACGTATTATCCTCATTTACAATAAAACTATCAGCATCTTAATTGTTATTATGATCTTAATTAACATAATCGTTGTCACTATCATAGTTATTTTTAAAATCATTATCATCATCAGCATTGACGCGAGCATTTTAATCACTATATTACATAGCGTTATCATCCATATCATGATCATCGTTGTCATTATCATTATCACAATCAAGATCATCATCTTTAACGTAATTATAATCCTCATACCGGTTTTCTTCAGCATAATAATTATTATGACCATCTCCATTATAATTATTACTATCGTTATTATTCTTATCATCGTTACCATCATTGCTATCCTTATTATTATTATCATCATCATCTTTATCATTATCAAAAACATCACCATTATTAAAAATTATGGTAATTTCTATTATTATAATAATTATTTTTATCTTTATAATCATAATCATCCTTATTATTTCATTCATAAGTACAGTCAATTTTATCATCATGATTATTTTAATTATTATCGTCGTCATCAATATCATTTTCAATATCACTTTTGCCATCTTTGATATTATTATAATCATTATAATTATCATTATCATTATGAACACCATTATTGTAACTTTTTGTAACCTCATCATCATTATTGTCATTACCATTATTACTTTACTCGTGGTGAGTGTAATTATTATTAGCATCTTTATTCTAATTACTAATCTTATTATCATCGTCATTATCATTATTNATCATTATCATCCTTATTATTTTATTCATAAGTACAGTCAATTTTATCATCATGGTTAATTTAATTATTATCGTCGTCATCAATATCATTTTCAATATCACTTTTGCCATCTTTAATATTATTATAATCATTATAATTATCATTATCATTATGAACACCATTATTGTAACTTTTTGTAACCTCATCATCATTATTGTCATTACCATTATTACTTTACTCGTGGTGAGTGTAATTATTATTAGCATCTTTATTCTAATTACTAATCTTATTATCATCGTCATTATCATTATTATTTTTATTATTATCTTTAGAGTTGTTATTATGATCATTGTCTTTATAACCATTAAAAGTGTAATCATTATTATCGTTATCATTCATTATAATCGTTTCCATAGTTACTATTCTTGTTGTAACTATTATTATCAGTACCTTATTTATGTTTATTTAATTTATTAACATTATCACTGTCACTATCAACACTATAACCACTACGATATTATTACATATTACTCTAATTAGCTTTATTATTGTTATTGTTACTATGATAATACTTATCATCATCATTATTTCAAGTATGACTATCGTCATCATTATTCTAATCGTTCATTCGATTGCTATCATTATCACTATTCCCATTATCATTTTAATTATAATTTCTGTTATCTGCTGTATCTTTGTTATTATTATCATCTTTATCATCATTATTTTAATTAAAATTATCCTTAAGAGCTTCATACCTATCATCGCTATGAATATTATAATTTCTATTGTCATTATGATTATTATTATCAATGTTATAACTATTATTAGCATTACTTTTATCATTATCATTAAAACTATAATAAGCATTATTATAATTATCATTATCACCACCATAACCAGCATTGTTACCATTATTATTTTTGGAATAATCGTTCTGATCATAATTATTGTAATTAAAGGCATTAATATGGCTATAATAACGATGTTTATAATCGTCATCCTTATTATTATCCTTATCAATGTCGTCAGTTTTGGTATTATTATTTTAAACATTATTATTGCGATCGTTGTCATTATCATCGATGATATTAAAATGACCATTATCTTTATCCTTGTCAATATTGTTATCGTCATTATTATCAGTAGCATCATTACCATTATCATTATCATTATTTTTATTATTATTGTTATCAGCATTATTATGGAAAGCGACATTCTGGTAGTTGTTTTTATTGTCATTACGATAATTTTTTGTATTGTTGTTTGTACTATCATTGTTAACATAATTACGGTTAATATAGTCATCATCATCATTATCGTAATCAATGACATTATCATCATCTTCAGCGTCATCATTATCGTCAACATTATTATCATAAGCATTAAAGTAATTATTATTTTCATTCTAAGTAACGTAATTGTAATTATTATCTTACCAAGTATTAACGTCGTTATCATAGTTATTATTATAATCTTGATTATTATCATTATTGTTACTGTTTATTTTTGCGACAATGCCAGCTATAAATTCTTAATTAAATAGCCAATTGCGTTTCACGATATCGACTTTTATGCCACCGGATCAAAGAATTGCCTTTACAGCGTCAAAAGCGTTTCTTCGAGGGCTTGACAAAATCTTGCAAGAAAGTCGAAAATATGAAATAATCACGCACTTGTTTCGTTCAACTTTTAAAACCAGATTTATTAACAAACAGATAACAATAAATATAAACTTAATAATATAACATAAATATGTGTGCTTGCTTGCTTGTTTAAGAACAGAATAAAAGAAACAACTAAAAGTATTAACAAGATGAATTAATGAGAAGAAAAAAAACAATAAGACAGAACAATCTGTGAGCTAAGCGAGACTCAGTAAGTTCGACGTTAGAAGTCGCAAATGGTCGTTAATGACGCAACTATGGTTTGCTGAGCGATTGATTTGCTCAAGAGACGAAGCCTTATTGCTCGTGCCTGTGAGCGAGAAAAGCCAGTATAGCCGAAATTTTACTTGCTGGTAAATTTACATGTAAGTGTAATAGCTTGTTCATAGATGTGACGTCTAAGAATGTGTTTGAGTTCGGCCGTACTTTCTCGCAACCAGCAGCAGCAGCTTCGGGTTCTTTGCTTACATTTTAAAAACGCGTTCTCGTGAAAATACCGCTCGCCTTGCTGTATCACAGCAAATAAATTATTAAAAAATTTAAGTTTTTATATGTTTGCAACTCGAAACAAAAAGAAAAAATTAATATAAAGTTCACGAAAAAGAAAAAAAAAGTAAAACTGAAATTTCTCTTTTATGCTAGGGCAAGACAGGCGAATCAGGATCGCTCATCCTCTTACACTATGTAATTGAGTTTTACAAAAGTAAGAAATACATAACGAATCTTTGATTAGAAAAAAAATTGTTTGAAAAGAGAAAAAAATCGATACTAGTACATTTTTTTAAATTATTAAAATGTCAATTTCTTGTTGAATTTGCTGAAATCACTTCACATGGATTGTTAAGAAGTTGTGTTCGTGAATTGTAGCTGCTGGTAGGTATCATTAACGTCCGTGTCGACTAGAAGCTTTATTAGCTTAACGATAGGGTGTACAAAACTACTATCAGCCGTCTTGACCGTGACTGCTCTGACGAGTCCGTCCTTACCAGGATGGAGCATTGTGGCTCTTCCAAGTGGCCACTTCGTTGGCGGAGTAAGATTATCCCTTAACAGTACAATATCATCTATTTGTAAATTGGGTTAAAGATGTAACCACTTGTTACGTTGCTGAAGTAAGTAAAACCTCGCCTCTCAAACGTTTCCAGAAAGAGTTGCACATTTGGCATCGCAAATTTCAGCGATTACTAGTGCTTAACTGCAACAATTTTTCAACTTCTTCTGGATGTGAGAGGCACGATGAACCAATGAGAAAGTGCCCTGGTGTTGAAGCTGTTAGTTCGGTGGGCTCTGTACTCAATGGGGATAGAGGGCGAGAGTTTAGACAAGCTTCAACTTTAGCTGCCAGCGTAGAAAGCTCTTTAAAAGTAAGCTTGGATTAGCCGATTACTCTTTTGAAGTGATACTTGAAGCTGCGTACTGCAGCCTCCCATAGGCCGCCATAGTGGGGCGCTCGTGGCGGAATAAACTTCCATGTTGTGCCTCTAGTTACAAGTTGACCAGCGACCGTTTTGTTGAACTTAGAGATCTCAGAGAACATGCGGGTGAGCTCCACCGATGTCCTTTTAAATGTTGTTGCGTTGTCTGAGTAGATCGTGTCGCAGACTCCTCGTCGAGCTGTGAAGCGATCATACAAACTCACTAATCTCTTGCCAAAAGTCGAAGTTGATCAAAATCAATGGTCCCATGCGAAAAGTTTCAACNGGGCGCTCGTGGCGGAATAAACTTCCATGTTGTGCCTCTAGTTACAAGTTGACCAGCGACCGTTTTGTTGAACTTAGAGATCTCAGAGAACATGCGGGTGAGCTCCACCGATGACCTTTTAAATGTTGTTGCGTTGTCTGAGTAGATCGTGTCGCAGACTTCTCGTCGAGCTGTGAAGCGATCATACAAACTCACTAATCTCTTGCCAAAAGTCGAAGTTGATCAAAATCAATGGTCCCATGCGAAAAGTTTCAACCTGGCCGATTCTTTATTCTTTAAGCCAAGTAAAATTGATTGCATCCTCGGCGCAGATGTTTATTCAATAATCATCATTGATGGCTTAGTAAAAGGTCTAGCGGGAACCCCAATAGCTCAGAATTCTGTGTTTGGATGGATTCTTACAGGAGCTTCTGCGAATAGTCAATCGTGTCATCATTTTTCAGTTAAGGTGTTCCACACATACACTGAACCCTCTCTCGATAAATTCATGGAGAAATTCTGGGAGATAGAGTAGGTCTCTCAAGAAAGACACCTTACCCCAGAAGAGCAATTTCGTGAAGATTACTTCTCTCTTACTTACACTCGTAACCCTCAACGTCGTTTAACTGCCATTTTTTAAGCAAGTCTCGTTTTCTGGTTTGCGAGATATAGCCGTAGCTTGTCTCTTTTGCTCTGAAAAGCGTCTAAACAAAAATCTTCTCCTCGCCGACAAGTACAAGGCTTTTATGCAGTGGTACTTGGATTCAAAGCACATGGAATTAGTCCCGTTAAATCTAATTTCACGTGAAGCTTACTACATGCCTTATCATGCAGTTTTTAGACAAGATAAGCCTGAAAAAATCAGGGTAGTATTCAATGCTTCCCAAAATGGTGTAAGTAAATTTTCGCTTAATGATGCACTGTCTCCAGGTCCAAAACTTCAAGCGGACATCATAATCGTCTTAACTCGATGGCGATTTCAATAATTAGTTTTTGTTACTGATTTTATCAAAATGTTTCGACAGATTCTGATTCATCCTGATGATGCAGACTGGCAGCGCCTCGTGTGGCGACCCTCAGTTGTGCAGCCTTTGCAGGATTATAGAGCGCTTACCATCACCTACGGCACGGCTCCAGCACCTTATTTGGCTCTTCGAATACTCAAACAGCTGGCTCAGGACGGCCATACGATGCATCCGGAGGCATCCAAGCTTCTGGACCATCAAATCTACGTGGACGACATATTCGGAGGCGTGGACGAGGTCGACTTAGCTATCGAACGACGTGATCAGCTGATCCAGCTTATGGCATCAGCAGGGATGTAGTTGGGTAAATGGTCAGCAAATAATCAAAGTCTTCTTGATGGAGATGTAGCTGGCAACATTGATGAGGTCCTCGTCAACGTGGATGAAGTGGTATCAACGCTAGGTCTCAAGTGGCTTCCTCAAGCAGATAATTTTATTTTGGTCCATTAGGTTGGCTTGCACCGGTCATCGTAACTACAAAAATCATGATGCAGGATCTATGGATCAATAAATTCGATTGGGACGTACTGATTTGAGGAGATTTCTTGCAGCAGTAAATGTAGTTCCGTAACTCCCTGACAAAATTAGACGTCATTAAAGTGCCCAGATGGATAGGTTGTTCTGAAACATTTTCTTGGCAGCTTCACGGTTTTGCTGACGCTTCAAAGCGTGCCTACACTGCAGCAGTCTACGCTGTAGTTCCTGGTCAATCTTCGGTTCTTCTTATGGCCAAAACAAAGGTCGCTCCAACAAAAATGGAGACTCTTCCTCGGTTGGAGCTCTGTGGAGCACTGTTGCTTGTTTGCCTAACTAAGCACCTGCTACCTAAGCTGCATCGACAACCACAGTACATTCACTTCTGGTCCGACTCCAAAGTCGTGCTAAATTGGTTAAAAGGTCATCCATCAAGATAGCAAACCTTCATCGCCAATCAAGTAAGCGAAATTACATCTTTGTATCCACAAGCTGAGTGGCGACATGTAATGTCCTCGTACAATGCTGCCGACTGCGCAACTCGAGGACTTACACCTCAGCAACTTTCCGATCATAGCCTGTGGTGGTCAGGACCCATATGGATAACGTCACCACAATCGACATAGCCTTCAACAACAGATGATGATTACGCTGATCAACAGAACATTCAAGCATTGGTAATGCAGGAGGCAGCTTTACAAAAGCATGTTGACGACGACTGTCTGACATATCTGCAACGCTTCTCTAGTTTAGCTGAGATACGCCATTTCCTCGCCTATTGCGCGCGATGGATACTCAACGCTCGTCAGGTAACTGAGAAACGTCAATACACTTACCTATCAGCTCAAGAGCTTTCTTGGGCTTCTCCCTCTTCTTTTAGAGCACTACAATGTCGACATTTTCCCATTAAATTGGAGCAGCAACAGGCCAAAAACTCACTTTCCAAGCGAAGCAATTTGGTACGATTGGCACCCTACTTAGATGAGATTGGCCTCATTAGAGTTGGCGGCCGTTTAGAAAATGCTCCACTTTCATACAGTGAGCGACACCCTATCGTCCTGCCTGGCAATGACACAATCGTAAAGCAACTTGTCCAAGATAAACACATTAATACACTGCATGGAGGAGTACAACTCATGCTCTCAAAGTTGTACCGAACTGTGTGGATCACACGAGCCCATCAGCTCGTCACACGAGTCTACCGGACTTGCTACAAGTACATCAGACACAACCAGAGAAGGGGACATCAGCAGATGGCTGCACTACCAGCTCAAAGAGTTACTCCACTACGTCCATTCGCCATAACTGGGATAGACTACGCAGGGCCAATCCCAGTGCTTTTCTCCAAAGGTCGGGGTGCAAAAAGCGTGAAAGGTTACAAAGTGCTTTTTGTTTGCTTTGTAGTCAGAGCTATCCACATCAAAATCGTGTCTGATCTTACGACTGACGCATTCATGGCTGCGTATGATCGCTTGACAGCTCAACGAGGAGTCTGCGACACGATCTACTCAGACAACGCAACAACATTTAAAAGGTCATCGGTGGAGCTCACCCGCATGTTCTCTGAGACCTCTAAGTTCAACAAAACGGTCGCTGGTCAACTTGTAACTAGAGGCACAACATGGAAGTTTATTCCACCACGAGCGCCCCACTATGGTGGCCTATGGGAGGCTGCAGTACGCAGCTTCAAGTATCACTTCAAAAGAGTAATTGGCTAATCCAAGCTTACTTTTAAAGAGCTTTCTACGCTGGCAGCTAAAGTTGAAGCTTGTCTGAACTCTCGCCCTCTATCCGTATTAAGTACAGAGCTCACCGAACTAACAGCTTTAACACCAGGGCACTTTCTCATTGGTTCATCGTGCCTCTCACATCCAGAAGAAGTTGAAAAATTGTTGCAGTTAAGCACTAGTAATCGCTGAAATTTGCGATGCCGAATGCGCAACTCTTTCTGGAAACGTTGAAGAGGCGAGGTTTTACTTACTTCAGCAACGTAACAAGTGACATTTCTTACTTTTGTAAAACTAAATTACATAGTGTAAGAGGATGAGCGATCCTCATTCGCCTGTCTTGCCCAAGCATAAAAGAGAAATTTCAGTTTTACTTTTTTTTTCTTTTTCGTGAACTTTATATTAATTTTTTCTTTTTGTTTCGAGTTGCAAACATATAAAAACTTAAATTTTTTAATAATTTATTTGCTGTGATACAGCAAGGCGAGCGGTATTTTTACGAGAACGCGTTTTTAAAATGTAAGCAAAGAACCCGAAGCTGCTGCTGCTGGTTGCGAGAGAGTACGGCCGAACTCAAACACATTCTTAGACGTCATATCTATGAACAAGCTATTACACTTACATGTAAATTTACCAGCAAGTAAAATTTCGGCTATACTGGCTTTTTTCGCTCACAGGCACGAGCAATATGGCTTTGTCTCTTGAGCAAATCAATCGCTCAGCAAAGCATAGTTGCGTCGTTAACGACCATTTGCGACTTCTAACGTCGAACTTACTGAGTCTCGCTTAGCTCACAGATTGTTCTGTCTTATTGTTTTTTTTCTTCTCATTAATTCATCTTGTTAATACTTTTAGTTGTTTCTTTTATTCTGTTCTTAAACAAGCAAGCAAGCACACATATTTATGTTATACTATTAAGTTTATATTTATTGTTACCTGTTTGTTAATAAATCTGGTTTTAAAAGTTAAACGAAACAAGTGCGTGATTATTTTATATTTTCGACTTTCTTGCAAGATTTTGTCAAGCCCTCGAAGAAACGCTTTTGACGCTGTAAAGGCAATTCTTTGATCCGGCGGCATAAAAGTCGATATCGTGAAACGCAATTGGCTATTTTATTAAGAATTTATAGTTGGCATTGTCGCAAAAATAAACAGTAACAATAATGATAATAATCAAGATTATAATAATAACTATGATAACGACGTTAATGCTTGGTAAGATAATAATTACAATTACGTTACTTAGAATGAAAATAATAATTACTTTAATGCTTATGATAATAATGTTGACGATAATGATGACGCTGAAGATGATGATAATGTCATTGATTACGATAATGATGATGATGACTATATTAACCGTAATTATGTTAATAATGATAGTACAAACAACAATATAAGAAATTATCGTAATGACAATGAAAACGACTACCATAATGTCGCTTTCCATAATAATGCTGATAACAATAATAATGAAAATAATGATAATGATAATGGTAATGATGCTACTGATGATAATGACTATAACAATATTGACAAGGATAAAGATAATGGTCATTTTAATATCATCGATGATAATGACAACGATCGCAATAATAATGTTTAAAATAATTATACCAAAACTGACGACATTGATGAGGATAATAATAAGGATGACGATTATAAACATCGTTATTATAGCCATATTAATGCCTTTAATTACAATAATTATGATCAGAACGATTATTCCAAAAATAATAATGGTAACAATGCTGGTTATGGTGGTGATAATGATAATTATAATAATGCTTATTATAGTTTTAATGATAATGATAAAAGTAATGCTAATAATAGTTATAACATTGATAATAATAATCATAATGACAATAGAAATTATAATATTCATAGCGATGATAGGTATGAAGCTCTTAAGAATAATTTTAATTAAAATGATAATGATAAAGATGATAATAATAACAAAGATACAGCAGATAACAGAAATTATAATTAAAATGATAATGGGAATAGTGATAATGATAGCAATCGAATGAACGATTAGAATAATGATGACGATAGTCATACTTGAAATAATGATGATGATAAGTATTATCATAGTAACAATAACAATAATAAAGCTAATTAGAGTAATATGTAATAATATCGTAGTGGTTATAGTGTTGATAGTGACAGTGATAATGTTAATAAATTAAATAATTATAAATAAGCTACTGATAATAATAGTAACAACAAGAATAGTAACTATGGAAACGATTATAATGAATGATAACGATTATAATGATTACACTTTTAATGGTTATAAAGACAATTATCATAATAACAATTCTCAAGATGATAATAAAAATAATAATGATAATGACGATGATGATAAGATTAGTAATTAGAATAAAGATGCTAATAATAATTACACTAACCATGAGTAAAGTAATAATGGTAATGACAATAATGATGATGAGGTTACGAAAAGTTACAATAATGGTGTTTATAATGATAATGATAATTATAATGATTATAATAATATTAAAGATGGCAAAAGTGATATTGAAAATGATATTGATGACGACGATAATAATTAAATTAATCATGATGATAAAATTGACTGTACTTATGAATAAAATAATAAGGATGATAATGATTATAAAGATGATAATAATTATCATAATAATAGAAATTACCATAATTTTTAATAATGGTGATGTTTCTGATACTAATAAAGATGATAATGATAATCATAATGATGGCAATCATGGTGACGATAATAAGAATAAAAACGATAGTAATTATCATTATGGAGATGGTAATAATAATCATAATGCTGATGAAAACCAGGACGAGGATTATAATTACGATGAAGATGATGATCTTGATGGTGATAGTGATAATGATAACACTTTACTGAAGACAAACCCGCAAACTTAATTCCCGTGATAGCAAAAGGTCTAGCCAACTACAGTTGAAAAGCACGCAGGGGGCCATTCTTTGTTCTACAGGACGAGCTGCATGACTAGTTTAATAATCGCAACGATGAAAATAACGTTCTATAAACTATCAAACACAATTAATTGAGATATCTTCTGTTAAGAGAATTAACAAAGTGCATAATAATAAGATGACAGTCCTTAACCAGTTTATGAATAAGATTTTCTCTACCAAGCAAAATAACAGGACGTCTTACCTCTTGTGTCAATGGAGTATCATATAGACGATGATCAATTTTTATTAATGTGTCCGTGTTTAAAAATGATGATAAACGTATTAAGAACAAGTTAGATGGAAGGGAACGGTTCTTTAAAAGAAAGCCTATTTTCTGAGCCCAATAATGATGCTAAGCCATACAAAAAATTGCCGTTGAAGCCGATTGCCAAGACAACGCCGTCCTTGCAGAATTACCATTTTTTTACAGAAACGAATCCTTCTATGCCAACAAAATAATAAGGCAAAAATTTTCACCATCTTGAATAACTAAGATAACGTCTTAAAACATCTAATAAATAATTATTCTTACCCTCAAACGTATGAGGAACCACCTGCATGGCTATCACAGCATCAGCATTTAACAAATCACCTAACGACTTAGAATTTTCAGAAGAAAGAGCAATTATCCGCAGCCATGAAGGACTATGCAACCAAAGCTTAGAAGAAGCCAACTTAGAAGGATTCCTACCCCGCGTATCAAGGTCAGCAGGATTTTCTGCAGAGGACGCATAACTCCAAGCAACTAATAGAAAAGTAGTTAAGATCTTACTTACTTGATTTGCTACAACAATCGGCCAACGTTAAGTATATTTCTTGAGCCAGTCCAGAACAACTCGAGAATCAGATTAAAAAATCACTCCTGAAGGCTTATCTTCCATACGCTGAATAAATCAAACGAAAAGAATAGTTCTACAAAGCTGAAGTCAAGGAAGAGACTGTATCCAGACAGGATTAACCCTAGAGTTTACCATCGTTAAATTTTATTGACCGTTAGAGTTTACACAATAGATTACACACAATAGATTACAGCATATTATGCTCTTTGCAGCGCATCGAAAAATTCATGGAGACTCCAGTCCGCAGACATTACAATACCCAGTGGACGAGCAGTCCTCATTCCCCTCAAGAACATTAATGAAGAATGAAAACTTAACTAACAAGACCTAACCTTGCCCGTTAGCTAATCATCCTAATCCAGATTGTATAACTATGAGCCATGCATAAAAATTTTAGGAACGGTAGTTACAGGGGCCAAAAATAAAGAGAATCATATAATCGAGCCATCTCCGACAAAATAATCCTCTAAGTCAATAGTTTCGATGATTTGGAAAGCTCTTACACAAAAAAATTCAGCTGCACGAAAAATCCACTTTAATCCCAGCGTTGAGGCCGTTGTCTCTCTCACCTGAAACCTCATTTTCATGGACCCTGACTAAACCATCAAGTAACTCCTTTGCATGAGAAGGCCCACTTACCTTATTTTATTTCTGCATTATCTAAAAACTTGATAAACTTATCACGATGACTCACAGCTTTTGTTACGTTATGAGCGCCGGAAAATATATCGTCAAATAAAATCTGCGGAACACAATCATTTAAAATTTTACGTATGCTGTGATAACGAACGCAATAGAATATGATACGTATAACGTAAATATGATAGAAACGAGAACAAACACATAAGCTTCTGCTTAGTACGTAGATATTTTCATTTACTTAATATAGTGTACAAACGTCCATAAGTTTACAATAAATGTTGCCCTAAGGGAAGTGAAAGCCACACGTCTATAAGTTCTTCAGCATTAAAATGTGCGCAGGCTGTAAAGATGACCGCAATGTCAAATATAGTGGCTTGGTCTTGCCTTTCATCTTTGTTGTAAAACGGCACTTGACGTTTGTGTCATGTGAAGCAAGGGTCGACAAGACGACCTCTCCCAACAAACCAGAAAATGAAAGAAAAAGCATGCAATGTCAACCAGCGATCTAAATACCCGTTTGCAATCGGCTTTAGTAACAAGAACTTAACGCAGCCTTAATACGATAGCTTTCTCTTTCCTTAACTCAACCACACTCTGCTACCAACTTATGTAAACGTCTGTACCAATAGACTTATAAGTGAGCAAAAAAAAGCAAGAACGGACATATTTGATTGCGTGGAGGGATAAATAAAACAATTTACCATAAAGTATAATGAACTGGCTGTGACAATTTATTCTACTGACGAAAACAATAAATAATTTTTTCAGAATAAAACGATCAAAAATAACAAAACAATGTGCTTGGTCGTTTCTTTTTTTAATTTACTATTCTAATAAAGACACTTAAAGTACCTCTTTCAAATTAGATTTTTTTTGTTCTCTTTCTTGATTCTGAGCTACATACATACAATAGTGTCAATTTTCTCTTTTGTGTTGATGCGCAGCTTTTGTACTTCTGAATGTGACTGACAGCTTCTCTTGAAAAAATTATCTATGACGTACAATGATAAGATGCAGTAACTCAACAACGAAGTTCCCTGGCTGGTGTCTAGCTCGACATAATGCAATCCAACCGTAAAGAGATGGCTTGTCTCGCAAAAACGAAAAAAATGCTCTAATGAGTATTGTAGAGGCAAAGATTCAAAGGTAGCCTTGATGCAAATCTACTCACTTTACTGGCCCACATCAAAACAGACTGTCACTGTTTTATCGCACAACACTGTCCCCTGAATTTTCTCTTATTCTTCCTATCCCTAGAAATATTTCGAATAGCCAAGAAACCCGACAATTTAGTCATTAAGTAAAGGCCATACAACCTACATATCCTTCACTCTCCCCACAGCATAACACACATGCAAATTAATCAAGATAAATATACACGCTTATGCCAACAATCATGATTATCATCATTATTATCATCATTATTAACATCATCATCATTAACATCATTATTTTAAAGATCACCATTATTATTGTTATTCTTATTATAATTTTTATTATGAACACCGTCTGTATTATAATAACCATTATCATAACTCTTATTTTTATTGCCTTTAATATCATTTTTATCATTTTTAGTTTTGTTTTCCTCTGGCATTTCCTGGCAGAGTAGTCTGTCGTATAACACGCTCCAAAGATTGGGTCCAAGTATGGATTCCTAAAAGGCCCCTGAAGTTATTTTCTTTTTTGTTTTACCTTTTTTTGTCGTTAATTGCAAGAAGCAATCCTTGAGACGACGATGGAGAGTTAGACTCTCCCTTGCCTTTATAAATCCCTACCAGCCGTGCGTTTTTCCAGGGGGTTGGGACGAACCCCTTCCGCTAACATGCATTGTTTAGGTTTAAGAGCAGCTGTAGGTGTTTTGCTACGATTGTCTTAATAACTTCTGCTGGTATACCGGCTGGTCGAGTAGCTTTTCCGTTTTTAAGTGATCCGGCTGCTAACTCCAGTTACTTTTAGGTAAATTAAGGTACATCTTCTATAAGCTCCAAGTCTGCTTGATCCTCGAGTTCTGGATGCGTCGGAAATAGCGTATCCACGATATGCCTCATGGTATCCGCGTCTTTTTTTGCAGTTGGTGCCAGTCTTCCCAGTATTCCCATTACTATCTGGTATACTCTGCCCCAGGGGTCGTTATTTACTTTCCGGCACAGAGCCTGCCAGCACTGCTTTTTGCTGTTCTTAATAGCAGGTCGCATCGTCCTTCTTGTAAGCTCGTACTCGGAGTACCTTTATCCAGCCTCTTGTCTGTTTCTGGCCCTTTGATAGAGGCGTCTCTGTTTGAGATATTGGTGCCTCATTTCCGATATTTCCTTGTTCTACCAGTGCGTTTAGCGTTTGCCGTTCCATCTTTTATTCCTGGGCATGGAGGCCTCGCATGCAGTTTTCAGAATTTGCATGGTTGCTTCGGTGAGCTTTTGTCTTTTTTTACTGTGTTAAGGTTTCGTTCATCACTTTAAATAGCAGCAATGCCATTCTGAACTTCTTAAGCTAGGAATTTTATGCCCAGCTTCTTAACATTCCATAATATTTGGCGTACTATGCCTCTTCTGTCTATTGTGTCGATAATTTCGAAGACGACATATTAGTGATTGCTTCCATTTTTGTCCTGAATTATCGGCCGTTTCTTCACTCTCGGCGCAAGGCTTTCTGAAGCCAGTGTAATGTTTGGTATGGATTCACCAGATCTCAGCCTTCGGAAAGTCGTGGTCCTTCCTCTGTTTACAACGATCAGTCCTATCCTTGCCACCATATCTAGGACTGCTTTGCCCTTAGAATTTGTTGTCGGAATTCCCCATTCTTCTGCTCTTGCATTAAAGTATTCAGCAAATATAAGGTTGCCTTCCATGCCATCCCTGATGGTATCTTTAAGGTAACTCATTCTTCTCCTGTATTCCTCGACACTAGTGTTTGGTAATAAGTCGCAGCTGACATATATTGTGCTACCACTTTTTAGTCAGACAAAATGTCTTTCCGATCCACTTGCTTCTTGGCGGATTTTGTCTGGTCTAGGAACTAAAATGGATGAAATATTTGTTATGTTGCTAAGCCACTTAGGTGGCTTAAGGTTTCTGTACTGCTTGCTCTTGAGATCCAGGACTGTCTTGAAATCCAGGCACATGATTTATGCTCCCTCCATTATGCGCGAATTGACTGCTTAGAATACGTCATGGTTTGGCCTTGAAGTACTCGGCTCTGTGTTTGTCTTGCCCGCATTTCCAATAGAGAACTGATCGGTCCGGGCTTCTACAGTCGTATTTTGTGTCCCCATATCCTAGGCTCCTGAAGCATCGCACAACGATAATCCTGCGCCTCAGTCAGCACCAGATTCATACAACTGCTACCGTCCCATTCTTAAAAAGGGACAAAGCGCCAGCCTTGTCCATTTTGGCCATCGCCATTCTTTTCTGCCATTAATTTGGCTGCAGTATAGCCACTTTAATTTTGCCTGGGTCTTTTTTTGTTTTAGCAGCATTTTGCATAGCTGCTTTACTTTCCTCTTTATTGGCGACTGCTTCTAAGTCTAGTACCTCCAAAGTCACTTTAGGTTTTCTTGATTGTACCTTTTTTGCGGTACCAATAGCCAGTGAGATGGCCAGCGTAAACTTTTCCTTGTCTTTAGTGCTTTTGGCGAGCTCCACCAGAGTACAACCAGCGTTTGTGCTGTGTATTCTAGTAACTTTCGCGCTGCGGTCTCTTGGGTCAACCGCGTTACAAACTGCTTTCAGTACTTCTGCGTATGACTTTCCTTCTGCTGATTTATTGAAGATGGCCTCATTTTTTTCTTTTGCCTTTCTCCGCTTCTTCATTTCCTTTTCTGGCTAACTTTTGTTTGGAGTCAGTGTGCTACCTACCAGCTTTTTTCTAGCAGCCACTTTTTTCTTGTGGTTCACAAGAGCCGGCTTTCTTTCGTTCACGACCTTCCTCTGCAGTTTGTCATCGTCATTCTTACTTTTTTTCGACACGCTTCGATCCTTGGTAGCGCCATCGTCTCTACCTCTATTTTTCGGAGGATGTCTAATCACACGACCTGGTTGAGATGTCCTTAACACTAACATCGTCCCCACAGTTCTCTGGTGGCATCCTTGAAGGTCCTCTAAAAGCCCACAGATTTCTTTCAGGTGAACTCTGGCTTTCTTGACGGTCTTGCTGACGTTTGGTTGCCTATTAATTGCTTTTTTCATACTTTGTAGGACGTCTGTCATCCTACCTAGTGCTTTTCCCTCCTCCTTTTCTGTGTGACTCAAGGTTTTCTGTCAGTGAGCGACTACTGTTGATTCAGTCAGTGCCAGATGATACTTACGCTGGATATTTTAGTCTATATCCTGTGGTTTGTCAGTCCAACCGTTTAACCAACCTCGAGTTGTCATTTGCTTATGAATGTTGAAAAGCATAGCACTTTCGTGCTGGATGCCTTTGTGACCTCTCCCAGAATCCGTGAGGCCAACATCAGTCATCCAAGCTTTGACCAGGTCGGAACTGGTGGCGTATTTCCTCTGAGAGGTTACAGGCTGGGCTACGTTGTTTCCATTAGTGTTACCTGTATTTTATTTCATTGGAAAACCAACCATAGATTTTTTTATAAGGTTTTCTCTCCGGCGTTTTGGTCCATAGGAACTATTTAATTTCGCTCCAACCACCCGCAGGTACAAGCTCCAACTGCCACAGAACCTCGGAGCCATACACCCGTTGAAAGCTGGACTCCATCTGCCAACCAGAGAGCACTTGCTATAGGCTGACTGGCTTTGCCCAAGGATCATTATCTGCATTATTACTATGACTCTTATCATCATTACTTTTATCATAATTAACATCATTATAAATTGTTTTAACATGATCTTTATTTCTCATAATAATTGAAATTATCACTTTATGATCACAATTTGCGTCGTCATAAGCATCATTATGATGATTATGATTATTGAAACTATTATTCATAATATTATTATTCTTATCATCATTTACATCATGTTCAATATCAATGATATAATCATTAATATTACTACAATCATTTCTCTTATTATTAATTAATATGCATACTCATCACCGTTATAATAATTATTATTATAAATATCAATATTGTTTTCATCATCATTATAAGTGATCCGGCTGCTAACTCCAGTTACTTTTAGGTAAATTAAGGTACATCTTCTATAAGCTCCAAGAGATGATGATCTTGATGGTGATAGTGATAATGATAACACTTTACTGAAGACAAACCCGCAAACTTAATTCCCGTGATAGCAAAAGGTCTAGCCAACTACAGTTGAAAAGCACGCAGGGGGCCATTCTTTGTTCTACAGGACGAGCTGCATGACTAGTTTAATAATCGCAACGATGAAAATAACGTTCTATAAACTATCAAACACAATTAATTGAGATATCTTCTGTTAAGAGAATTAACAAAGTGCATAATAATAAGATGACAGTCCTTAACCAGTTTATGAATAAGATTTTCTCTACCAAGCAAAATAACAGGACGTCTTACCTCTTGTGTCAATGGAGTATCATATAGACGATGATCAATTTTTATTAATGTGTCCGTGTTTAAAAATGATGATAAACGTATTAAGAACAAGTTAGATGGAAGGGAA
Source organism: Copidosoma floridanum (assembly GCF_000648655.2). Next base: position 121,124 of record NW_019379460.1, on the reverse strand, counting down.
CGGTTCTTTAAAAGAAAGCCTATTTTCTGAGCCCAATAATGATGCTAAGCCATACAAAAAATTGCCGTTGAAGCCGATTGCCAAGACAACGCCGTCCTTGCAGAATTACCATTTTTTTACAGAAACGAATCCTTCTATGCCAACAAAATAATAAGGCAAAAATTTTCACCATCTTGAATAACTAAGATAACGTCTTAAAACATCTAATAAATAATTATTCTTACCCTCAAACGTATGAGGAACCACCTGCATGGCTATCACAGCATCAGCATTTAACAAATCACCTAACGACTTAGAATTTTCAGAAGAAAGAGCAATTATCCGCAGCCATGAAGGACTATGCAACCAAAGCTTAGAAGAAGCCAACTTAGAAGGATTCCTACCCCGCGTATCAAGGTCAGCAGGATTTTCTGCAGAGGACGCATAACTCCAAGCAACTAATAGAAAAGTAGTTAAGATCTTACTTACTTGATTTGCTACAACAATCGGCCAACGTTAAGTATATTTCTTGAGCCAGTCCAGAACAACTCGAGAATCAGATTAAAAAATCACTCCTGAAGGCTTATCTTCCATACGCTGAATAAATCAAACGAAAAGAATAGTTCTACAAAGCTGAAGTCAAGGAAGAGACTGTATCCAGACAGGATTAACCCTAGAGTTTACCATCGTTAAATTTTATTGACCGTTAGAGTTTACACAATAGATTACACACAATAGATTACAGCATATTATGCTCTTTGCAGCGCATCGAAAAATTCATGGAGACTCCAGTCCGCAGACATTACAATACCCAGTGGACGAGCAGTCCTCATTCCCCTCAAGAACATTAATGAAGAATGAAAACTTAACTAACAAGACCTAACCTTGCCCGTTAGCTAATCATCCTAATCCAGATTGTATAACTATGAGCCATGCATAAAAATTTTAGGAACGGTAGTTACAGGGGCCAAAAATAAAGAGAATCATATAATCGAGCCATCTCCGACAAAATAATCCTCTAAGTCAATAGTTTCGATGATTTGGAAAGCTCTTACACAAAAAAATTCAGCTGCACGAAAAATCCACTTTAATCCCAGCGTTGAGGCCGTTGTCTCTCTCACCTGAAACCTCATTTTCATGGACCCTGACTAAACCATCAAGTAACTCCTTTGCATGAGAAGGCCCACTTACCTTATTTTATTTCTGCATTATCTAAAAACTTGATAAACTTATCACGATGACTCACAGCTTTTGTTACGTTATGAGCGCCGGAAAATATATCGTCAAATAAAATCTGCGGAACACAATCATTTAAAATTTTACGTATGCTGTGATAACGAACGCAATAGAATATGATACGTATAACGTAAATATGATAGAAACGAGAACAAACACATAAGCTTCTGCTTAGTACGTAGATATTTTCATTTACTTAATATAGTGTACAAACGTCCATAAGTTTACAATAAATGTTGCCCTAAGGGAAGTGAAAGCCACACGTCTATAAGTTCTTCAGCATTAAAATGTGCGCAGGCTGTAAAGATGACCGCAATGTCAAATATAGTGGCTTGGTCTTGCCTTTCATCTTTGTTGTAAAACGGCACTTGACGTTTGTGTCATGTGAAGCAAGGGTCGACAAGACGACCTCTCCCAACAAACCAGAAAATGAAAGAAAAAGCATGCAATGTCAACCAGCGATCTAAATACCCGTTTGCAATCGGCTTTAGTAACAAGAACTTAACGCAGCCTTAATACGATAGCTTTCTCTTTCCTTAACTCAACCACACTCTGCTACCAACTTATGTAAACGTCTGTACCAATAGACTTATAAGTGAGCAAAAAAAAGCAAGAACGGACATATTTGATTGCGTGGAGGGATAAATAAAACAATTTACCATAAAGTATAATGAACTGGCTGTGACAATTTATTCTACTGACGAAAACAATAAATAATTTTTTCAGAATAAAACGATCAAAAATAACAAAACAATGTGCTTGGTCGTTTCTTTTTTTAATTTACTATTCTAATAAAGACACTTAAAGTACCTCTTTCAAATTAGATTTTTTTTGTTCTCTTTCTTGATTCTGAGCTACATACATACAATAGTGTCAATTTTCTCTTTTGTGTTGATGCGCAGCTTTTGTACTTCTGAATGTGACTGACAGCTTCTCTTGAAAAAATTATCTATGACGTACAATGATAAGATGCAGTAACTCAACAACGAAGTTCCCTGGCTGGTGTCTAGCTCGACATAATGCAATCCAACCGTAAAGAGATGGCTTGTCTCGCAAAAACGAAAAAAATGCTCTAATGAGTATTGTAGAGGCAAAGATTCAAAGGTAGCCTTGATGCAAATCTACTCACTTTACTGGCCCACATCAAAACAGACTGTCACTGTTTTATCGCACAACACTGTCCCCTGAATTTTCTCTTATTCTTCCTATCCCTAGAAATATTTCGAATAGCCAAGAAACCCGACAATTTAGTCATTAAGTAAAGGCCATACAACCTACATATCCTTCACTCTCCCCACAGCATAACACACATGCAAATTAATCAAGAATGGCATCAGCAGGGATGTA
>NW_019379460.1:99224-113288 GCF_000648655.2 Copidosoma floridanum | reverse complement strand
TTATTATTATTATTATTATAAGTATCATCATGATTATTATTTTGATTTTTTTATTATTATTATTACTGTCGTTATTATCGTCGTTAACATTCTTTCATACCATGACTATTATCATTATTATAAGCAGCATCGTTATCATTAGATTTCTTACGATAATTATCATTATCGTTTTTGTTATTATTATTTTAAGTATCATTAGCATTGCGGTGTTCATTATCATTAGTAGAATCACTATCATCATCATTTTTAATATTACCATCATTACTATTATTATCATTATTATCTTAATTATCATTGTTATCACAATTATTGTTGTTATTATTGTTATTATAAGGGTCAACAACTTTAGTATTAATATTTATTTTATTATTAAAACCATCATTATGATTTTAATTATTGTTGTTACATCATTATCATTATTATTATTGTTGTCCTGATTATTACTATCACAACCATTTAGTTATAACTATTATTATGAATTTCTGGTTTATTATTATGATCATTATCATTTTGAACTATTTTTATTATTGTATTTGTTATTTTTCATGTAACTCACGCCATCATCATAATTTTTGTTATCAGCATTATTATTAGAATCATCCTTATTACTATAATTTTTATCAGTACTATTATTATCACGATTATTATCATGAATATCAGTATACCATTAATAATATTACTAGTTTTAACATGTTTATTATTTCCATCATTACTCTAAATTTCATTGGAATTATAATTGTCATCATTGTTATCATCACTATAATTCTTGTCATTAGTACCATTATTATCGTCATTCTCATAATTATCATTAACATCGTTAGCATCATGAATATAGTTATTATCATCATCAGGATAAGTATCTTTATTTTTATTCTCATTATATTATTTCTTATATTTTGTTTCATTATTAGTATTCTCATTGTTACTATCATGATCATTATTAAACTTTCATTCCAGATTCTCAACTAGCGACCTTGAAACCGTATTAATTTATCTTAAGTGTAATTTTTTTTGGCTTCTGCACTTAGATATGAAGATGAAAGAAGAAGTTTTTAAAAATGTTTACCTTAATTTTAAGTTTAAGCCATCTACGTGATGACGCCTATCACGAGACTCTTACCTCTGAAAAGTGGACGAAAAAATTTAGATTGCTAAGAAAAAAAATTGAAAAAAATCTTTGCCATACTTTTTGAAAAAATCAATTTTAATTAGAAAAATTATTATTTAAGGCTGAAAATTACCCCTAAAATTTCGTAAAATATTTTTTCTCTAACTTACGTACTTAAATTCTCACGGAACTACCGTTGTTTAATACGCGTATTTTCTATTTCTTATCGCAAAAATGATGCTTTTAGTGTAGAAGGGAATATTCTGATTTTGTTACCGTCACTGATGGACACGGTGTCACAAAAAAATCTGCACAAATTAGAAATCGTTTTTTTCAAGGAGTGCCATTAATTCTACACTGTTTAATTAAAATCTATTTACGTAGCATTTACGTTGACGTGAAATGTCCCATGTATATATATGNAGAAACGAGAGGGTAATATAGGGTCATCGGTCACTGGGTTTTCCAGCCTTGCGAAGAACAACTCCGCAGGTGACGTCTGGCAGTGAATGGCTGACTTGGTTTAATAGTGCCTGTCTTAAGTTAATATAGTCTTTTAGTCGACAAATCACTTTCGGAAATGGTATTAAAAATGTATTTGTTGGCAAGATAGTTTAAATCTTTTAATTTTTTTTAATTTGTGTATTTCTGCTAATCCACTAAGAGTGGGCAACCTTGCGTGCGTAGGAATTTTTTTGCCCAAACGCGATATGCTTAACTCACTCATAATGGCTGGAAGATCGCTAAAAAAATAATAAAAAAGTTCAAGTTGACGCATTTTAATATGCTCTTTTCGGTAGTGCTATTTTTTTCAGAACCTCTTTTCGTGAAGAAGAATGAGTCAGAAGTTTAGGACGTTTTTCTGAAATTCGCTATGGTTAAACAAAAAAAAATTGCAGGAATCAAAAGAGCCATGTTAAAACTTTAACTCCACAAATTTTTAGGAAGGGAGAGCACAAAATGCATGAATTACTCACAAATGACGAAGATGGTACAAGCAAGTGGCACAGCAGTGAGGCAGCAATATACAACAAACTTTTTTGTTACGGTTTGTCGCTGCACGGCGGCGTTGCACAGGCAACAACTGCACGTTCTGCTGCCTTGTGGCTTGCTTATGTCGTTCTCTTTATTTGCTTGTAAATCACTTATTTTTGCTCTTTCACTTAAGAAATTTGTGAAGTTAATATGTTAGCATTGTTCTCTCGATACCTAAAAATTAATTTTGTTTTAACCATGGCAAATTTCATAGAAGATTCTTAATTTTCTGACTTATTTTTCTTTACGAAAAAAAAAAGTCCCACACGTGCATGGTGGCCCGCTTTTAGTGGACAAGCCCAAATGTTCTTCTTTAAAGATTTGTGGGAGTATTGTCTAAAAGAAAAATTATACATCGTCTACTAATGGTTGTGTGAAGTAACGTTTGCTGCAGGGTGCAGGAAGGATACTTTAAGGGCAGCCTAAATTTCGTAGAGTGCCTTACTTATTCAACTGTGTAGTATACGAAGATAAGTACAAGTTTGGCTAAGTTTTTTGAGTACTGGATGTCCCAGAACTCTATTTATCATAATAACAAGGCAGTACTTATACAAAGCATTAGTGAAAAATGCATACAAGATCGATAAAAAATATAAAACTTTAGATATTGATGTTATTAATGGATGAGTAAGTATTATGTCAAATTATTCTACATTGACCTCTTTCCATCTGAATTGCGCTATGTATATTTTTTATAGAAACGTCGCACTTATTTTTAGAGTGAAAATCGCTGAATTGCGAAAAACTTTGTCAATTAAAAATGACAAAGCAGTGAAAAAACTTATCAGCTTTGGCCAGGAGTCAAACCTGGGCCTTCTTCTTGCCAGGAAAGTGCGTTAACCAACTTCGCCACCGAAGCCTCGGTGGACATCCTTCTCCAATGCTCTGCTTAGGTGTGTATTTAGATCGAACGCCGATATTATAGAAATTGATGTCATTATTTGTTAGGTAAATATTATGTCAAATTATTATACATTGAGGTGGGCACTCCAGCGATTTTTACTCTAAAAATAAGTGCGACGTATCAATAAAAAATTTACATAGCGCAATTTAGATAGAAAGAGGTCAATGTATAATAATTTGACATTATACTTACCCATCGATTAATAACATCAATATCTATTATATTGGCGTTCGACCTAAAGACACGCCTAAGCAGAGCAGTGGAGAAGGGTGTCCACCGAGGCTTCGGTGGCGAAGTTGGTTAACGCACCTTCCCGGCAAGAAGGTGGCCCAGGTTCAAGTCCTGGCAGAAGCCGACTTTTTGGCAGAACTGGCAGAAGAACTTTTTTCACTGCTCAATTTTTGATTGACAAAGTTTTTCGCAATCCAGTGATTTTCACTCTAAAAATAAGCGTGACGTTCTTATAAAAAATATACATAGTGCAATTTAGATGGAAAGAGGTCAATGTATAATAATTTGACATATTAAACTTTAGTCTGAGAACCAATTTTATAGAAATGTATAACTATTATTGCCATGGTATTGTTACCATACACTTTACCTATAAAAAAAAATCTCTAAATAAATACAATATTGTAAGGTCCTAGATGATAAAACCATGCATTTTTTCCAAGTTTTCAATAGATATAATGCCAAGTTGCATGAAAACTTTAAGCAGTATTTTATATATATTCAAAATATTATATTTCAAGATTCTTAATTAATTAAAAAATGAAGACATGTAGTACTGTGTCAATTATATTTATTTATCTCAATTGAAGTTTGTCACTAAGGGTGCAGTAAGTATAGGCAAAACAAGAGCCAAATGGGAATTAGTTACTATTATTATATGTCGCTGGATCATACTTACCTGCTAAATAACGGAATTTCTATGTCCAGTAAATATACTTAGTACCCTGTATTTTTTGTTTCTCTTATGATTGTTGAAGATTCTTAGATGCATCTAGAAATTAGAAATGTGTATTTTCATTAATATTTTAATTAGATATGGATTAATATTTTATTATTTGCAAAATAAGACAAGAAAATTTTATAGAAAGAACTACAAAGACATGTATAATGCCTTGATACATTAGGTAGCACGCAGGCGATTTTAAGCTATAATTGAAGAAAAAGAATACATTTGTGTTAGGTATGTTGTATGTCTTGTCATCATTTGATTTGAGATGTTTTTTAAAAGGCAAAAATAAACTAAATGAAAGAAAAAAATTGGTCGTGGGACCCACGGTAGAAGTGAAACTTCAAGTATCAAATATTGAACTCATTTTATACAGAAAATTACATGAGAAGCAATCATTTGTGTTATTGTTACAAGTTAAGATAGACCTACAATTTTATAAAGATAGACCGCATGTACGAGTTAGAGGTTATGTATTCATAACAAATGATACCTCAATTTGTGCGTCTCAACATTTTATTTCCCCTGTAGGATACCCGTAAGAAATCGGTAATTTTGACCTATTTTGCTTCTCCGTCGAGATATGACGATTTTTCTTATTATATGAGGTTATGTTGTCATGAAAACACTTTAAATTTCTTCGCTCACATTTGTATTATTAAAGTTCAAAGTATACTGTAATTTATTCGCAATTTATAACTCCAATTTCATAAAGATAGAGCGAAAGTACGAATTTAAGGTTATGTAATCACATTAAATGACACCTCTATTTGTGCGTCTCGATGTCTCATTTTCCCTCCAGGATACCCGTAAACAATCATTTTTTTGGCCTGTTTTGCTTCTCCGTCGAGATAGACGATTTTTCTCATTTAATAAGGTTATATTGTTATGAAAACACTTTAAATTAATTTGTGGACATCTTTAGTAATTTTCAAGGTATACTATAATTTTTTCGCAATTTATAACTCATACGTCAGAAAAGTATAACTAAAATACGAATTTGAGGTAATTTAATAACAAATAATACCTCATTACACACACACGCACACACACAGCGGCTGGAGTTGGAGTAGTAGGGATGCCTGTTAGTATAGCATGTAGTGGCAAGGGGGACGCGGCAGAGAGAAAGAGCGGCTGGAGTGGTAGGGATGCACTGCTAGTATATCATGTGGTGGCAAGGGGGTGCGGAGAGAGAGAGAGAAGCTAGAGTGGTGGGGGGCTCAGAAATTTGGTGTCGCTCGGAAAAATTCACAACGTACCATAAGAAGTTTCACTTAAAAAAAATTGAAGAAGAAAATACTCTTACGATCTATTTGTAAGAAAAATAATTAATCTTAGGATTTATTATGTGACGTACTATGCGGATGTATATTAAAATATAAAGTCAGTGGGCATTAGGAAGTCATACCAGTTGTATTGATCACACGGATATTAAACAATTAAGATAAATATTTATAAGTACTGGTTGTTGCAACTAGCCAGATAAAATCCTTGTAGCAAAAAACTAACGACAACGATATGAGCAAAAACAATAATCGTTAAGGCCTTAATTAAGTTTTTGGCAGCATTTCATACAAGGAATCATGGTACGACAACTGCTCTGTTTGCAGACTTTATGTTGTAATGTGGACTTGTATACCAAAATGCTACTAGTAGTTAATGTCTTTCTTATAACTTATAACAAAAAAACCTAAGTAAAGTATTATACACTTATTTTAAATGCGAAAATAAAATCACTATACTATTCAATAACAGAAAAAAATTTTCAACTCCTTTTTGATGTAGAAGAACGATTACTTTCTTAGTTTCTTTAATATGTGTAACATACCGTTACGGAATGTTAAAGGAAAAAATCTGAATTTGACAGAAATTGTTATTTCACTTTAATCAGTAAAAGTTAAGGTCTCAAAAGTCGTACTTGATAAGGTATTTCTAATAACAGTATTAAAATGTTAATTAAATATTAAACTTGCAACCAAATAAGTCTCATGGATTCGAAAGATTCACCATGTCAAGTGTATAGAGACATAAATAGTATTTTTAGTAAGACCTAAACTTAACGTGTATTTCAGAAAAAAAAAGTCTATGTTTTATGATTATTTATTCATTATCTACTAAATATTGTTATTTTTCATTTACAGACGTAACGCAAACATATCTCATAAGCTGTTAGATTTTATTTATCTTACTAGTTTTAAGCTAGTGTGTAATATTTTCAAGATTAAAATGATGTAACTTCTCTTATTGCCAGTCTTCTGCATAGGTATTGTCCCAATTTTCATTGCCCTTTTGATTGGGGAATGTAATAAGCAAATGATTAATTTCTGAATATACGTAGGCACACATGTAGATAGCCACTGCTAGCTGTTAACTTTTTGAATCAATGACTCAAAAAATTATTTTTTTATTGTTTTGCAGAAAAAGTGTAAGCAGTAACACTCTAACTAAAACAGTTATTCGTTCTTATCCAAGAAGGCAGTGAAAAATAAAAATATACTGAGATGCCTAGAAACTTTACCAAATAGTTAAAATACAACAGTAATCACAATGTACAGTGTTCAAAGTTAAAAACGAGATACATTAGGTGCAATAATATTTTTTTATCAAATTACAAGTGTGTATTATAATGGATTAATAATAGAAACCATGAAACTCTTAGGGACTAATTTTTCTCTCTTTGAACCCCTAACACTTTTCTACACCACTCAAAATCTCGTACATACTTGAAAAATATATACTTCTATTAAATTCTTACACTAATCGAGGAAAATAAATCAACTTTACGCACATTCAGAATTAAGAACTACTAACAGTATTCTATACTCAACAAAATATAATCATCAATTGATGTATATTATATATACACGACTAGCAGCCCCCCGTCTCGGCTTCACCCGAGACTTACTCAATAAAACACCGTAGTGTGTTGACATGTAATGTGAAACGTTTTCAGTTAGAAATTTTACACATATTCCTGACACATCTCAGAACATAAATCTTCTCATTTAAAACATATTTTTTCGGAATCCATGTAGGTTATTTGGTCAAATAAAGAGATGTAAAAATTCAAAAAAATAATTATGCTGAAAAGTACCGTGCGTTCTTTATGCTATAAAATAATCGGTGGCCATAAGAAGCCGTCGATTTACAGTTTCTCCCGTGTAATTTACGAAAAGGGCTATTTTTTAAAGCTGTTAAGATTTTGAGCTCCCAAAAAATTCATATTAAAAAAAAAAATTTTTTTTTCTCATATCTCACAACTTTATTACCAGAGCAACAAAGTCCTGGACCTCAAACCCCACATTTTTTATTGCCACAAAAACACAAATACATTTTCTACTTATTTAAAAATCTGAAGTAGGATCGATAAAGATTTCAGAGATTGCTGTGAGGGTAGAATGAAAAGCTGATCTCTCACGTAATGGATTCTTTATTTGTCGATTTTGACGCAGCTGTTCCAATTTCTATAAATTTTCTGCGTCAGTTTCTTGACGCCTAAGTAAAATTGTATTTATTAGATACATTTGAAGTTTTTCTTCCAATTCACCCTCTTGCGACTTTTGGCATGCTTAAAATTTTTGTGACCCCTAAAAGCTGTTTTCTGTCAACTTTGTAAAGTTCTAATATATTTGTTGGCAAGGTAGTTCAACGTATGATGGCCCTAAAAAAGACTGGTAAGCTTCTTAAGTTCACTGTTTCTTGACTGCAGTTAACAGCAATTGTGATTGCCTGGATACCTCAGGGTAATCTTCTCTGGCCTGCTGTTAAAAACCCAGACTGATCAGGAGAAAAATTAAAAAGTCCGAAGCTTTGGGGCTAGTTGTAATGCTCTTTCCCAACGTCTCCTGGTATAATGTCGAAGACATTGGTGTCTAAAGCACCTATTTTAATTGCAGATTCAGTTGTTTTGGTGATCTTCGATGGGGAGATTGGTCAGTGATACTTGTCCAGTGGAGGCTGTCCCGTTGGCTCAAGTTTTTTTTCCTTCATAGCTATTATAGGTTTGCCCAGCGCAGACCTTGGAGTGGAGCAGTGGTTCCTGGTTAAATGTTGAGAAAGGAGAGGGTAATATAGGGTCATCGGTCACTGGGTTTTCCAGCCTTGCGAAGAACAACTCCGCAGGTGACGTCTGGTAGTGAATGGCTGACTTGGTTTAATAGTGCCTGTCTTAAGTTAATATAGTCTTTTAGTCGACAAATCACTTTCGGAAATGGTATTAAAAATGTATTTGTTGGCAAGATAGTTTACACTTAGGTGGCCCCTTGAAAGAACCGATGAAATTGATGGTTAAGTAGGGAGCGTTAATACTTATAATGGCCCTAAAAAGCCCCAGTGGTGAAACTTCCAGACTATTCTTTATTATTATTCCTGATTATGAAGAGCTGGCTACGGGTAGCTTGATTCTTACCCTGGGAGTCTCGATGTATGGAGACTGTGATGGAGGGAGATATGACGGTGACCAAAGAATATCTCGTCTTTGGTCTTCGGGTCGTTCTCTGGATAACCAACCGCTCATCGTCAGATAGGAACATGTGGGTAAGCGCGTTGGGGAAGCGACGACTAAGAAGGTAGCTGTTGTGGCTGCCCGTGCCCCTCAGAGCTCTTCTTCCAGGCTTATATTTGTAGCCAAAAATTCTCTGACTGCACCAGGCGGGATGGTAGGACTGCCACACAACTCTGAAGAGTTGGTGCAGATTGTGCTCTGGCTAGATATTTCTCCTGGTATTATGCCAGAGACGTCATCGGTTGGAATGAATTTTTTTTTTATCGCACTCGTCGAGATTCAGGGTGAATGGAAACCTAGGTCCCTTCCCTTTTACGGAAGAGTGTCGTCCGTAACCGGGATGTCCAGCTGCAAGACTATCAACAACATTCTCCATGCAGCTTGTTGAGCTGCCGAAGCACGATTGCATCAGTCATCGAAACGCTCCGGCTTATTATAACCACATTTATCTAATTCTGTTGCAGGTAGCCTTGATTTTATGTCGACGCCACCTAGCAGATTTAACTGAACTAAAGTAAAAAGCTGGCGTATTTTTGTAACACTTTGAGCTCATTTATTGCTATTGTTATTAAATTTTTCAAGATAAAAACTATACTAAAACCTACTAGGAAGTACCATGAATCAGTGTACAAAATTTCAGCGAAATCGGTTTAGTAGTTTTCGCGTTTAGTGATTACAACGGTTTCAGCGACTTTGCTTTATATATTAGTAAGATATTATTACATAAATGTAATTGTCATACTATACTAGTTGTAATAACTGTGTATGACTTTATTTCTTTGAATGTATTTCTATAAAATAATGCAAATGTAAGCATAAATGTATATAATACTTAGTCATTTAATAACAAAAACCATTACAATATCGGACTCTACGTAACTTATTTTTGAAAGTCATTGTTCAAAGCTCTATCAAACTACAAAGAGGCCTTACTCTTTTTTTTTTATGATTGAAGTTATCATAATTGATACCGTTATCAGCGCAATAAATTTTTGCATATATCTATAAATTTTTTTATAAGGTGACTTATGATGACTCTAAGTGATTTAATGATGTATACGACTAATATTACAAAGTTATTCGCGTTATCCCCATAAGTACTATTTTGTCTATATTATGACCCTTTTACATGAGAACGTCCGCATAAGACACTTATGATTTATACGTTTTATTATTTATCTTATACAAAACGATTTTTTACAAATACAAAAATCCTGTCCATTCCGCAAGCAACCCATTAATATAAACGTGTTATTAAATAACTCTTATGATTTTTGTTTCTTTACAACAAATAAGAGAAGACACTTCTTTGTAAGTTCAAATAACGTTTAAACTGTATTTAAAGAAATTTTTACAATTATTTTAGGTAACTGCATTAAAATTTAAGTTGAAGTATAATGAAAGGCTCATTGTCTAGTAAGTTAAATTTAAAACTTAGAACAATTGTTTTGCTAGTACAAGATTCATATATTGCTTGGGGTTTATGTGAGATTACAAGATTAAAATTTATTAAATGATTAAAAGATAGTATACAGGCTTGAACTATAACAAAATATCAAATGAGAGGACAAATTTTGGAATAAAAATGATCTTAAATTAAAGGAGAATATCTTCATTATATTTTATTTTTAATGTTTAACTGTTTTGGTGTTTATTTGATGGAAATTCATAATAAACTTTACGTCATTAAAATATAACTGTAAGTTTTATAAGATTTTCATATCATTTTGTTTCTTTACTTTGTTATAGTTTTTTCAGTACACTGTGCCTGCATCAGACCAATCGCTAATACCAACTAAGTGTTAATTGATAAGAAATTTTTGCTTTCATTTTTTACTGAAAGTGACTTTCTCGAATCTTAGCCTTCTCTATGACTGCTAAAAAATCTTAAGGTCAAAGTTTTGACAAGGTTGGCTTGAATTCGACAAAAACTGTTGTTACGTGATCGAATATATTAAGCTTTATCAAGATACAAAGGTACAGATCGGATAATAGACTGTAATAAAAATTTCAAAATACAAGCTATGAATTGATGAATAATATTTGGTTTTGACTCAGTCATGTAAAACTTATTTTTTAAACTGTATAAAAATCTTAATATATTCCTTCACAAAGAAATTAGTAAAAATTGAAACGATAATTGTATTTATTTGGTATTTTTACATAATATACCAAATTATAACAATAACTAAATCATTTCACAAATATTCTTAGGAAATATATAGCAAATATGTAATCGTAATTTAATTGTAATTTATTGTTATTTTTTAATACTTATATTACGTTTTCTTATTACTCAGTAAGTTTTTTAATTGATTTTTAATTTTATTCTTTACTGACACAGTTTGGTTTATGTACAAAAAGTTTTTAAATTTTAATCATATATAAAAAATGTAAGTTTTATGCACTTACCCTGTCGGAATGTAATTTATTTTCACCCCAACAGTTCATTTGCATTTATCATGAGGCAAGTTTCTGTTTGCAACTCATTTTTAAGTTTAAGGTAATATTAAGTGTTTTTAAATAGAATTTTTTAATTCTAGATCGCAGGACTATCTGGCTACCTTGGTGTGGACTTTTCTCTACAAAAATATGTCCATCCTCATCACTTTATCGTTTCCAGCCTATTTTGTACAACATTTGAAAGAAAAAAAAATGAAATAACGTAATATCGAACACTAAATCTAACAATGAAATTATATAAAGAAAATGAACAACTACATGATTTCATGATAATAAAATTATCTATACAAGTGATGCGATAAGTGTATTAGTCAATTGGATGCATGCTGTGTGCAGGTTTAAGAAATGGAAAAACAAAGCATTAGCACATGAAGTACTAACTAATGGACATAATAACCTGTATAAGACACATGCTATTTATTGATTTACTTAGACCTAACACAAATCACCATAACAAACAACAGAAATGTAGAGCAAAAAAAACAATACGTGAGTTACAAAAAAAAATAAACGAAAACAAGAAATTCACACATACAAGGTCTACTGCAAACTGAGAAAAAGTGTAAGCCTCGTAGAAATGTAGAAAAATATCCATTTATGCAGTAGCCGAAAATAATTTTAACACATGGTAGTATTGCATGTAATATAAATACGTAATGCTCCTGCGTGATCTGCGTCGATCGTGGGTGTTTTTTTAAGAGCTTTAAAAAAAATGGGCAAAAGTACTAATATTACACGTGTGCTAAGAAAAAAAGTCTAGTCTCTCGATAATTGCATAGCTTCTTGTTGCTGAAGCTTAGCGTGTTCTTGTAACGTGACATTACCTTATTGGAAGGTGAAAACTGCCTGTTTTCTTAAATTTAATGGTAATTAAAAAGGTTTAGGATCTTCACTATCGATAGAACGTAACTTTTTTGTGTTTTGTATCATAACTGTAAATAAACCAATTTTTATTGTGTCACATGCTTCCCGATACATTTTCTTCTGCATATAATTGACTAGGAGCTTCGTTTCGGCTTCGCCTGAGATTTACTGAGTGGAGCTTTTTAGTGTATTTACACGTCATGTAACGTATTCTCAGTTTATCAATACTTAAAAAATTTTATTTACTCAAGACACTTTAAAAAAAAATCCTGATTAGAAAAATTTAAGTTTAGAATCAAAGTAGTTTTTGCTGATTATTAAGCTGTAAAACAGTTTGAAAACTTCACCTTATGATACTTTAAAGTAGCATGAGTTCTTTATGCCATATAATAGTTACTGACCCTAAAAATGACGGTTTATTTTCTCTGTTTTATCTTATAAGATATTTAAAGAAAATATTTGTTGAAGCTGTAGGGTTTTAAACTTCATGAAAACATGAATAAAAAAATTTTTTTTTTAATCACAAAACTTTACCGCGATCGTAATAAAGTCCTAGAGTCGTAACTATTTATTTTTTAGTGCCACAAGAAATACGAATACATACATTTTATTCTACCTCTAAGGAGCTAAAAGATTTGAGTTATCAATATTACAGTCATAATGAAAAGCTAATCCATCATTTAATGGATCATTTGTTGGTCAACTTTGACACTGTAGTTCCTAACTTAATAAATATTCTGCATTAGTTTTTTGAAACCTAAAATTGTATTTATTAAAAACATTTACAGCTAATTTACCCTCTCGCAACTCTAGAAATTGTTAAAAAACTTCGTAAGGTAAGGGCTGTTTTTAGAAAACTTTTTGACTTGATACATTTGTTAGCAAGATAGATCAACGTTACATAGCCCTAGGATTAATTAGCTCAACTCTTTCTTGTCTGCAGTTTTCGACCACCATGACTATCAAGATACCTCAGGATGATCTTCTCTTATCTGGTGTTATAGTAAAAGACTAGTTGGAATAAAAACTATAATGCTCTTAAACGTTGAAGCTTGTGGTAGTGCTCGACCCAAACATCTTAACTCAGTTATTTTGTTGACCCAAAGTAGATATTAATTCATGTTATTTTAATATTATTGACTGTGCAATTAACTTGAGCTTGTTTCTTCTTTGTAGCTTTACTACTAGGCTAACCTAGTGTAGACTTTAGAAAAAATCAGTGATTCATGGTTAAATGCTTGGAGTCAAAAACGTAATGTAGAGTCATTGGTGGTCAGGGTTCTCGGTTTTTGAAGAAATAGTTCCACTCGTAACCTCCACGAGTAAATGATTGACTTAGACTGAAAATAACCAGCTTTTACGGTTAACTACCGTTGGAATTTGCTTCGAAGCATTTACAAAAAAAACTGTAAAAAAATATTTGTTAGTAAGGTAGTTAAACCTCACATGGCCTACAAAAAAATCTATGAGATTGATGGTGGCTTACTCAACGTAAGGATTCACGATAATACCAGTGGTGATACTTCCATCCAGAGACTGATAATATTTCCAGCAGACGTTGTTACCCAAACTTCTCAAGGCTGCTCTCTCTGGGTTACTTTTGTAGCAAGAGATGCGTTGGCAGCATCAGGTTGGTTAGAAAATTGGTCTTGGTATCCTCAAATGTTGGAGCTAGTTATGCTCTGACCAGCCATCTCCTGGTTGTGTGTTAGTAATGTTAGCCTTCAGAACACATTTGCTTCATGGCATTCTGTTACCTTACCTTTACAATCTTAAGTAAAAATTTCTAAAGCTTACTTGTCCATTTCAGATAATCAGAGTGTCATAGGTAGCTGGGATACCTAGCTGCACCACTAACAGCTTCGTTCTTGACGTTCTGCCACTACTGCCCGTGAGCGACTATGGTAACCAACATTGTGACTTACTGACTTCAAATGCAGGTGGTTTTAATTTTATATTAACGCCAACTAGGAAATTCTAGTAAACTGAGCCACAAAGTATTTTTTAGTGAAACTTCAAGATTATTTATCGCTACTCTTATTAATTTTTTCGAGAAAAAAATTATACGAAAACTATCGAAGAAGTGTCAAGAATTAGTACTTAAAATTTTAGCAATAGCCGATTGAGTAGTTTTGGGGGTTAGTTATTATAACGTTTTTTAAAACTCTTCTATAGAAATTAGTAAGATGAGCTGTAAAACTTGTTTTTTTTTTTTTTTTCTAAATTTC
>NW_019379460.1:74365-97914 GCF_000648655.2 Copidosoma floridanum | reverse complement strand
CACAGCTTTTTATTGCAGTACAATAGTCAATTTAATTTCGGGTTCCATAAGGTTACGTGTTAAAATGACAAATTTTTACAAGCGGTTTTTTCAAAAATGAATAAGTTGAAATTTTTCTTTCTTTTTTATGATAAAATCTGGCGTACTTTATTTACGTGATCTCAGAATTTCAGAGCTAGCCAGCATTTTATTCAAAATCTTCCAAGTCTCCTTAAGTATGAAGCTTCCCTGCTCATATAAGGCTTTTACAATACTATCTGACATAACCGGTATGTTTACGTTTTGAATCAACATGATTTGCCTCCAATTAGAGTTACTGTATAGGACCAAGATAAGAATACTTTGAACTATTTAACAATCAGTGTAATATTTAGTTTAACAATGACAGATTGTTGTTTCAACTATCATAAGAAATTATTATAAATAATGTGACATATTTAGAGTGCTATAAAAAGTGGTAATGAAATTTCTCAGACTGTCAGCTTCAACCATCAGTAAAAGGTGTTTAAAGGCGAAGGTATTTTTTTAGTATTATAAGGTTGTCATACAGACTCAGCATATATGTCTCAAAATAGTTTTTTGAATGAAACTCTATTTGTTTATTTTATTTCGCTCACTAGTTATGTTGCTGCTATTCTTATTGCCTACTTTACATTGGTAGCACTTCTTTCTGAAAAAATACATTGATACATTTAACACATATTAATAATTTCAATAAGAAGCGTCATAATACAGATGCTTGTTTTATTGAAATCCTGCACTAAAATCTCTAAAATTTTCTTACAAGATCTTACTTCACATGATTTTGTGGTTAAAAAATTAAAAGCTAAATAATTGAGCATAACTAAATAACAATATAAACTGTTTTCAGAGTCGCAACAGGTAACCCTGTTGTATTCACCTTGCAGCCACCTGAGTGCTATATGGAAATTAGGTATGGTTACGGAACAACAGGTAATAGAGTAGCTGGACCAGTTCGCGTTGGTGATCCATTGACGCTAATAATCTATATGCGCAGCAAATACGGTAAGTTTAGTTCACAATAATATTTTTGATACTTGTAAAAACAAAAATTAGATGTAATATTTAAAATTTTGTATTGGTACCTAATTTGACTCAATAAACAATTTTAACAAATAATCGCTTAAAATTTAACAGTATCAAAAAATATCAACTTCACAGTCACACTTTTGACTCGGAAGTCATAAAAAAACTACGTTAAAACTAAAAAATCCTATTCAACATCAACTGCGATATAAAGACCAATTCGAGTGAAACGAAAAAAAATAACGGTATGTGGAAATGTTTTTTCAGTTCAGAAGTAATTTATAAGAACCATCTTTAAAAAAAAAACTAAGTATTTTATTTGAATACCAAGCTATGCTATCCTAGTTTAGTTATTAAATAAAACGTCAATATGATGACTATAACGTATCCGTAAAAATTGTCTATTGTAAGATTTATAATTTCATTAAAGAAATTAAAGTAAATTTTGAACTGTTTAATATACATTATAGGAGTTCAACAGAGCCCTTTTATCAAGAGTTCCCATTCAGTATTGGTTGAAATAAAAAGTAGACCAGTTATTTGTAGAACAGTGTGAAGCTCAATGCTAACGAAGCAAGGTATTATCTACACTTTATTGTAAGAATTTTTTAACATCCTTATACTAATTGTAAGGGATGGTACGTTGAATGTGCCAGTGGGTGGAGCATAACAATAAATTTTGTTAAAAAAATGACAGATTTTTTATTTTAAGAAATTTGAGATCAAATTTTTTTAACAAAATGTATTTTAATAAAGAAAGAATACACCACGTTATAAATTATTGCTTGACAATCAAACGTTTATAATTATAATAACTTTTACTGTATTGCCATAAATTTTACTATCTCATAAATAGGAATTATTCAGTAAAGTTACTTTTTATGTTAAAGTTTTTTTTTTCAAGCAATATCTTTCATTTCAACATTTTTATCTGTCTAATTGAATAAATAAGCATTTCTTATATCTACATTCTAATAAAACCACGTAAAACTAAACATAAAAAGATAAGAGTGTTTTTGAATGTAAACCTACACTATAGCAACATTGACCTTAAGATGTGTTTGTTGTCATAGCAAATGCCACAACGACAGCAAACTGCTTACCATACAAAATAAAAGGTTATGTTTAGGTGTTTTCTATGTTTAAAGTTATTCTTGTAATAGAGACTTTCTTTCTTATTTTTTTTCAGTTATTATTTCTTATGTATCGTACATTAATAGTTGTATAATTGCTAACCGTTATTTGTTGCACAGTCCATCTGTATACTTTAATTTCCAAGTTACATCACTATTGAATTAATTTTAAGGTTAAAAAGGGCTATTGTATTAATTTTAAGGTTAAGTTTATCAGGTAGTAAATCTTACTATCTACGGATCTGTACAATGATAGGTTTTAGTTTTTCCAGTCAACTTTTGACAGTTTTTTTCGTTAAAATAATAGGTGTCTGAGTTACTCGATAACAGTTGAACACTATTCTCTAAACTATAATTAATATCAAAAAATATTCGAAAATACTCTTTTCTAAATGTCTATTGTTTAGAAACATTCGACGTTTTAATTATATTTTCCTAATTTCCAACGATAATTTCAAGAGTCCTTGATCGTTTAAGCAAATGTTGATATCCAACTTCAAATTTAAAATGAGTTTCAGAAAAAGGAACATGTCACAGTTTCCTTGATTAAATTTTTTATCTAACTGATTTTTATAATATTAAAAATGTTACGAAATCACATAATAAAATAACATATTTATTTCTTAAATATTTTTTAGTATCATATCAATCTTTTGTGGCTCTGTCTACTATTCGGAATGATTTGTTACAAACCGCTTAAGCCTTATCCCGAATGAATGAATTAAATTCTTCAAATTTATTTTTTACTCGAATTGTTAAAGAATGCTCCTTATACTATTAAGATCCATACAAAGTCTAAGAGTTCTATAACTATTCATCTCTTTAAAAAGCAGAATTGATGTTTTTCTAGTCAATGACATTTATAAAATTTTTTTTTTTTAACTTACATTTTTTGGGTTGACTTGAGAGTCAGTGCCTAAGCACACGATCAGTAAGAGCTAATTTTGGGAGTACGAATGAAAACTCCAAGAAACCAGGTGTTAGTTTGAGCAACGTTTCGTTGGTCTTAACGCCAACCTCATCAGGCTCACTTAATTAACAAAGAGAAAAAAAACAAAAAACACAAAAATTTTTGTAAATTACATTGTAGGGCCACTGCTTATAAATATTAACAATAGATACTCACGTCTATATCGTTAAGACGATCATTACATACTGTTTGTCACCTTAAACGAATAACGTAAGTGTCGAACATGTATGTATTTCTATTTATACATATAAACAATAAATGTACGTTTCTTGCGAATATAGATAACGTGTGTACATATTTAAAAGAGATTACTTATAAGAACGTTTTATAAGTTATTGAGAAATAAGGTATCCTCTTCTTTATGTATTGTTTGCTTAGTCGAGTGTACATGTAGCATTTCTGATATTAATCTTTTTTGTCTATTTGGTTCATGATCTATTATTTTGGTTTGACAAAAATTAAAGTTATGGTCGAATTCTTTTATGTGTGAGGAGCTAACAAGCTCATCTTTCTTTATACTTTTTTGTTCGTTTAGCCGTTTTTTCAATACTCTCTCTGTCTCACCTACGTATGATGCAGGGCAAGAATTGCAAAAGAAATAATACACGACATTGGTTTGATCGAGCTTATCAATTTTGTCCTTTCCAAGAATGATAACACTGTCCAATTTGTTTTGAATATTAGGGTTAAATTGCATATTTTATTTTTTCAAAGTTTTTGAAAAAAATTTGAAAAATAACGGGTTGTAAGGGATAGAAATTTTTATTTAACCACTTAGATTGTCATTCAGTAAAAAGTGATTATTATTATTAGTATTTATTAATTGGTGAAGTCTTTTCTTAATGTATTTTTGTATAAAAAGATCAGTATAGTCATTATCGCGTAAAATCCATTCAGCCATGGGAATATTCCTTCTGTGAAAGGATTTTTCAGATAAAAGAATGGCTCGATCAACCAAACCGTATACAGCACTGATTTTTAACGATCAGGGATGGTTAGAATTGAAATTAATTATTCTGTTGGATGAAATTGGCTTAACATACCAATTAGTGATTATTTTGAAGTTTCTATCTGAAATCGTAATGTCTAAGAAATTTATACAATTGTTTCTCTCTACTTCGCAAGTGAATTTCAAGTGATTGTCTGGTTCATTAAAAATCTGTAAAAATAGTTCTGCCTGATCTTTGTGTACACATATGAGAGTGTCGTAGTTGTTGCAAAGGAGCTACCTTAAGTAGATTAGAACTTTTTACAGCGTCGGCTTGTGCGTTTATTTTGTCATAATATGTGACTTAAAAATTTCGTTATAGCATGGACGTTACTTGACAATATATGCACAAGGACATGGTAAAAAAGTTATTTTTTTCTAGTAGCAGCATTTAATTTCAAAATCGAGATTGGGACAGGGTACGGATGTGACATTTTGACTATATTTTCTTTTTTACCTCTTCAAGGAGTCAATGCATAAGCTTGAAAACTTTTCCTAAGAAAGTTGACAACTTTTCCTACAACCTTACACAACTTAAACATTCAATTATAGTCTTTTGTAGTAGCATGAGCTCTGGACACGAATTTGACCACTAACGGCAGAATCACTTATATTGATTTGAACATTTTTCTACCAAAACGTATTTCTTGATCATGAATATTTTTTTACTCACTATTTTTTGGGTTTAGGTACAATAAAGCATTATTTACATGAAATGCAATTTCTAAATTTCTTTTGTTCGCCCTTGATGTGTTCACTTTTTAGTTTTTGAATTTCCATGAATGCCCTGTCACAACCTTTATGTATCTAGTTATAAATATCAGTCTCACTCGAGCGCTCGTATCAAACGCACGCTTTCTGCGCACGCCTGTTACGCATCACTCTTACTCAGACTTGAGTTCTCTCTAAATGGCCCTTTTTAGGGCTACCTCTATTTCTCTTCTCGTAACAGCGACTTAGTGGCGCCACGCGACTGTGTTTCCGCTAAATCTTACATCCGCTTACACGCCACCCTCAGTGGTGGCCCAATTGGCTAGCCCTTTACTAGGGCACAGCCAAACCATGAACACTGTAGATAATTCACAATTTAATGTCAGTGTGACTAACTCTTTCGATACGCTGTTGGAAGAATTGGACTCATCTTCCGAGATGTTAGCGCTTAACAGTGCAAGTGATTGTGCAAGTGCTAGTGCAAGTGCAAAAACAACGGATTGAGTACCTGGAAAAAATAGTGAGTGAGTACTCAGTTCAGCTGGAAAATTCCATCCAGCTAATGAATTCTTTAAAACTCTTCAACGAGGAGAAAAACGCGATCATTGCAGCACTCTCTGCAAAGTCACCCCGCACAACGAAAACTCCGCTACCAAAAAGCATGGGTCTTGTGGTACCATCACCTCTAAATTGCGACCCCTTGAATCTCCTTAACTCTTTCTCTCTGGAAGCCCAGAATTTTCCCCCGCTACCAAATAAGGTAAACAACACCTTGGCCGATTCCCCAAATGCGAAGCCACCCTCAAAAAACGGCACACGCGCGATCTCAACGCGGATGATTCCGCAGATACTCTCTCTGACATGGAGATAGAAACATCCCTAACCCGAGTTTTACCACTCAGCTCTTCCCAGGCAGGGAAAAACGCTTTTAACGGTCATCTTGAGGACCAAGCTCAACATGACTTGGAGGAAACAAACAGCGTCCCCAAAAAGAAGGCACCTCCATCGATCACAATCTTGGACCAAAAATTATGGCCTAGGATTAATAAAGCCCTCAGGGTGGAGAATATCCCTGTCCACCGCACCATTACGACCTCTGAAGGCACTTGCGTGTACCACGAGAACGTCGACAGCTTTCGACGAATCGTCCACGACCTTGATGAGAAAAAGGTCGAGTTTACCACCGATCAGCTTTACGAGGATCGTTAAATAATAGTTGTCATCCATGGAGTCAACATAGGCCATACAAAAGCAGAAATCCTGGAGATGATCAAGAAAAAAATACCATCCACCCATCGGGTCTATTGCATAACCAAGGGTAAACGAACCTAGTCCCTGGTTATCGTGTACCTGGATGCGTTGGATGCCAACTCCAACGACATCTGTAACCTCAGGTCACTCAGGGGTACTTCTGTCAGAGTGGAACAGAAGCGCAAATAGAGTGCTATTCCCCAATGCCGAAAGTTCAATCACACGGCAGCCTACTGCCACGCCACCTTCGTCTGTGGTTTCTGCAGTTTAAACCACGCTACCGTAACCTGCCCAAAAAAAGGCACAAGCCAAGCCACTCCTCGCTGCGCGAACTGCAAAGGCAAGCACCGCTCCTTTTATCGGGGATGCCCAAAAATCCTCCAGAAAGGAACACGCAACCTCCAAAAAAGAAACGGCCCCTCCTTCTCCTTTTGTGAATACCACCTACCGTACAACAGCCCAAGGCTCCAACACCATTCGCCCAGGGATATCATACGCAAACGTGGCATCTTCTTAACACCAGACGTGAGCTCAACCCAAGACTCCTCTGATCAGCACACCTCCCATAACAGAGACCATCCTCCCCTCCATAATGACTCTACTGACACGCCTCGACCAAAGGCTATCCAGCCTCAAGGGCAACAAAACAGCAGGACGCTAGATAGAGACTTCACTCTACTCAACTGAAATGCGAACAGCATTACACACAAGACGACCGAGCTCACACACATACTTTTGACCAAAAATATCGACATTGCATGCGTCACTGAAACGCACCTAGACAACACAAAATCACTCCACATACCAAACTACACGGTACACAGACGCGACAGACGCAATCAATCCCATGGCAAAGTGGCTATCCTTCTTGGTGGGGGCATCTGCCATCGAGTTATAATTACAGATGCTGTCAACTGCGAAGCGATTGGAGTCAAAGTACACACCACCTCATCCTCATCCATTAGAACCATCTCACTTTACTCCTCTCCAAAGGACGATTCTAACCTCCAATGCTTAACCTCGCTGTTTGACTCCAACATCCCTACGATCGTTGCAGGTGACTTGAAGGTCAAGCACAAATCGTGGGGATGCAAACACAAAAATTCTAAAAGCCGCTCCCTTCTCAAATACTTGCGTAACCTCAACATTGACAATGAGGTTCCAAGTGAACTGACTCACTATCCCAGCTAACCAGACCAAGATCCAGACATCTTAGTCATACTTCTGATGAAAAACTTGACCATCCTTACGGACACCACCTACCTCCCCAGACCTCTGTTGCAACCATAATCCAGTCTACCTAGAGATTCCTAGATCCCTTCTTACCATTCCTGTTACCACCAGCCGCGTAGACTGGGTGCACCTTGCGTATAACCTTGAATCCTCCCCATTTAAATGTCGTCCCATCAGGTCCCAAATGGAACTCGACATAGCAGTTGATAAATTCACAGACGAACTCAAAAAGTGCACACAAGACGCCACCACAACAACCACAGCTCCCCAACACACTCTTAAACTCCCCCGTGACCTCCTGCATCTTATCAAAGTGAAGAAAAGAGTCCAGAAACTCTGGAAAAAACGGAGAACCCCCGAACTAAGAGTTCACCTTAACTCCCTTGAAAGGGAAGTCAAATCCCAAGTCTTCAAATTCCGAAACAAGGAATTTAACAAATTCATAGACGAAGCAGATTCCCACCCAACAAATGCTTGAAAGGTCGTTAAAAAACTCCGCAGCAAACGGCCTTCCCTCCCACCCCCTTCAACAAGGTAACAAATTCTACTCGTTAGACTAGGACAAAGCTGAGATCTTTGCAGATTCACTGCAAAATTAATGCTCCCCTAACCTCAGCCCTGAAGAATTAGCGCAGGAACACGCGATGATCACCAACACGGTACAGCAACAGGTCCTCGACAACCCGGATTTTGAACACTGCTCACCCTTCAAAATCAGATGTATCATCCACTTCTTATAAACTCAAAAAGCTCCCAGCAGTGACGGCATCTCCAACAGTGTCTTTAAAATCCTCCCCCAAAAATTCATCACGGCGATCTGCAACATCACAAACGCCGTGATGCGCCTTCGTTATTTACCAAGTGCGTGGAAGGTGGCTACGGTCATCTCCCTCCCGAAGCCGGAAAAACCCCTCAGCAACCCCTTGAGTCACAGACCCATTAGCTTACTCTCCTCGCCCAGTAAAATTACCGAAAGCGTCATCCTCGCCTGCCTAAACAAGTAAACCACGGAAAACAACATCCTTCCAGACGTGCAGTATGGCTTTAGAGCCAGACATTCGGCCGTACATCAGCTTCTGAGAGTCACCGAAGACTCCTTCGATAGCCTCATCCACAAAAACTTCATCGCCATAGCTTTTCTAGACGTACAGCAGACCTTCGACAGAGTTTGGCATGAGGGCCTCCTGTACAAGCTTATTCAGTTAGGTTTTCCGCATTACCTCATCGGCGTCATCAAATCTTACCTCTCGGACAAATTCATCCGCGTTAAAGTAGGTGACTCTCTCTTTCTCTGACTCTCGACCAGTAATCTGAAGTCCTTCAAGGTTCCAAACTCTCACCCATCATTTTCAACATATTTTGCCACGACCTGCCCCAGCGCAAAGATGTCAATATGTACGTCTATGCCGATGACGTCGTGGTCAGCTGCACGTCAAAGAAACACTCTAGGTGCACCACCCTTCTCAACGAGCATACCATCACTCTACATAACTGGTATAGTCTTTGGAAACTGGTCGTAAATGAGGCAAAGACTATAGTTATGCTCGTCTCCTGGAAAAATCCAAGGAAAAAACTGCAGAAGACAAAGGTAAGCGGAGTAGAAATCGACTGGAGCTACTCTGCCAAATACCTTGGCGTCACGCTAGACCGTCGACTTACGTACGTTCGTCACATCAACTGCACCCGTGGCAAGACATATGGAGCCTTTGTGGAGCTAAGCTTTTCTTCAACAACAAAGCAGTCTCCCAGAAGACCAAGCTTCCCACCGCTAACGCCATCATCAAGAGCATTAGCACCTACGGGATACCTACGTGGGCGCTACTAAGGAAAACCAACTAAAGGGCCTCCAAGGCCCTTTTATGAAGATGCTAAGGTCGGTCCTGGATATTCCCTGGTACATCAGGAATGCCTAGATGATCAAGGAGTTCAACATGATCCCTTCAATCCAAGCAGCCTCTGTCCTCGTGTCTAGAATCCGCACCTCCATTACGGACCACCCAAACCCTACCATCGCCGCACTTGCAAGCCACTAACCCAGGCGCTTCAACCTTATACGATGTCCATGCACTCTAGCACAGAACCCCAAGGACCTTCAACATACTCTAGGTCTTTAATCTCCCCTACTCCCATCGGATGCATCTCCATGATCTCGCTGAAACTAACGTGACTTCAATTCGTACGCTCCCTTCAGGAGCACCCAAACTGTCCGCCGTATCCTTTACGGCCTCAACCCTATACAACACATACACAAACCACAAGTACGCTTTCAATTACACAGTACACAGCGTACTCACACACACATACAAGGACACCAAATTTAAACTTCTCTAACTCTATTCTGGCGCAATGCCAATACTCGAGCTTCGCCCAGATGCGTTAGTGCCCCTCCTTTTATCTCCTCGAGAGCGAGCCAGCCTCCAAAATTCTCCGTTATTTTTCTTTTCTCTCTCCTCTTATGCCCTTTTGTCTTCTAGGGAAGTGGTCCTCGTGGACCTGTTCCACGCGGGGAGATTATTTTTTAGTCAGTAGACACACCGGGTGAATCCAACACTATCACCGGATTAGCTGGGGTGTCAGTGAAGATTTTTCCCTCCCCGCTTCACCAAACAAAAAAAAATATATACATATTTTTCGGTTTTATATCACATTTATGTTTTATGAACAAATATTAATTGTAAGGGATGGTACGTTGAATGTGCCAGTGGGTGGAGCGTTATTTGTACGATTATACATATATATTTCATTAAAGGAATAAAGTAAGAATTGTAAGTATTTACAGAATAGGTTCAAATTTTATATTTTCTTTCATTATAATAAAAAATAAATAGATTCTACGATTTCAAGTATATGTGTAAGAATTTGTTCAAATGAAGGAAAAAAAATTGATTTGTTAAAAAAGTAAAAAATTAAGTACGAGAGGGGTAACAATTTTATTTGTGCTTTAAGGAGGCTGGAGCCGTCACAACTCAAATTTAAGTACTAAAGGAAGTTAAATGATGGCTTATATTTTCAACTTTATCAACATCTATATATTGCTATATTATGAAAACATTTGTAAGATATTTAATGCTTAAGAAAATAAAATATAATACTCAAGTTAACAAGGTCAGCTTTATGTAATTGCACAAATTGTTACATTGAAGAATAAATATAACAAATGTATTTATGTTGGTATCCTTACCAACTACTTCAGTTTTTTGTCTATTTTAATGTGGGTTGCCCCTCCCCCTCACACATGGGAGCCCTTTCAAACAATATTGAAATGAAATAATTCATCTTTTTTGAGTATTTGTTGGTTAGTGGTATGGATTTTAGTTGGTAAATAATAATTTTACTAAAATATACGTACATAGAAGTGAGACAACATTCATAGTTGAAATATACATGCTTTGTATCAAATATCATCTTTACATAAGAAAAGGTCTTTGGAAATTTCATATAGTTATTTTTTATGTAAAGAATAGTTAGCTGATAAGATATCAAATAATATGAGATGAAACGTAATTCCTTATGTAACCTTATTGTTGATGATAACACAAAAACGAAAAATGAAGTGTTGGCCTTAGTTTCACTGTATTTTCAGACAGTGTTTATTGTGTTATAGCAATAAGATATGTAGTTGCCAGTTTGCAGTTTGCAGTATGTAGTTTACAGTCTCAAATCTTGTATGTGACTTTCTAATATCATTACAAGCATCCTGTTGAAATTTTAGCAAGATCATGCAGAAAAAGCTACGTGTGGGGAGCGTCTTTAAGGAGGCTTGGGCGTTTCGTGTTGTATCTACTGAGGGGCCTCTGTGGGGTACTTATCATGTAAAGGACTGTTTGTATTTTCTCTTTCACAGTTATATTTATTATATAAGTGTGTCAACAAAATATTAATAATACGCAGAAAAGTACTGGGAAATAGATATTTCAAAAATTATTAGTTTTGCCGAGGTACCTTTTATAAAGATGATGGCCCTGCCACGACTGACCAAAACTGACAACACCATACTCTCTTGCTATCATCTGCTATTATATATCTATACTTGTGTTTGACTTAAATCTTAAGCTTGTATGTTTATGTTTGTACAGCGCATGCGCACTCACAATATCTGAACAAAATAACTGTTACGTTTGATGTTTAACTTACTGTTTTCTCAAAATTTAACGTGTTGACTCTATTTTTNAAAAACTTAGATAAATAATTAATGTAAGAAAATGAATAAGCTGTTATAAGTTCTCAAAAAAAAAGACTCACAATTTAAAACTAAATATAATAAAAATATCTCATAAGCAAACGATTAGTAACTTTTTCTAATTGTTATATTCAGATATTACTCAAAAATACACAGAATCAAAACTTGTTGGCTTGACTTTCTACTTTTTTTAATGAGTCAATAGTAAAAAGTCGATTGTAGAATATAATGTGTACACATATCTATTCTTCAGAAGCTCTTAATGATTGAAAACGTTAACATATTTTAGTAAATAGTTTATACTGACACTGCTGTTTAAAATATATAAAATATATTCTGTGACAACTAACGTTAACAAATTAATTGCATGGCTTGTACAGTTCTATGCTATAACACTTTTTTTTATTTTTACCATTATATTTTAGTTGGTCAACATTTATTTATTTTTCAAATTTTTTTAGCTTTTTTGATTCATCGCTTACTTATTGCGTTCAAAATTTTTCACAAATATTCATCTGTTTTAATTATAGATATTAAATTTAAGATTCCATAAGGTTACGTGTTAAAATGACAAATTTTTACAAGCGGTTTTTTCAAAAATGAATAAGTTGAAATTTTTCTTTCTTTTTTATGATAAAATCTGGCGTACTTTATTTACGTGATCTCAGAATTTCAGAGCTAGCCAGCATTTTATTCAAAATCTTCCAAGTCTCCTTAAGTATGAAGCTTCCCTGCTCATATAAGGCTTTTACAATACTATCTGACATAACCGGTATGTTTACGTTTTGAATCAACATGATTTGCCTCCAATTAGAGTTACTGTATAGGACCAAGATAAGAATACTTTGAACTATTTAACAATCAGTGTAATATTTAGTTTAACAATGACAGATTGTTGTTTCAACTATCATAAGAAATTATTATAAATAATGTGACATATTTAGAGTGCTATAAAAAGTGGTAATGAAATTTCTCAGACTGTCAGCTTCAACCATCAGTAAAAGGTGTTTAAAGGCGAAGGTATTTTTTTAGTATTATAAGGTTGTCATACAGACTCAGCATATATGTCTCAAAATAGTTTTTTGAATGAAACTCTATTTGTTTATTTTATTTCGCTCACTAGTTATGTTGCTGCTATTCTTATTGCCTACTTTACATTGGTAGCACTTCTTTCTGAAAAAATACATTGATACATTTAACACATATTAATAATTTCAATAAGAAGCGTCATAATACAGATGCTTGTTTTATTGAAATCCTGCACTAAAATCTCTAAAATTTTCTTACAAGATCTTACTTCACATGATTTTGTGGTTAAAAAATTAAAAGCTAAATAATTGAGCATAACTAAATAACAATATAAACTGTTTTCAGAGTCGCAACAGGTAACCCTGTTGTATTCACCTTGCAGCCACCTGAGTGCTATATGGAAATTAGGTATGGTTACGGAACAACAGGTAATAGAGTAGCTGGACCAGTTCGCGTTGGTGATCCATTGACGCTAATAATCTATATGCGCAGCAAATACGGTAAGTTTAGTTCACAATAATATTTTTGATACTTGTAAAAACAAAAATTAGATGTAATATTTAAAATTTTGTATTGGTACCTAATTTGACTCAATAAACAATTTTAACAAATAATCGCTTAAAATTTAACAGTATCAAAAAATATCAACTTCACAGTCACACTTTTGACTCGGAAGTCATAAAAAAACTACGTTAAAACTAAAAAATCCTATTCAACATCAACTGCGATATAAAGACCAATTCGAGTGAAACGAAAAAAAATAACGGTATGTGGAAATGTTTTTTCAGTTCAGAAGTAATTTATAAGAACCATCTTTAAAAAAAAAACTAAGTATTTTATTTGAATACCAAGCTATGCTATCCTAGTTTAGTTATTAAATAAAACGTCAATATGATGACTATAACGTATCCGTAAAAATTGTCTATTGTAAGATTTATAATTTCATTAAAGAAATTAAAGTAAATTTTGAACTGTTTAATATACATTATAGGAGTTCAACAGAGCCCTTTTATCAAGAGTTCCCATTCAGTATTGGTTGAAATAAAAAGTAGACCAGTTATTTGTAGAACAGTGTGAAGCTCAATGCTAACGAAGCAAGGTATTATCTACACTTTATTGTAAGAATTTTTTAACATCCTTATACTTACACACTAGACTGTTAAAAACAAAAGTGTGAACACATTTGCATTAGATTTATCTAGAGAAGCATATTCTATACTATAAGAAGATGATCAACAATTTTCTCATCTACACTGTGAAAGACTTGACGCCGTCAGAATACCACCGGTAGTACAGTGCTAGTTCGGAAGCTTAGTGCGTCAGCAATACTAGTTGAGACGAGAGCTGCACAAGACCTGTGTGTGCAGTCCACCTAACCTATGGTACACACGTCAAACCACACTATAGGTAGCGCTACTATGCTTGGACTCTTACGTACGCTGTTCCGATTGGGATACCTTCTATCCCAGTAGTCAGAGACAGCAGACTAATCGTAATTTGGTATAGCTGCTGTAAGGGAAGGGACAACAGCAGCACCAAATTTTTCTCAGTATAGGTCTTTATATACATACTTATACATTGTATGTAATGGTATCCAAAGCCTAACAGTTAAAAGTTAAAAAAAAAACTTTCTACTGTAAATTCTGATGATTTTCAAAGTGAGAGCTTGAACACCTATAAAGATAATATTATTAGTACTTTTAAGGGTAAGTGTTAATTTCTTGCAAAAAAATGCATACTTATGCTTAATACTGATACATCAATAACTACTGCACTTACTAATACTTCTGAGAGAAGGTCTTGATTTAATAAGGTTTTCACGTATCTTACTATAAAAGTAAGAAACAGAAAAAAAACTTATGTCTGGAGCTTGTGTGGAAGACATGCTCGATCATTAAAAAAAAAAAAAGAGCGACAGAAGCAAGACAAGAGAGCAAAGAATATTAGTAAAAGATGCAGGAATTTGGTTGTGTGTAATTTTGTTAACAAAACGAAATATCTACACAAACAAAAAAAAGTGTACTGAGAAAGTCGAAGAAATAAAATGAACCAATTCATGAAAAAGCACATAAAAATGTAAAAAGTTCACTATTAGACGAAAAAAAACTTAGATAAATAATTAATGTAAGAAAATGAATAAGCTGTTATAAGTTCTCAAAAAAAAAGACTCACAATTTAAAACTAAATATAATAAAAATATCTCATAAGCAAACGATTAGTAACTTTTTCTAATTGTTATATTCAGATATTACTCAAAAATACACAGAATCAAAACTTGTTGGCTTGACTTTCTACTTTTTTTAATGAGTCAATAGTAAAAAGTCGATTGTAGAATATAATGTGTACACATATCTATTCTTCAGAAGCTCTTAATGATTGAAAACGTTAACATATTTTAGTAAATAGTTTATACTGACACTGCTGTTTAAAATATATAAAATATATTCTGTGACAACTAACGTTAACAAATTAATTGCATGGCTTGTACAGTTCTATGCTATAACACTTTTTTTTATTTTTACCATTATATTTTAGTTGGTCAACATTTATTTATTTTTCAAATTTTTTTAGCTTTTTTGATTCATCGCTTACTTATTGCGTTCAAAATTTTTCACAAATATTCATCTGTTTTAATTATAGATAAGTCTTGATTCATTCCCATGTAAGCTTCGTCCTACTTCTTGGTATCTTACTATACATAGAAATCTTCAAGAAAAAATCAAAGTTGTTATATTCCATTACTATATTTTATAATATAGGCTTCTGTATACGTATCAGACTTTTTTAATAACGATGGAAGGCACCAAAGTTAACTTTACAAAGCCATTTTAAAAACTAAGAAAATCGAGATTTATTTCAAATATGCATGGAGGTCTAAACAGATTCCACTCATAACTATAGCCCTAATCTTCTAGGTAACTAGGAGCACGAAATCTTGTACATTAATATCTTTAATAAGTCTTATTTCAAACGTACGTATATCAGACTGTGTCTGACTGTATCAAAAGCTTTGAGCTATTTTCTTGAATAAAGATGTATAATACAATACTGATTCGATTAGTCTTTAACGTAAGCCCATAAGGGATAAGAAAACAGAAAGTTAACTGTTCCTAAGTATATATTTATCTAAAATATTTATTTCTAACTGGCACTTTAGAAAGTGGCACGATTACATATTCTTTCCAGGACGTTGGATAAAAGTTTCAAATGATAACGTGAATTAGTACACCAGAGACGGATAAAAAAGACTCACCAACGTAAGCGAACAGCAGCCCATCAAAGCTATGACTATTAGTTTTGCCAGTACAGTGCGTAATTGCCAAGCTGGCTTCATCACATGTCACGGGCACAAATGTAAAGCTCACACCAACCTACGACAACCAATGAAGAATATCTCCAAATGCAAAGTCGCTGCAAAGAGGATGAACATATGCTATGATAGAAAAGTACTTCCAAATAGTGTCAGCAGAGGGGTGATGCAAGGGAGACTCATGAATCTCCCCTCCCAAAAAAAACTTTCTAAGACTTGTGAATGAAAGCATCAGTGACCCCATCTCCTGATCTACCCCGTCACTTCAGCAAACCTGTTCGTTAGAGTTCGCCAAGACTTCATGAAGCTAAGTATGCGAGGTATTACGAAAATGCATAGTCCCTAAAGGCAAAAATACAAAGAATTCCCCAGATTTTAATTACAGTGATGCTTCGAGTAGTAGTCCTGTGCAAGAAGATCAGAGTTTAAATTACCAGCTATGAGGACGACTAAGAAATGCGCAGTGGACTGTTAAAGTGCAATAAAAAAAATTGGTAACGACGTAGGTGCTGGTAAACAGTCACTAAAAAAATACGACAATCAATATTAAAACCTTGATCGATCAGCAATACTCGGTTTTATTTAGTCTAGAGACATGTGGTGATTCCACAGTGACATGTGTAATGTCGTCACGTACGTAGCACGGTACCCTGCCACCCTGAAAATACTCTTGCTATCTTGTAGTTACTTTAAGGCCTCCATCATTACGTGTTAATTTTTAGTTTGGTACATGAAATAACGACAAACATGGTAAAATCGTGAGCCCAGTCTCAGAGAAGGCCAAGATGTGAATATTCACCACAATATTGTTTTGGTGAAGGAAACACGAAACATTATCTAAGTACTTGCGTGATAAGTTGACATTAAGATGTACAAATTAGAGAAATGTACTCTCACTAACGTCAGAACAGAGCAGTGCTCGAAGCAATAATTGCATCAGACCCAGATCACCTTGGGCCTAAACAAATACATAATTAGGGTTCTTAGCCATGGTTCATAGCCTCTATTAGTAACGAGTGCGTGGACCTAGGAAGCAACTCATAGAATTCAATGATATTTTTACTAGCGTAGTCTTATATCTTTGAGAATTTAAGCATTCTTAAACTTTCGTATGCATTAATAATATAGTCTCGTGACATGCTAGTCTTAAGAGTTGTAAGTCAGAGCTAACGTTGCAGGTACTACCATGCATTTTATCCTTAGAAGTTACCGTGGTCACAGCCAACCTTTTGACAGGAAATGCACGTACGTGCAAAACAATAAAGAGTAACCCCTGTGATGGTAAGATAGACAATATTTTCTGTACAAATTTGCGTAGATCTAGCACGCTGGTATACCGACAACCTTCAGCTGACAAGTCACTGGGTTCCTGTGAGCCTTCACTGTATGCTAAAGTATGGCTTAAAGCTAAGTGTTCCCAAGACTTGGGAGAAGCAACTGACTCAAGTCCTCAATGTTTGCACATATTGCAGCCTTTTTTGGTATGTGCCTTTGTCTTTGTAATGGCTTTACAGCCTGATCAGAAATAAGTTGGCTGACAAGCATTCAGTTGCCAAACACCAATCTGCGGGTCAAGTGTGGTAGCCGATTTAGTTCTGATTCTGCTATTGTACAAATCTAAAATGTGGCCCAACAATTAGCAACCAAAGATTTGGCAGCTGAAGTTAGCCTAAACACTGCCCAAAATGCAGTGTGCTAAAAAGTAGTGGATGAAAACATACTAGACCGATAGAAAATTCTCTGAAATTTAAAATTTATTTTCAAAGGGACTTTCTCAATATGATACTTAGTTAATTGGTATATAAATTTCTAGGACCCTTCTTTTCTTTTGCCATATCAAAGACCTTTTTTGCTTTTAACTTTTTTCTCCAACCACACGGTGTGCAAGTCTTTTCTGTGGGCCCTTCGCAAAGTTCCTCTCAGACGACTTGGTCATCCATCTTACTGGGTACTATTTACAGGACGCAGCGACTGTCTTAGGCACATTCTAGCTATTATCAAGTTTAATGGAAGAACATTTTCCAACGAACCAAACAAATAATCCGCTGTATCAACCTTTTGATAACTAACAGTGACTTTACCTCATTAACTGGCCAGATGTAGGCTTTTCTTTAAAAAGGAAGCACCTCCAAATCCAGACTTTACCAGAAAAATCGACTTTCTATTTTAAAAATTAGATAAGCGGTTTTTTGGCATTCTGGGTACTCATTACATCGAAAAGCCTGAGAAAAATATCTTAACAATTTTTGACAGGATGTGAGCCCACGACCCTTCAAGTATCTGTGGCTAGGAGCCTAGCATGCTAATCACTAAGATATTGAAACTATTTTATTATTATACTTAATTAAACTCGTAGATTATAGAAAAATTTGTCAAATATATCAAAGTCCAGTTGTACACCCTTAGAATTGTCCATAAAGACTTTTTTGCAAATATCTTCCGAACTGTTTAAGATACAATAAGAATAAAAACACTTGCGTGTAGAACAGAAAATTTTTAATCGATTGGGTCTAATAATTTTCTTTCAACCAGCACAAAACTTCGAGATAAAAATCAACAGAGTTATTTTTTTCCGATGCTCTAAGAGTGAGTCAGACAAAGTGTATGGATAAAAGCTGCAGTATGTGCACACGATCCTCGGCTGCTGGAAATATGTAAAGGTACAGATTAACATGACAATGTATGATGCTGCTTAGTGGTAAGCAACGCTGGGCAGAGATAGTGCTACCTTTGACTACTGTACTATTATGTTGCAAAAGGCAGGCCATATTTCAAATTGGTGCTCACTCCCAGAGATTAGTAGAGAAATTGCTAACTGCAATGCTACGGCACGACTTCGCTGTTGGCCACTGTTTTGAGCGACCCGTCTCGATCAAGCGGTCGAATTAGGTGCACATACTTTTTTTTTATTTGAGAAGCGTTAAGGGGATATACCGAGTGTTGGTCTACGGATTTGCGCACAAATAGGCATGTATGCACATACTTTGGAGACGAATGGAAGGGGTATACTGATAATGTGCCTATGAACAGAGGAGTGCTGTATGGAAATGCTGACAACAGCTATATAGCTATATGACCGCGAATATCAGAGCGAAAGCAAGCGACCAGTCTTTCTCGCAATACTTACTTCTTAAATAAGGTCTTGGAAATTAAGGGGAACTCAAGAAAAAAAAGATCTTATATCTAATATTTATAAAATAAAAAACCTGTTCTTTCATTTTACAATTCTCAATAACATATAAAAGCTTAAGAGAGGCTAGCCATATTATTTTTCGAAAATTAAATCATACAAATAAATGCTTACGCAATTGGAAGCTCAGACTTTCAAGGTATTTATTTTTTAGTTCTTATATCTAATATTTATAAAATAAAAAACCTGTTCTTTCATTTTACAATTCTCAATAACATATAAAAGCTTAAGAGAGGCAAGCTGTAGTATTTTTCGAAAACTAAATTATATCAATAAATGCTTAAACAATTGTAAGATCAGACTTTCAAGGCATTTACTTTTTAGTTTTTCCTGTACTTTGAATTTTTTTAATAGTACTGTGTATCAAAAAAAAACGTTGAAATAATATTTAGCTTAAAATATTTTTTGAGGTTGATAGTATAGCTATAAACACCTTAAATATAAGTTACAATTTTTACTTATCATAATCGCTATAAGCTGTAGGGAAATCTCTGGAGAATATCAATGAACATTTGTACCTATGGATTGTACTAGGTCCAAAGTTTGAATAGCTGAGATAGCTAGGACTTATGTCTGTGATCATATATTTTGGCAATTTGGGGTTCAATTCCAATTGCCTCAAGATTTTTTTGTTTTTTTGATATAATTCATTGTTCTGTTTTTATTTCTTATTATAACTTTTGTTTTAATTTATTAATATTATTAACACTTTCTTTTCGGGGACGTCTAAAAAATGGTATTTTTAATACTGACTCTAATAAATAATTTGTTACGTTCACAGTTCTAGTTTCCGAGGGTAGTTCATATTTTTACAATACTAAACAAATGATTTTAAAGTTATGGATGGAATGTAAATGTTTTTAAACTTTGAAGAAGTAACATCCAGTTTATGAGAGAAAATAGCCAATGCCAAAAAAATTAACTTTCGTTTTAATAATATCATTGACAATTATCACCAGTAATTGTTTCCCATAGTTTTTTTTTCAATTTAAAAAAATGGGTGCCTAATGTTTCCATGCTGTCAGCACATAGATAGCACAAACCCTGCAATTTAGAATGCACTTTTAGTTTAAGCAACCTTTTGATTAATAATACTGTAGTAGTTGCATTGTAGTATTATATAAATAGTAGTATATAAATTTGTTTCGTGATGAATTACCAAATTTTTTTATAAAAAATTGGGTATACTTTAATATTTAACTGATGGATTTAGTTATACAAGTTTTTAAGTTTTTGTTTGATTTCACTCAGAGTGACTTTATGAAATTAATGCAAGCCTTGTATATTATTATAATTGATACAATAATTCCCTAATTTGTAATAGTTGCCTAATTTTAAAAATAAAATAATTTTATACAGCACGTAATGCTTAATTTTTATTTCTCTTCATTTCGTAAGGTTTTTAGATGTTTTTTTTTTGTTAAATAATAACCTTATTTTAATAAAAAACGTATTATCCTTTTTCTAGCAGATTTAGCTAATCCAACGTTTCAACTTATATGTACTTCAAAACGCTTACCTAAGCAAAATAAATGAATGTAGTTTAGTTTATTTTGAAAGAACTTTTACGATTGTTTAATGATAAGCGTTAGATTCCAGTTAGTGTCTAAAATTTCTTATTTGCATTTTTACATAATTTAATGATGTTAAATGATTTTTTGTACTACTGAGCAAGCAGTAAAATATTTCACGTAGCTATTGAAAGTATTAGATAATTTTGTAGATTTTTAAAAAATTTTGCACTGTAAATTTGTTTATTGATAACATTCTATCTTTTAATACAAGTAATAATGCAAGAAAATAAGCTCAGATTATTTTTTCTCGTATAGAAATTTATATGAAAAATAAAGAAAATTTGATAAACAAGTCATTAAAAGTTTTTGAGAAAAAAAAGATTTTTTAAAATAGCGTTATATTTTCTTATTAAAAAAAAAATCTTACAACCTTTTAGGATGGTAATAGTTAAGCTATTTTGATGTTTCAGATTATAATGAAAGTTTAACTATTTACATTACATGCCAGAAATGTAGTTATCCTTTTAAAAATAATTTTTTAGTAAGTACAAGAAAAAGTCTCTTTTCAGAGTAACAGAAAACAAAGAGCTTTTTTAGATGTTTGGAGAAAATGAAGCTTTTTGAACCTACGTAACAAGAGAGAGTATTTTTGACTAACTTTTTTTTCTTCGATTATGATGTTGCAGTCCATGCGTAGTTATAAATATGAAATACTAAGCCATTAATTAACAATTTAAACTATAATCACCAGGTAAAAAAATGCGTTTAATATATTATTATTAAACTAATAAAGCCGTAGTTGATAACACCAGCACTAATGAAAGTAACGCAGAGTGCTTTTTGGCCCATACTGACATAGTTAAAGCAATAATTTTTACTAATAAAGTAGATCTTGAATATTCCGCATCATTCGGTAATAAGCTTTTTTATCATTAATAAGTGTTTTATTGATTATTTAACAACGTGGCCAGTAAAGGGACTATGTAACATAGAGATTGACCACAGTGCTACTAAAAGACGTTTAACTCATCTACGCATGCATACATACATACTTTTATTGCTAACTAGAAGTTGAAGGAAAAAAAAATTTACTTACAGAGACTGTTTTCTTCCTCTTGGTTTAAAAAAAGCTCTTTTATGTCTTCTACTCTGAAGAACTCTTTCTTGAACTCACCCACCGATATTGTTCAGCGATTCAAGAAATTGTAAGACTTAAAAAAAAATTAAACCACATCATAAATTATTCATTAAAAGTGGACCTTCCTTTAAAGAAATTAGTTTGAAGTGCAAAATCTTTAAGAAATCCACTCAGTTTTCTGACACTCTAAAAAGCTATCGTTAAATGTTTTAGTATTTTCTCTGCAGTAAGAGAATCATTCAACAATATTTAATTATGTTAAGTAGCAAATTACAAGTTCAAGTAATTTATTGCAATCTAACGTTTTTTTGTAATCAAACAATCGTATAAGTTGTTTGAGAACAAACCAAGCTGTATTTATTGTTTTAAGCTGCAGTTTGTAGTAAAATGTACATATATAAATTACAACCTCAGATAAGTAAAACCTCTCAATGAGATCATCATATTTATCACATTGAAGTAAAATTATTCTATTAAAAAAAAAACTCTTATGGAATGTGCGAAAATAGAAAATGTGGTTTTTTCGTACTGTATAAAATAAGATCATGTTAAGAATTTAATTAAAATTACAAATTAGGGAATTGTTCTATGAATCTTAATGAAATACTTAACTTAAATGCATGAATAAAAAAAACTGTTTAGTTGTTAAAAATGAGACTGTTTAACGTATGGAGATATTTAANATTTTACATGTTGTGCAAAAAAATAATTAAATTGAATTAACAATCTGCTTCAAAAATGAAGAAATCGTCAAGAGGTTCGACAACCCTAAAAAGGCATGACAGTTTTTTTTTTTTTTTTTTCAAGCCATCATAACAGTATGAAAAAGTGATCCTTTTAAGTCCTAAATCATTGACATCGGTCGAAAAGTCTGAGATCATACATATGCGAGCGTACCAATACGCACACAAGGATTTCTACTATCTACCAAGTACTTATCTTAGTTGTCAATGTTTCTATCATTTTAATCAAAACCCTTAAAACTATTAAATACCCTCAAAAACTAAAACTATAAACGTAATAAATTGTTTAATAGAGTCAGTATTAAAAATAGCGTTTTTAAGACGTGCCCAAAAAGAAAGTGTTGCCAATATTGATAAATTAAAACAAAAGTTGCATTTCATGAAGTCACTCTGAGTGAAATCAAACAAAAACTTAAAAACTTGGATAACTAAATCTATCAGTTAAATATTAAAGTATACCCAATTTTTATAAAAAAATTTGGTAATTCATCACAAAACAAATTTATATACTAC
The DNA here is from genome assembly GCF_000648655.2 of Copidosoma floridanum. Next base: position 74,964 of record NW_019379460.1, on the reverse strand, counting down.
TATTTATATAATACTACAAAGCAACTACTACAGTATTACGGGGACGTCTAAAAAATGGTATTTTTAATACTGACTCTAATAAATAATTTGTTACGTTCACAGTTCTAGTTTCCGAGGGTAGTTCATATTTTTACAATACTAAACAAATGATTTTAAAGTTATGGATGGAATGTAAATGTTTTTAAACTTTGAAGAAGTAACATCCAGTTTATGAGAGAAAATAGCCAATGCCAAAAAAATTAACTTTCGTTTTAATAATATCATTGACAACTATCACCAGTAATTGTTTACAATAGTATTTTTTTCAATTTAAAAAAAATGGGTGCCTAATTTTTTCATGTTGCCAGCACAGAGATATTAAAATTATATCAAACCCTGCAATTTAAAATACACTTTTAGTTTAAGCAACCTTTTGATTAATAATACTGTAGTAGTTGCATTGTAGTATTATATAAATAGTAGTATATAAATTTGTTTCGTGATGAATTACCAAATTTTTTTATAAAAAATTGGGTATACTTTAATATTTAACTGATGGATTTAGTTATACAAGTTTTTAAGTTTTTGTTTGATTTCACTCAGAGTGACTTTATGAAATG
>NW_019379460.1:55852-74234 GCF_000648655.2 Copidosoma floridanum | reverse complement strand
ATAAGTAAAAATAATAACTTATATTTAAGGTTTTTATAATAATACTGTGAACCTCAAAAAATGTTTTGAGCTAAATATTTTTTTAACGTACTTTTTTTGAGCATTTAAAAAGTGATTTTTTTTTTTTTTCTCAAGTTTTAATCTAAATTATCAATACTTACTTTTTTCATAATGTTCTTGTTATTGTAAGTACATGGCTCACTTCTAGGTAGTGTATAAGTTTATGAGAGTTAATAAAAACATAATTTGGAAGATATATGATAAGATAAGACATTACTGTGTTTAGCTACGTTGATCTTACTTATACTATTCTCAAGTCACAATGTCATTTTTTTTTAGTATATTTTTATAATTAATCTAATAGAAAGTTAGCTGGTAACTTTTGATGTCAAAATTGATAGCTGGACTTATAGTTAATATTTATTTTCTCATAAGGAAAATGAGTCAAGTTTTGTCGCATTTTTAAAAATAGCTTCTTATATGTCTATTTTATGTAAAGAAAGACAATTATCCTTGATAATCGATGTTATACTAGGATTTTTGCGTACAATAAGCTGATAACTGCTAAGTTCAGCATTTGCTACAATAGAACTGATAGAAATTAACTGTAAGTTATATATTTTATTGCAATTACTTATATAAGCGATTTTTTTAGAAAATAATTTTTAAAAAATTTCTGTATTCACCAGAATTTATAATTCTTTCAGTATTTGATAAAATTTAAAATTGACAAAATTTTTCTGGGTACTAAGCAACTGATGGAGTATGAAATAATGTCATTATTAAAATATGACGCTATGATTAGTAAGTCAAATCGACTATACTGTCAAGATGTGATTGTCATCATGTTATAGCTTAGATTTTAGTGAATGAGGGCAACTTCTCAAAAAAAAGACCAAAAATAGCTATCATAGATTTACGTGTAAGGCGGATAGGTGTTCTGACACATCGCTCCATTCATCTATTTGTATGAATTGCTCCTACTTATGAAAACCATTTTCTCTCAATAATAAATGATATGCTAAGTCCATTGCTATTTATTGCTGATTCTTATGTATGCTATTTTTTTAGAAAAAGGTTGATAATTAGTCTCAATTTAGTGTTGAAATTAAAGGACGTGGCCTACAGATTAAAAATAATTACAGGAGTCAATGAAAATCAAGTATGTGACTATTAAGAGCGTCTAGAATACACACGTTTTGTTTTAACACACGTTACACTACTAATTATTTAGAACTTTTGTAATAAAAATGCAAAGATTATCTCGTACTCTTATGGGACAGCTGTAAAGTTTTGATTGAAAAGTGTGATAGAAATCACACAGGACAACAAAATTTGAGGTGTAGAAAGAATAAAGCGTGAGAAAAATTGTGCTAAATTTTAACTGCTGTTATGATTGATAATACGGAAATGTTTGTGACAAAATAAAAAAAATAATATAAATCAAAAACATGTAGCAACGTTGCATCTACAGCCAGCAGAAGCTACAACTCGAAGCTATAGTGTCACTTGGCGGTATTTTTAAGAATTCAAAGGGTGTATCTGATTCCTGAAAGCCATAACATTCCATTCGGAAAATAGATTTCACACATGACTAATAAATTTCAAATAAATAGTAGTAAAAGCTATTAAGATTGTAGAACAAGTTTTATAATGTATGGCAAACATAGTATTTACTTAATATTAAATTTTATTTTACATGTTGTGCAAAAAAATAATTAAATTGTAACATGCATTATATGAACATTACACATCACTTTGGTCAAAGTAGGACTGTAACATCAAGTTTTTTAAATGTTTCATCTACTCTTCGACATATATCTACCTTTCCAGTGATATTTTTATTTAGACATCGTAATAACACAAACACATCACATCTATGTACAAGTACAAGAGACACGCAGCTGACAGCAGAAGTGGACAACTTTGAATGTAGATTATATATATATGGCAAATGATATGCAAGGTTGCCAGTCTTTGACTCGACGTTGATACTGTAGTCAGTTGCTAAAAAAACAAAAAAAACAAAAAGTAGGCATTGTCCTTAATAAGCATCTATAAACAAGATTTGAAGCGTTCTTTCAGTAAAGCTATTTTTAAATAAATTTTTAAGCTTTTGTTATCAAATTAACTATGATTATCTCTTTCTTACTTACATGTTTCTGAATTATGTATTGCGTAATGTCTATTATATGATGTTACTTGGGAAAAAATATTAANGATATATTAAAACTATCAGTCAATCAGATCATAAGCTTCATAAATGTTAATGTAAAGCTACGTGTGTTGAGTTGCGTTGATTATACTTATGATATTATCAAATTTTTAGCCATTGTCAAAAATATTTAGCAGTACAATTAACATAAGAAATAATTAGGTATAGCAATTATTATAATAAAAATGCAGAGCCCACTAATAAGATATTGGACATACTTTTTTTAAAAGTATTAATGCATTACAAATAATAACTCATTTTATACTTATCGTTCCGGAGCTTGCAAGTCTTTAATTAAGGTTTTTATGTGTATCGCATCATTTTTCATACAGTGTGACGATGAATTTTATTTTTCTGTACATTATAGATTATAATTAAGATGAAACTGTTTAGTGTTTAGACGTTACTTCACCCAGCTGTCTATATATTTTTTTTACTTATAAGTACGGATAGCTATTATTTATTATCTATATTTATATCTCTTAAAAACACGGAAGCCATCTTTTACTATTTTTTTTTGTTTGTCACTTCTTTTCTTAGCAACCTTCGTAAATAGAGTGACTTTTTGAAGCTACTAGTTAGTCCCACATATTTGGACAAAGATATGTAATAATAAGTAAGAACAACGTAAAGTGTGTATTTAATAAAATTTAAAATCTTTTTTTTTAATCGAGTGCATTGCTTTATAACAGAATCTCATTTCTTAAGGTTATTGTGTTTGGAGCTGCTTGGAAAAAATAATGATTTTTAGAGTACTTTAGCAGTAATTGGTTCAAAAAAAAAAAGAAAATTCATTAACTTAACTGATACTTACAAAACTGGCAAAAAACACAATACGTCATTGAAGTTCTATTTCCAAACACTCTTGGTACAGTGGCACTGAAATTAAAGAGGATCAAAAATATCATTAACATTTTTATCTAAGCGAGTATCCAAGGGTTTGTGTTATAACATTTGTAAATTATACTTATGGTATTTTACAATTGCTGCATCATAATGGAAATTCTCATCAATGTGAGTAACATGGAGAATACTTAGCTTTTAAAACTCTGTAAGCAAATTTTGCAAAACCAGCCAGCAAGATTTTAAAGATTTATAAATAAGATTAATAGATCAATTTTTGGCACGGCCTCAACGAACGCTATTTTTAAGTAATTTCATGAATGATACTACTTTATCATTTAAAATAATTAATCTCATACTTATGAGCTTTGCACCTGTTATTTACTTTTTCTTATGTTTCTGTACACCTCTTTTTCTTTAATGCAGTTTAACAATGAGTTTCATCTGCTTGTGCCATAAACCTTCAATTCTTTTTTGGAGAAAGATAAGAAATAGTTATTTATGTAACAAGTGCGGAAAAGACGATTCCCCGCACGAGTCGTGATTGACTCGCACGAGTGGCTGAAGTTGATAGGAACGAGGGCCAGTTGAGCATACGAGCGCGTAGCACAAGTGTGATCACACGGCACGAGTTACCGTCACCAGCCACGAGTGCGAGTCTATCACACGAGTGCGGGAAATCGTCCCGCACGAGTTGCATACATGTTTTTTCGCAACAAGTGTGAGGAAAATAGGTGTTTTCCGCACTGATATTAGTGTGAAAAATCAATTTTCCACACTAAACATAGTGCGAAAAACACCTATTTTCTGCACACTATTGCGAAAAAAAAATTTGTTATTTAAAAAATTGAAGCAAGAACGAATAGTTTTGTTCCTTAAAGAAATTTGGCTGTAAGGATAATATAAGAAAAACTTCAATTGAAAACATAACCAGCTTGTCAGACTTTCCTTATGACGTTGAAAATAACATTCTTTTAAGATACATAGTGAGAGTAGATATAAGTGGGTCAAGTTAAATTTGTTTTATTATTGTTATTTTTCCATTGGACCGTCGTTCTTTTTATAAATTATTTTAATACCTAATTCGTGAAACCGTGAAATAGCAAACTTTTGCATTGTTCTTACGCAATTTTATATTAGGTACACACGTCTGGTTCCAGCCTATCGCTCAAACTTGTTATGTGTATATACTGCGCTTACTTAAACAAATTAAATACTTCCGATAGTTAACAGTCATTTGAGGACTATGAAGCCAAGAAGTCAACTGTAACCGTTTTGTAAGATGTTAACTCTTTTTCGGTTCCATTGCTGGTAGTTCTTACATGCAAATATCAAAATTTAAAATAGTAAGTTGTGAAAGATCTAAAATTTAGGAGTCGGCTAAAAGAGCTTAATAGACAGAAAACTGAGAAAATTTGATTTTGAATTAATCTAGCTACGCTGCACTTACAAATTTATGCGGTCCCTATGTTAAACCACTTATTATAATAGGCTGCACATGTTTTATTTCTTATTACATACTTGTAATATCCTTGGTTTGCCATGTCATTGTTAAAATCTTTATAAATACGATTAACATTTTGTATATGAAGCTATATATTGCAACTTCTCAAGTAAAAATTAAAAACTAGCTAATAATTTAGTATGGATTTGTACTTAAAGTCAAACTGGCCAGTTTTGACGTATTACTTATTAGTTATAGCTTGAAATAAAAACTTTCTTGGCTTATAAGTATTAAATACTAATATTTATCAATTTAACATTAGAAGATTTTGAATGTATAAGCTATTACTTACTATTTTTCATGTACTACCATACGCCTATTCTGTGCATGATTCTAATACATGCTATATTCTGACAACATATATTTTAATACATAATGTAGCTTCATAAAACTAGTAACTAATCAAATACAAACAAAAAAAATGATTCTATATTCAAAAAAACATATCAAGATAAAACTGATGTTAATATAGATACAAGTAAACTAGAGAAAAAATCTTTATTTAAATAATTGAAAAAAAAGATTACTATTAATAAAAAACTGTCCAAGATATATTAAAACTATCAGTCAATCAGATCATAAGCTTCATAAATGTTAATGTAAAGCTACGTGTGTTGAGTTGCGTTGATTATACTTATGATATTATCAAATTTTTAGCCATTGTCAAAAATATTTAGCAGTACAATTAACATAAGAAATAATTAGGTATAGCAATTATTATAATAAAAATGCAGAGCCCACTAATAAGATATTGGACATACTTTTTTTAAAAGTATTAATGCATTACAAATAATAACTCATTTTATACTTATCGTTCCGGAGCTTGCAAGTCTTTAATTAAGGTTTTTATGTGTATCGCATCATTTTTCATACAGTGTGACGATGAATTTTATTTTTCTGTACACTAAATGAAGAAAATGTTTTTGTAGGAAGACGTATAAAATTTAGTAATTAAAATGTAAAGTTTCAACTAAATCTATTCCTAAACGTTTTTCATTAAAACTGTGTTTGATTTTTGCTTATTAACATATTTCTGAACATATGAAATCGTTTTACTGGTATTTAAGTTAAAAGAAAACTGGCCCCCCTTAAAAACTCCAAAATTATTAATTTAAAAAAAAAATACAAGATGACTTGGTTTGTTGTCTGTAGAAAAACAGCTGCGCACATAGAAAGAAAAAAAATAATTGACAACATTTTTGGCTTAAAATTTTTTTTTGCCGTACAAATTCGAATAATATAACGGTGATCTACAAAAAACAACTAGTTATGTCATACTTTAGCTGTAAAAAAGTAAATTATCCCCTCTTTTAAATTAGAAACAAAATTATTTATCCCTCCTCATTTCCAAAATTTTCTTTATTTGTTAGACAACCTTTTTGTTTAATGTTTATACAAACCATAAAATAGCTGCATTTTTAATGTATAAGGCCAAACACCTTATTTTCAGGTAAAAATAAGTTAATTATACTTATACTATTTTTATGTCACTATGTCACTGTCATAATTTTATGAATTAAAATCATCTTATACATGCTAAGGTGTCAAGTTCTGATGCAAAGTTTTATAACTAGCTGTTAAGGTACTAGGAATTCTAATATAAGTTCAATAATCCCGATATTAACACACTGCTGAAATGAGTTACTTGTATATGTGGCTTTTACCTGTCAAAATAAATGTTTTTCGTTTACAAATGACATTTTAAAATTATTTTGACCTCCAAGTCAGACATTGGATTAACAAGGGCTAACCAGTTATATATGAAAGAGAGCAAAAATATACATTAATACATCATATTTGCAAACATGCAATGTACAGACCAAAAAAATGCGAGAAGGACATCAGAAAACTTGCAAGTAGCAGCTGAATGCACTGCATGGGAAACTACTGAAATTTTCAAATACATTAGAGAAACAGAAAAATCCAAGAAAGCTAGTCATAGCGCGCTGCGTTACACCATTAACAGTAAGGGACACCAAATACTTTAAAGATGACAAGCTCAAGTGCCGCTATACAAAGCAGAACTGAGAAAAATAAGACTGAGGGTGACAAGAGGCTTACGCGCAAGGTGTGATCCACAAAAATACTAAGCAGTAGCAAGATAAATTAGGTAAAGCCGAGTCAAGCCAACTGGTGATGAAGAAAAAGGCTCACAGTGGAGCCATAAAAAAAAGCTGTGGCTAGCGAATAAATGACTTACCACCGTACATACAAATAAAAGAGGGCACGAAAATAGGTGCTGGAATAAAAAAGGAAATTGGGGCTATACTTGACTATTTTATAGACAACTTCTGAGAAAAAGTTAGACTAGACGTCAAGTGTAGGGACTTGAAAGAAAAGTCAGGCATCAGAATAGATTTATGGAACTCTGATAATACCATGAATTAAGTACTAAACAATCTGCTAGAAAGTGTAAGGGATAATTTCGTCATGTACACACAACATTCTACAGCAAAAATCAGTTAAAGAATAAAGATAACCTTTTGAAGGACAAAAAAATTAAATTCAACAAGGAAAGTTTTATACCAGAACGCATACAGGACATAGAAGGCGTAAAAAAAGAGATAGAGAGAAAATTGTAATGTTAACAACAAGCGCATTATACTCCCAACTGAATCACCTTTACCTAGATCCCTAAAGCATCTCCAAGCCGCTAACTAATGAAAAATTAGGGAAGTCCAAACAACAATACTTATTATAATTTAAATAACAATAGTGACAATAATAATAATGAAAATAATAACTATGATTATCATAATATTAATAAGAATAACAATGACAATAATAACAGTTATACTAAGAATTATGCTACACATGATAATTATAAAACTATTTATCAATATAGTACTGTATAAAATGATGGGATACACATAATCACATACGTGTATAAGTACAAAAAAATGTTTATTTTCTTTGGTTTGTAACTCCTGGACGCGAAAGCGCAAAAATGATGATAAATAATGGGAATACAAGCAAATAAAATCAAACTGTTTTATAAACGAAACATGCATATAATCTATTTTTCACTATGTAATGCCCTTAAAAATTAAAAAAAAAATTCCTAGAATAACATGTAAGCAAGACTTTTTTTTTACACCCACAACAATGATTTACATTTATTACTTCATTATTGTTGTGATCCACTTTCAAGTCCAAAAAAAATGAAGAAAGAGAAGAATACTTAAGTCAAAAATATTTATATAGCAAACAACTGTATACCTAACGTTCAAAAGACAGATCATTGTACAAATGATTAGTAACATTTTGCGACTCTTGAGAAAAATTTGGCAAAATTAATAAGCAATATTATCCATGATACTAAGATTCCACGGTTATTCTCAGAAACTTAGACAAAATAAGCCGTTGCGTTTTTATTTGAACAAGAAAAGGTCCGATTCAAAAAATAACAACAAGAAAAAGTAACGCAATCACAATACAAAATAAAATTTACAACAACATATTTACAAATATACTTACAAGCGTATGTGGTATACTTTAGATCAGTATAACTAGTAAATTTAAAGAAAACGAAAATACTATCAAGTAGCTTGGATGTAGATAAAAAGTTATATAGTTGCAATTCAAAATCTTCATCAATTAAACACTTACATGTAGTCCCACAATTGCTTTATTATTTCTCACAAACCAAAAAACCATTAGCCAAAAAAATGGACCATTGTTTAATTAAAGAAATTATTTACCGTGGAATCATAGAGAAAGCTTTGATTGCGTTGATAATCGTAAGAATTAAATTGAACTATGATCAAAGAATAATGATAGGTACTGGAAATTTTAATAATTTGTTTTATAAAGTAAGACTAAAGTAAAACTAAAAAACAAGAATACTTACATATAAAATTACATGCACGCACATGAATATATATTCGTGAAAAAAAGTTAATGAAGAGAATAAGACGAAATATCAGTCTCATAAACGAAGTCAGAACATTCTAAGCCGATACACTAATGGTACACTGTCTAATGATCGACAAACAGTTATAAGACATAAGTTAGCCCAATAACTTAGCAATCCTGCTACTAAAGCACCACAAGGTATGAACAGTAAATGTCAGCACTGCCATGGAAAAAGAGATTCACACGAGTGTAAAAAAAAGCACAACTCGATGAACAGAAATGCAAAGGAAGATTAAGAACTCTAGTATTGTTAAACAAAAGTATGTGTTCGGTATAAAAAGAGTCAAGTATTTGTGTTTTATCCAGAAACCAGAAAATAAACCAACAAATTTTAAGCTAAAAATACCAATGAATTGTCTATAAAACTTCCATCTTAGAGTACACACAGACCCAAATCAGAAAAGAAGCTTATATTTATAATAGCTATAAGAAAATTGTTAATTAACATCAGTCAAAAAAAAAATTCCAAAATATTATTAAATAACGTATGCAACCTACACATCTTTTATAGTTCTCTAAAGTAAGTGATGAAGAAAAAGAAGCAATGTTATGTGTGATAAGAAAATCATTACAACCATTTTATAGAAATAATAGTTGGCTACAGATGAATAAGAATTCGATATTTGTCAAGTCAAAGCATGTGGTAAGGGGTTGCAAAATTTAATAACTAAATGAAACAAATCCATTAAAACAATAAGAAATTCATAACCAATTCATTATTAGCTTTGTACAATGGATAAAATGATTCAAAATATATTCTCTACGCACCTTTCCTTTCTTTGTTACAACATTCTGCATCCAAGTACCTTTTTTAATGAAGGATGGGGCTACTACTAATTTGTTATAAAATGATTTTAAGTGACAGGTAGCAGAACATCAATTATTGTGGTAGTGGTGGTAGTAATAATAACGTTTAACTGAACACAGTTACACCTAAATCAGTGCACCCTTGACAACAATCATACAATACAAATTGGTTATAATGAAAAAAAAAATTATTACCAAAGTCAAATAAATATGTAAAAATCCAGAAAAATAGCAAATGTACTATGACTTAAATATGGTAGTTCATGCATTCTCATCACCAAAATATTTTGAAATCCCTAAGTATTGTAAGTTACACACAGTTTATAAAAAGCAAAATAATTTAAATGTTGGTAAGCTATCGTTAATATATTTACTTATAATTTTGTTCCATTCCTTTTATTCAGGACTTCTCATGTAGATTCAAACGTATGTTAAGCAAGGACCAGCATGCATCTGAAAAGAGGGGAATCACCTGGAAGTTTGCTTGTATCATCAGCACGATGGCCAACTATGATTCATGCACATGCATGCTGGCCTATACTTACCAGATATCAGAAACCAATATTATTTCATTGACAAAACCAATAAACGTAAAGTTTACTATTTACCGCTGCGCTCAGATATATTGCTATAATAACTCACAGTTAATACATATAGATCAAGATCAAACAAAAATTGTATTCAATGGTAGAAGTATTACATATAGTTAAGACAGAAAACAACCCATACATGCCACACCATCCTACATAGCCCTAGATAATGTACAGAACTGCTAACTACTGTCAACCTAGCAGAGCAACTTTATTATTTATTAAGGAATTAGCCTTATTTTACTGTTTGTGGTCGAAGACAGATGATTTGCTGAGTAGTCCCTTTTTTTCATACTAATGATCTCATAAGCCAACTGCCATAGCCCAATTTATAAAGTGGTTGAATTTTTTTTTCTTTTTCAAATGTAAAGAAAAACAGAGTATTGACCCTTTTCCCTTTTTCTGACTCAGATATATCATGAAGAAGTCCACATACCTGCTTCTAGCACAGGTAATGGAATTCATTATTCCTCGAGGGACGCCTGCTGATTTTTCCTCCAATGGCTAGCAGTGAAAAACATGTTGACCAAAATTCTACCGAAAATTCTGAAGTATGTTTGCAACATTATTATCAGTTAAAACTACCCGTAAACCTAGTTATATTAACTCCCGAAAGACGCAGTAATATTATTTTCATTATTATCCTTACTATCACAACTATTATTTTTATCATTTTTATTTTTATTATTATTATTGTTATTATTATTACTTATATTATAATAATAAGTGATTAAAGCCACTTTCACCATTACGATGTTTTAAGTATAAGTAATTACTTTTACACCGTCACATAATGACTGTTTATTTACTTGAGCATTTAACTGAAATGTTAAGCAATTTTTACCGCTTTTTTTGCAATAAATTCAATCAGATGAACCAACAGTGTTTTGTTTTAGCATAAGAAAATATAAATAATATTATATTTTCATATTAATATTAATAACAATAAATTTCTGTAAGATTTTATGTAAAAGAGAATGGAAAGACAGAACTAACTGAATCACCTTTCCATTTCTTGACCCATGTAGGAGAGCAAGCAAGATGTGGGAAGTGCTTATTTCTAAGGGGTTAAACTAGAGCAGCTCTATCTTACTCGATTTTTGGCTACTAGTAACTTTCCAAGATTTTCTCCACTTTTCTGCATCATTTTGGAGCCAGATCGTGGTCGAGGTCCACTACATAAAAAGGATGATCTTCGGAGGTTTTGAGAACAAACACTTTAAAGTTACCTCTCAAACAGTAGACTATGTAGTTAGAGCCTCCCTCTGCCACCTAACAGTCTTTAATGAAGCGAGGTCACAGTTTTGTTTTAACTTTCGAATGGTTGACTGGATAGCTATTGTCTGCCTCTGATATCATACAATCTTCCACGAGTGCGATTTAACCTTGGTGTCAAATATCTCGCACTGGTTCACCACGTGTACAATTTTTTTCATTAGGAAAAATAAAATTAAATAAAAGTAAGAAGTTAAAAATAATTAAGCTGCTTAAACCTTCTTTTTCGTCTGTCGTTCCAACATGGACGCAATTTCTAGAGCATATACCGTTACTCGTTGCGGCATTAATACCCTTTAGACCACGAAAATAAACGATCAGTTGTTCATTCACAAAATCTAGGACAACAACCTCTACTCATGCCAGCATTAGTGGCTTCTAAACTGGTCGCAAACTAAACCACAATTTGCACCTGACGTAAGCTCTTGAACAATTACCACTACTCGTGACGATATTGGTAGCATCTAGATCGAAAAACGGGACACTGTCTGTACGCTGCTCTAGGCAGTATTGACAGCCCTAGGCACGTTGTAAGTAAGTGCATCGCAATACAGCACGACAGCCGCTTCGAGGCGTTAAAACTCAATTTCCTTTGCTCATAAGCATTCGTCTCCTATTCAGATATCTTACCACGTACATTTACCTATTCCTTAGCCCGCATTCCATCTGCATGCCTGGTGTGAGTCTCGAGTTATTAAGCGCAAGCTTAAACTTGAATCGTTTGTCGCACGGACGAGGTAAGATAGTACAAGAAAGAAAATTTTTTTTTTTGTATACAATAAGAATGACAATAAAAGCTTAAAATGTAATGATAACATTTGTAACAAGGCTAGCCATTTAAAAAAAACGTAAAACAATACTATAAATAAGTTATAGAAGTAAGTCAATGACCCTCAATAACCTTGGAAAAAAAAACTTGAAATCAACAATTATATTAATATGACCGTTAGTTGGGTGGCAAGGTCCGTTTAGTAACCCTAATTATGTCTACGACTTACTTTTCACCATGAGATACAAAGAGCTTTCATAGCACAGATAATTTGCACGCATATATATCACTTTGTTTTGGCATTCTGGTGCTTAAATTTTAGTATGGACAATGACTTTTTTTTTGTTTTGGTGGTCTTACTTGTGATTCATTATTTTTTTTCTTCAAACTTCCCTATTATTTATACTTTTCTTGACATTTACAATTAAATAAAATAACAAACTCCAGCTTCTGTTCTTTAATCTTATATAGACTTCTTCATTGTAACTCTTTTTCAAATGCATTAAAAGAAGTTTTTGCTATTTCGAGAAAATAATAACCAATAAAATGTCGCAGGAGAATTTTTCTAATTACTTAATAATACATCTTTAGTACTTATCTGACAAAAGCTTATTACGTACCAGTTAAGTTGTAAGAAACTGAAGCACTAGTAAAGAACAAAAAAAAAAATTATGCACAAACCTAATAGTTTCGAAATAATTAATCCTAAAGTCTTGGTTATTTTTATTTTGTGTAGCAACGTGCAAAATTCTGTTAAAGGTTCCACTGTAATAAATATTTACTACCGTATTTAATAATAATTTTCAAGTTACACATTTACGTAATTATTAGAAAGAGGAAAATTTAAGGACCAAAAAGGTAATACATAACTAGTTAAGCCGTCAAATCGATAAAAAAAGTACGATCACATCGGCGAAGATTTTAGGGTTGCTTGAATGATTATATGTAATTCACAACTTTTAATTGGTATGAGCTTATGGTAATGCAAATTTTAATTACATGTCCAAAAACTTTCTTTAGTAATTTGTATCGTGACAAAGAAACTATAAATAATTATATCTCCGTAAATTCAACCTCCATTCAGAACACATTTTAAATCTTTTTTTATTTTAACAAAAATTAAACGACATTATAAGGAAGTAAGTACTTCACTATAAGAGACGATGAGAAAAATTTAATAATTTTACTTGTTATAATTGCTTGTAACTATACACCAAGCTCTAAAAGTTATCAATGAACTTATGTGATTTTCAAACAATAACACTACATTCATTAGTAGCTCGGATGGTTAAGGCTTGTGTTTAATAAAAAAAGATGCAGCTCATTAGCACTTTTCATCTGTGTGGGTGGTAGCACGTATCTTTTAGTCTTGCGAGGATAGTTATGTTTTTCTCGAGGCTCTAGCTAATCTGCTCTTAACTAACTGTTTCTTGCTTTATGTCTCAAAGCTTATCTTCTCAATTTTCCTTCTTTTAAGGATCCAGGTCAATGGAAGCGCATGGATGCAAAGTAATACGTCCAAGGCCACGATGCTGACGTGCTTAATGGAAATTGCATTCTTAAGTCATATGCTTGTGACAAGGTAGTGTTTGTGTTATGTTGTTAATGTTCTGTATTATTTCAGATGAATAAAAGAGGGTGGTCTTACGCGCCACGTGCCCGTTTCTCTACTGATGTATTTTTGCTGTATTTTATGTGTATACACATTTTTTCATAATTGCACGCTTCCTTTAAGCTTATGAATTTTCTTTGCCACTTACAGCATATTTTTCTTGTTATCTTTCTAATTCACTCACATATATGCACGTACATGCATTGTACGCCAGATTCTAAAAATAAGTTCTTTCTTACTTTTTTCTTTCGTTTATATAAAGTACTATTACTACATTACGTAGATAGGGGGCCAGTCTGTCCTGTAATCCCGAGTATGTCCATGACTTTTGTAAGTCTATTTCGACGTATTTTTTACTCTTGAATCTAGAGTCCAACGAATGGCCCGTTTTTTTCTTTACAAGCAATTTACATTAACAATAACAAAATAAGTTGATTATTGACAAAAAAAAATCAAACCCGATTTTTTGGCACATTTTAAACAAAAACTTATTTGGTAAGTGCATACCCAAACCCCATAATTTTTGCGTAAATAATTTCTCAAGTTTGAAAGAATGTGTTTTTTCACGATTTTTGATCGCGTCTTGCTTAACCGTTATTGCACGTAACTTTTTCGTACAGAAATTTTCCCATTCCGGTTTTAATGTAATTTTGTCTCCTGAATCTACATTTGTTGGACCAATGTTCGAAAATAGTTACAATAATTCTTATGAGCAATATCAGAAAAATTGATTTTCTGACGAACCAGAATTTTTTCAAGATTGTTCGGCTTATTTTATGCCAAAAAGTTCTCCAGTAATTTTTTTAAAAATGTACGGTGAACTAAGAAAAATTCGAAAAGTTCAAAGAAGTCGCACGCACACTTACACACACACATCCATAATGTTAGGTACGATATCATATAGCTATGCGTGCGTGCGCCTCTGCTGGCTTGGGCCTGAAAGGTAGGGGAATAGACAAGAGAGGTGATAGGAAAGGAAGAGAGAAGGGACGGGGAGATCAGCTAGAGACGCGAGAGGGTAAGGACAAAGTCCGCGAGACGATAATACACGCACAACTTACCTCAATGATAAGTAATTCTAATAAAGCACAAGTAACAACAATTCACGCTTTTATTTATTCCCACACCGAGAATCCCACGTAACAGCTGGTGTCAGAAGTGGAGTACAGATACAATTTTTTACGGTCTGTCGCGTGCGCGGAAATCACTTAGTCTTGCGGAACAAAAAAAAAAAAATTTTTTTTATTATTTTTTCTCGAATTAATTGACATAATAAATAAAAGAAATAAAAAGAATATATTTCTCGTCACAAAAAAAAAGTGTCATAAGTGCCAGACGCCAAATTCAGCGTGTCAAGTGCCACAATATAAGGGAAATTGGAAAAGTAGAGGAGAACAGGAAGATATAATCGGAAAAATCTTCGATACCGCAAGGATACCAGACAAGGAAAAACTGCATATCAAGCCAGTGGACCAATACATCAGGACACTAGAGGCAGCTGCCGTTCACTAAACCAAGAAAAATACAGACAAAGAGAAGAATGCACGGTACGCCAAGCTTGGACTACAGCCGCAGAGGGAACACGGGATACACGGCACAGGGAAAGGGAACAACGAGCGGAAGCAGAAGCTGAGCAACTCCAGGAAGGATCAAAAAAGGGACCCATAAGTATGCACAAGAGTATCGTCATGCTGACCATCGTCACAGCGATTTGGTAAGTGAATTTTCATTACTCGTATATACTATACTCATAACCCCCGAGGAAAACACGCACCTAAAGGAAAAAACGTATATATCGATATTATTTCTAAATCGCAATATCCAAAGACCTCAGCGGCATCATTGCATGCACAAGCATATAACCGATACAAACGACAAACACCCCATACACAATTTTTTTAATTAGTTAATAATTACAAGGTGTAGCCAACCGAAAACATAAACGAAAAAAAAAAAAATACTATTGACTAGCACTCGATAGAGCGCGCGTATCTATCAGGTTAACACAAAATACACAGAAACGACGGCGTTTTACGATTAGAAAGAAATATATACGAACTAGAAAAGCACAAGACAAACTACAGAAAAAAAGAGACTAAAAAGCAACACTATGAGTGATGTAGAGACAAATGATACACTAGGAAAGGGAGGACAGGAAGCCGTGAGGTGCACAGATATACACAAAACAGGACCAATTGACACAGATGACGAAGTAATACAAATTAATCTAGAAGATGATCCGGAAACATAGACAGAGTGGCAGAAGGCCAGCAAAAAACAGAAGCTTTTTACGATGAAAATGTTAAGGAAATTAACGCCAAGCATAAAATAAGAACAGTTATCTCATAGACAAGACATAAGCGATAATGAAACTGATGCGCCATCCCACACAGAAAACATAGACCCCCTGTATTTGAAAAATCAACTTCATGTACCGAACGTGAAAATGCGACAACTGACATGAATTAACGAGTCACTAACACATATAGCGATAAAACACAAGCCAAACACGACACTTATCTACACGGTATAATAAGAGAAGCAGCGGCACAAGTGGTGCAACAATATACAAATCAAATATCTACTACTACACGACCAAAACATAAATCATCACAACAGACGTACGGAGAAGTTACATGGCGTCAAACACAAATGCGAACGCCAGTAGCTCAAAGCGAGCAAGAAATCGGGAACGACGGCATCACCCACAATGCAAACCATGACAATAATTATTATAAACAGAACATAGTGTCACCACTTTATTCTGCAGAAGAAGACGAGTTGGGTTGGGCAAATAAAAATTACTTAAACGCCCAAGACCGATTTACAGCACCCTCACATTACATAGGCAATTTTATTTACGAACGCCCAGTTCAGAACACGCTGTCGTCACTAAGTCACCTAGCAGCAAACATACCAATATTTGACGGCGATTCCGTTAAACTACCCCTTTTCGAACAAATGGTAAGAGTAGTATCGTGGACGGTAAGCCCCGTGTATGAAAAAATTTTTATAGGCTCACTAGCAAATAAGCTGAAAGAAGCAGCTGCCGAATTTATACCGCGCTTGGCGCAGTTCTCATCTGTAGATGAATTCTTGGTAGAATTGAAAAATAGATATAGCAGCATCGGAAGCGTTGACACGTTGTTGGCAAAATTAGAAGTAGTAAAATAATACAGAGGGGAATTAGAAGAGGAATACAGCAGGCGCGTTCAAAAATTATACGATAGAATAATAACCCTATACGATTCGGACACGACACTATCACCCGGGCAATGACACGCATTAAAGGAAAGCGCTGAAAAAGAAGCTATAAAGCAATATACGTACGGGACACAATCACCTTACAACTACAGGGTAACATGCCTTAACCCGAAAATGGTAGACGAAGCTATAGTAGCCTCGCTGAAAATCAAAAGCGACTTAAGCCTACGAGAAATAATGCCTGCACAAATCGAGGCCCAATTATACCGAGCGAGAGCAGAAACAAAAGATACGGACGATCGTGCGAGCAGCCATGAGCAGGCAGAAGTACGCGACACAACAGATAAGAATAAAATAACAGGGGACTATCAATATTGCTCATATTGCAATGAATACGGGGAGCATGCTACAAAAATATGTATCAAATGAGTAGCAGACGCAGCAAATAAGAGAGTTCGATTCCCAGACATAAAAGTAAATGATCGACCAGTCCAGGTATCACAAGATAAACAAAACGTAAGGGATACAAAATTGCGCTTACTGCAAACGCAGGGGGCACTATACAAGCAAATGCTGCACACGAGTAAGAGACGCAGAGAATAAGAGAATAAATCGGAGCGACGGACGCGAACAACTTAACAATAATAACAGGGAAAATACGGAAGGAAATTTTAATTACCAGAATATTCATAATGACCCCCCTAAAACGTACAGCCAAAACTATAACAACGATTATAGAAGGAACCCCTATAACAATACAGGTTACAACAAATATAATAACTACAACAGAAACGCTGATTACTCAAAAAATAATAATAACAATTACAAGTCTTCTGAAAAAGGTTGAGTAGAGCCTTACTTAATGATGATTCCTCTGAGCTTGATCCTCTTGCTCCTGCTTATTTTTTGATCATGAGATCTTCATTTCTTGTGCCAGAGCCCGATATTTCTACTGGAAAGGTATCGCTACTTAAACGCTGGAAGCTAGTGACACAATCTCTCCAAGTCTTCTGGTAAAGGTGGTCACTTGAATATCTTTCTACTTTACAAAGTCGTTGCAAGTGGTTAAATCCTTAACGCTCGGTTAAGCCTGGTGATCTCGTACTCATAAAAAACGAGTCTTCTCCACCTGGTAAATGGCCTTTAGGCCTGGTTGTTAAAGTCTATAAGGATGCTAAGTCTCTTGTCAGAATCGCCAAGATTAGAACCGTTTCATCTAGTTTTGTAAGGCCAATACATAAACTAATATTATTGCGTACCGTATCCGAGCTTGAGTCAGGACACAATAATAATTAGGATTTTTTAGATCAATTTATTTTCTTTCATTTACTATTATAATTATAAAATCTCATATTTAAAGGTTACAAACCTTGCGAAAATATGTATAAAATTATCAGTGATTTGTTTATTATGTTTTTTTTAATTTTTTAATCGTTTGCTATTGTACGTGGAAAGCGTTCCTCTGCTTTATTCCCACAGTACTTAGTTGTGTATGATTTTTTTTTATGCACATTTGGTCTCACTCCTGTCCATCAACTTTGGGACTACGTAAAACATCAGTATTACTGCTTGTTACCGGCTGAATGTCGTTATATCAACAAAAAAAAAACTTTCATTATTTAGAATTTTTGTAAGTGGAATGCGATCC
>NW_019379460.1:30874-52886 GCF_000648655.2 Copidosoma floridanum | reverse complement strand
GGGGGTTTATGGGAATCAGCAGTCAGATCCGCTAAACATCATTTGAAGCGTGTAGTCGGCGATCAGATTTTGACAGTAGTTGAATTTTCTACTTTATTGTGTAGAATAGAGGCATGCCTCAACTCTCGGCCCTTGGCTCGCCTTAATGATGATTCCTCTGAGCTTGATCCTCTTACCCCTGCTCATTTTTTGATCATGAGGTCTTCATTTCTTGTGCCAGAGCCCGATATTTCTACTGAAAAGGTATCGCCACTTAAACGCTGGGAGCTAGTGACACAATCTCTCCAAGTCTTCTGGAAAAGGTGGTCACTTGAATACCTTTCTACTTTACAAAGTCGTTGCAAGTGGTTGAATCCTCAACGCTCGGTTGAGCCTGGTGATCTCGTGCTCATAAAAAATGAGTCTTCTCCACCTGGTAAATGGCCCTTGGGCATGGTTGTTGAGGTCTATAAGGATGCCAAGTCTCTTGTCAGAGTTGCCAAGATTAAAACCGCTTCATCTAGTTTTGTAAGGCCAATTCACAAACTAATATTATTGCGTACCGTATCTGAGCTTGAGTCAGGACACAATAATAATTAGGCTTATTTAGATCGATTTATTTTCTTTCATTTACTATTATAATTATAAAATCTCACATTTAAAGGTTACAAACCTTGCGAAAATATGTATAAAATTATCAGTGATTTGTTTGTTATGTTTTTTTATTTTATTTTTCGAATTATTTGCTATTGTACGTGGAAAGCGTTCCACTGCTTTATTCACATGGTACTTAATTGTATATTATCCATCCACCTGTCTATCAACCTTGGGACTATGTAAAACATTAGTATTACTGATTGTTACCGGCTGAATGTCATTATATTAAAAAAAAAAAAAATTTCATTATTTCGAATTTTTGTAAGTGGAATGCGATCCACCCTTTTGTCCTTCTAAGACTTGTTATTGATATAGATTCGTTACACTTCTGTCTATCAACCTTGGGACTATGTGCAACATCAGTAACATTTTACTGATGTAAATAGAAAATTTAGTTTATGAGATTTGAAATCTCGCACCTTAGGATATTCTCTTACCTATAAGGGCCAATCAAAAGCGTGCGCGCGTCTATTAATACACTAATAGACTCTGTTTATACTTACTTTTGTCCAGCAGCTGGCTGCTGCTGCGGTTTTCGTTAGTCAGCCTCAAACGTCCTTTTTGGTAAGTCGCTTTGCGCTCGTGTTTATAATTTTCACGTGTATCGTTTTATGTAAGATTATTGTAACGAAAACGATTCACAATTTCTATTGACACGTAATTTCTCAGTCTGACTCAAAAATTAGTTCTGCCTTTTTTTATCTTGCATGTAAGCAAGTATTATGACTTGTTGAAGTAGAATTAAATAGAGAGATTGTTTTTTATAATAAACGGCTAAAGTGTTTAAAGTGTGTTGTGCATTTATTATTGTGTCCTTCAATAATATACGTTTTCACGCTCCCCCAAATCCGGCGTGTGATACAAAAAATATACAGTCCACTATCTTAATGAGTTCGATTTCGAACAGCGCGTATAAAAGATGAGAGCAGCCACGTACAAGTTGGCTTGGTCCCTCTACAAATTATAAAGGAGGAAATCTTATTTGGAAATTTTACAGGAGAAAATAAAAACTCAAAAATACATGGAGAAATTATAAACATAACAGACCAACAAATTGACGTGCCAGTACCAGAAGTAAATGTTTTCAAATGTGAAACAAGACAAGGGGTCGAACCATTCAGCATCGTTAGGGACGACGCTGAAGGATTAAACAAAGCCATGATTAGGCTTTTTAACACTAAAAATTCAGACGCAAAGGTGAAAAATAATGAAATCATAAAAAAAAGAAATGCCGCAAGCGGTAAAAATAATGATGATATAAACAACAACATTGAAAATTTCAAAGATATTAAGAACTCAGATATAGTGGCTCGAGTAAGCAAAAGAATGGAAATCGTGGATACATCTGACTGCAACATGGAGGAATTAAACCACATCCGGAATCTTATAGAGTACAATCTGTTCGTGTATGGCCTCGACGGCGAGCCATTAAAGGCTACAAACTTACTTAAGCATCGAATAATACCGGCAACAGAGAAGCCAATAGTTGCCAAAAGGGTACGCTATCAAATAAAACTATAGAAAAAGATGCAAGTAGAAATAGAGAAACTACTGCAGCAACAAATAATTGAGCCACCGACATCCCCATATAACTTAAATATGTAAACTGTCCCGAAAAACGTGGGACCGAACGAGAAAAAACGCTGGATGGTCGTAACAGATTTCAGGCTATTGAACGAAATAACAGTTGGTACGTGCTACACACTGCCATTCCAGAATAAAATTTTGGAAAATTTAGCAGCTGTAGAATATGTAACCATGGTAGATCTGAAGAGCGGGTTTTTCCAAGTAGAGATTCACGAGGAGGACGCTCATAAAACTGCGTTCTCAGGACCAAACGGACATTACCATTATAAACGAATGCCGATGGGATGCATAGACTCGCCAAGTACATTCATGCGAGTGATAACACTGGCACTAGCAGGCTCACAATGACGTGAGATAGAGGTATATATGGATGACATCATGGTATTCGCAGAGAACTTGGAACAACATGAGATAAGATTTAAAAGGCTCCTAAAAACGCTTTGTAAAGTGAGCCAGTGCTGAGAGCTCCAGATATAAAAAAATCTTTATTGTAACAAACAACGCTTCTGACTACGCTATCGGAGCAATTTTAAACCAGAGATAGGCAAAGATCACCCTTGCGAATATGCATCCAGATGCATGAAGGGCAGTGAATTACGATATCCGACATACGA
This sequence comes from Copidosoma floridanum, assembly GCF_000648655.2. The sequence continues at coordinate 50,049 of NW_019379460.1, read as the reverse complement.
CAAGAAATAAATGGCGATAGTGTACGCCAAGGAGTAGTTCAGGCCATATTTGTTCGGTCGTAAATTTACTGTCATAACTGACAATGAACCACTCAAACATTTTCACACATCAATGAAACTGAACTTAAGATTCACAAGATTGAAGGCAGAACTCCGTGGATATGAGTTCGATAATGTTCATAGACCTGGACAGAAAAATAAAGCACTGGATGCTCTTTCTCGCAATCCAGTTCTTAAAGAAGGGAAAGAAAACCCAAAACCACCACGCAGGGAGTTATACGAGCTTGCGGAAAAACAGAAAAGGAACAATCACGAAGACATAAATGCACCACCAGCACGAATATATAAAATGCGTACAAGGAGACAGAGGAATCTAATACGGAAGAACAGGAAAGTAAAAATTGGAACATCTGATTAAGACGAGCCAGACGAGAAGGCAATTAAAAAGAAGCCCAGAAAACTTAGAGAAAGCAAACAGGTATCAAGGACCCACGACTGCAGTAGTACAGACACAGGATCAGAACGGGAAATGACGGAAAAACAATAAGATAAGGCAGATAAAAACACCCTTACAGTGGTAAACGATAAAGAAAGAATTCTGTCACAAGGACCAGTGGACGATAAACTGGCGTACATGTGAAAAGAGAAAAACATGGAAAAAGGGGTCAAAACAATGAGCACACCATTTATCAACAAGGGTGTAACAGATGAAAGACAACACAGAACCCGTAAACGACAGTTAAATACTCTACATAGAAAAATGGCAGATTTTTCTAACACCGCCAAGCAACCGCACACAACTTAAAGAAAATTATTATCGCGCATTGTGATACACCGGCAGCAATGCAGAGGGAAACCGAGCAAGAAGAACATTGGGGTTACTAACTAGCGTGGAAGAGCGAGCCAGCAAAAATAGCAGAGAAAGAGAGAGAGAGAGAGCGGAAAGCTAGGAAGGCAATAGGAAAAACGGCAGCAGCAAAAACACCCAACAGAGTCAAAGAAAGTGAAGAGAAATCGGAAAATAAAAGAAGGGTACATGACCAGAGAGAGAGTAGAGCCAAAGGTAGACAGCAAGTAGATGAGTGGGGGACAAAAATGACCGAACAAAGCCGAACGGCACCGAACGAACACGAGAGCCAACAACCGCCTGATACACAAGTACCCAACGGCGGAAACGATAAGTATAATAATAACAAAGGTCAAGTTACCAATTTAAGGTCAATATTTACCAAATCAACCAATCGATTTTGAACAAAGGTCTCAATTGACGTTGAGAAGAAAGACATCAAAGGAAAAGAGGGCATAAGAATCGATGTATGGGAAAGCGATAGCACACCAACTGCAATGAACAAAGAAGAGGATGCAAAGTTTCGAGTATCGGGGACCCAATGCGCAGAACCTCACAGACAGCTAATAATGATCGATGTCCCTAGAGACGGAAATTGTCTGTTCCATTGCCTAAAACTTCTATACGGGTTGACAGACTCAACAGATGAGCTCCGAAGAATTCTACTTGGGTCAGAATGGATAAATAAATGTAAGGACCCAAAAGGAACTAAACAAATACTAAATAACAGCCATGAATTCGGCGACGGAGAATGTGCTTTTATATTTTCACAAGAATATGAAGCAAACATATGCATACACCTACAAGTATTACCCGATAAGAAAGTATACCAACAATTAATGGGGGGGAAAGACGAATAACTTAAACACATGCATCTCAGAAACCACTACTATCAAGCCCTCGTGGAAGGAACTAGCGGTGATCACTCACCTAAATATAATAATAAGAATCAAAACGACGATTCCGATACTCAGAAACCTCGAGATAATACAGAAGGAAATTTTGAAGGAGATAGCAACGAACACGCCATAAACGAACAAGACAAAGAGAACGATAAAGAGGATGCATGGGATACAGAGAGCGAGGAAAAGAGTGACAGGGAGGAAGAAGGAGAGTGGGCAGATGAAGAACGCATCATGCCCCCACCTAAACCTCCACCACCACTAAACACTAATACGAAACGAGACTCTCTCTCACTAGATAGCGACCAGGGCCTAAACAAAGCGCTGATAGAGGAAAGTGATGAGAGCTGCAGTGAGGAAAAGAAAATCGTGGATAAGATGGGCATAATCGAAAAATATAGTGTATGTAGAACACGATTACCACGCAACATACCTCCATGGGTCCCGCAGGACGGCTCAGAACCCACCCCGTTTCAAAAAATGATAAAGGTCGAAGATCACTCATTCAGGTATATAGGCAACCTCGCATTCGTTACAATAACCGACGACGTCCCAGGCACAGAGACCATCGGCGCATTGTACGAGTGGGGCTATATGAACCCAGCAGTCATGAGTAACGAGACAAAAGCAGTAGGTGACGTCATGATATCCAAAATAAGAAAAGTGTGCGTTATTCGGATGTACGCAAAAACTCAATTTGAAGACACAGCACTGAAATCCGACATAAAGAAATGTGTAATGGCCCTTAGATCGCTAGTAATGGTAAACAAACTAAAAACAATTGGGCTGGTAAGAGATCTAGCGATACTGAATCTTAACCAATGGACATACATGGTCGAACAATTTGAAGAAATCCTCAGACATAAAAATGAGCGCTACTTTATATACAAGCACACTAGTGGTACTGCCAGTAGATCAAAGGTATAAGCTAATAAAAGAATATCATGAATCGGCTGTAGGCGGGCATCGTGGTATTAACAAATCATATAGCAAAATAGCAAAGGATTTCTATTGGCGAAATATGAGACGAGACGTAAGACAGTACATACTCGGCTGCCCATTATGCCGAACAAAAAAGTTAGTGCAAATAAAAACAAAACAAGCCATGATAATTACGGACACTCTGAGTAGACCATTCGAAAAGATATCGATAGATTTTTACGGACCGATAAACAAACAATCAGCACACAACAATACACACATCTTATCAATACAGGACTGGCTAACCAAATACATAGTGCTCGACTCCGTACAGAAAGCAATAGCAGAGAAAACAGTAAAAGCCCTAACGGACAAATTCATAGCGTACTTTGGAGCCCCAGAAAAACTATTATCGGATAGGGGGACATACTTCATGAACAAAACCATGGAGGAATTCGCGAAACTATTTAAAGTCAACAAAATTGGGAGCACAGCTTACCACCCCCAAAGCAATGGCGCAATCGAACAGATTCACCACGTCTTGACGAAATATTAAAAAGCATACGTCAGTCAGACTGAAAAATGTGACGGAGTATTACCACTGTGCGCACTGGAATACAACACATGAGAGCATGAGAGCACAGGATACTCCCCATACGAACTAGTATTTGGCCAACGTGCAAAACTTCCCTCAAGCTTTAAACAGCCAGAAAAAGGACATACGTATACGGCACTGCTAGAACAAATAACAAAGAGCCTCACACAACTACGAACGCTTGCAGCAATGACACAGACACAAAATAAGTACAAATCAAAATACTACTACGACAAGAAACGCAATACAAAGTTCTTCATGGAAGGGGAAATGGTATATGTATTAAAAGAACCATCCAAAAGGAAGTACGACAGCCAATTCGAGGGGCCATATGAGATAACAGGTATAGATTACAAAAACAAAAAAGTAAAATTACAAAGGGAAAACGAAATACGCGTAGCACATGTGGACAAAATTAAAAAAGCATGCATATTGAAATCCCCGAATACACCGCAAAACGAGAAGGAAAAAAAGCAAGATAATACAGAATAACCAGGCGCTTTCTTGCTCGCGACCCTTAGATGGGCAAAAGAAAAAAAACACACACATAGAGAAATAACTCAATTACATACGAAAAATCGCTCACCCCCCGACAAAATCAAAATCAACAGGCACAGGCAGTAGTCACTAAAAATAATCCCTTTTCCCCTTCTCTCTTTCGCGGCCCCCGGACGCACCACGAAGGAAAGCACACCAAAGGCCGACGCACACACACGTATACAATTACACAAAAAAACAACGATCTAAAATTAATGAAAATAAAGCAAACAGGCGTACGAAGGGCTACCTAAACCAAACCAGTAGAGTAAAAATGAGGAGTAAGTACCAAGGAAAAAAAGACAAAGCAAAAATCGATAGAAACAAAAAAAATAACAACTTTACTTTTATATTTAACATAACTGAGCAATCAATCTGGCAAAAGCAAGCGCCCTCGTTGTTGGTAAGGATGAAGGGCATCAAACTGAAAACAACACTTAAAAAAAAAAAAAGATACCCCCACACATAAGAAAAATGGCCGTTTGTATTTTAGGGCTGCTCCAGCAAAAGATCGACCAGGAGAAATAGAACAAATTCAAAGAAACCCCGGAATCCTGGTAGAAGACTTAGGCTCAATCGAACCAGTTGCAACGATATGGAGGGTAATATGGTATGTAGACTGGGCCCAATTAGCAGAAGAGACACATACATTCCTTAAAGCAAGCAGGCAAATAAGATGGAAATGCAGGGTAACCATAAGGAAGCAGGAGGAGTGCGAAGGGCGGATAAAACACACAGTAAACAAGGTATCGGTAGCATTACAAAAAATGGAAATAGCATACACGGCAGTAGTAGGACAAATGGTTGGAAATAACCAAACTGGAATACAAATACTTCAGGGGTAAATAACGGACAAAAAAAAAAAGAAAATACGAGAACTAATGGAGTCAAACCGGACACGAACTACAGACACAACAAAGTATGTGAAGAAACAGATAAGAGTCGCAACATTCGGCAGTCACGACAAAGTTTTACAAGTGATAGAAAAACTAGAGAATAAAGCGAGAAAAATAACGGAGGAAGGACTGAAAATTTTCACAGACCTTATAAATAAGTACGATAGAACATCAAAAATGACAAAAGAATTCGAGAAACTGTCCGACGAACTAGTGGTGAGATTCGAAACAGCGACGGATATAGTATACCTAGCAAGCCGAGGCACTTCACACCTACCAGAGACAGCCCTAAATGCATTATCGGAAGTAAAAATACTAGTAAAACAATTTAGACCGGATCTCAGGTTCTCAGGGGAAACTAATACAATAGAGGAAGAAGTAGCAGAGGTTTCGAAAGTAGTGACAATAGCATTGAACAAAAAAATTATATACTACATTGAATTACCGCTAGTGACCATGGAGAAATTAGAATTTTTCAGTATATCACCACTACCAGCGGTATAAGAGGGAATAAATATAACAGATGTAGTCGCATACCTGCAACCAACCTATGAATGTATAGCAGCCAGCACGAGTAAAAAAAGGTTTACACCAGTATTAAAGGAGACAGGCAAACGATGCAAAAAGCTAAGAAAAATAAATATATGTACGAATGTAGGATCAACACAGGAGGTAGAGGAGGATCACCCCTGCGAGGTACGATTGATACTTGAGAAAACCATAGAAAAACCAGACGATTGCCCAATAATGTTAGCTAAGCTGAAAGGAACGTACTGGACACGCCTACATGCGCGAAATCAGCATGCGTTTAGCACAACAAGGAAGAAGAAAGTACATATACAATGCGAACACACGGAACACGAGACAATAAAGATAACCGATGCACGGGTAATAAATCTAGTGAGAGACTGTATGGGCCAAACGTACGAAACTAGATTAGAACCAGGACAAGAGGAAGGAGAAAATCAAATAATGCAAATTAAAAATTCAAATCTAAATTTAAAAGAAATATTACAACGAATAGAAGAAAAGGGGAAAGAGAAAATGATGGAGCTGATGAGGACAGTAATAAAAAGAGACGGGCTACAAGAACTAGGGGGTCCAGAACACGGACCCAAGGACAAAATAAAGATGGGCACAAAATTGACAGATCTAATACAACGCATACGCAAACTGACACACGTAAAAGGAGAACTGACAGAATGGAAAGAGTACGCATGGATAATAGCGAAAATATTGCTGGGAACGGCCGCAGGATCATTCGGTGTTCTAAAGTGGGGAGGCCCAGTAGCACTGAAGGTGGCAAAAATGCTTATGGATGGACAAAACAGGAACAATACTACAGGGAATGGAACGACAACAAACCCGGAAGCAACGAGACGAATAACAATACATACACAGGGCGACCAAACACGAAAGAGCCAACGGAGTAATAGGGACCAATAAAGAAATCACTAACACTCCTTAATTAAGAATCAAGACATAACAACAAAATACAGACAACGGTGACACACAAAAAATATATCAAAATAAAACTGATCATCAGGGAGAACAAGAGCAAAGAAAAAAACGAATTATACACAAAGCATATATATATATATATTATTAACAATAAGTACAGACTTGTGACAGGACTTGCGAAACATACAAATCACTTGGGGTTATACCAAGGTTACAGCCACAGCGCAACAGATAACGGACGGTAAATGAGACAACAAACAGGAAACGACATCATCTGACAACTGATAGGTTAACTTAAGACACTACAAAAAAAAAAGTCTGATAAGGCTATAGGTATAGAATCATACTTACAACAGTAGGAATAAGGATGAATAATAACAACGTTAACAATAATATAATAATAATGATAGTGATAAGAATAATAATGAAAATAAGACAAAAGTAATGTAGAATTTAATAACAGTAAATCGAGCATATACATATAGTCTAGTGTAGGAAGACGGGATATGCAGGAACAAACGAGTAAAAGTTATACGAAAAATATCATTTTTTATTTATTCGCGGCCCTCGGACAAGTCACGAGAGAAAGCAACAAATTATCCAAAGAGAAAATATAAAATAACTAATAACTACGTAACCAACGGACATTTAGACAATTAGCACCCCTCTCTTCTAAATGAATAATATTGATAAAATACAGAAAAAAAAAAAAAAAAATTTTCTCGTTATGACCTTTGGATGCACGTGCAAAATAAAGGCGAAGAAAAAAAAATTAAGAAAGAGAAGAGTATACTTACGTAAGACTTTTTTTGGCTGTAGAACATCCAACTTACAGAAAAATGAGTAATAGGATAAAAGATAGAGTTATTGTATTTTGCAACCCTTAAAAAGAACAGGCATTATCAAAAAAAAAAAAGAAAAACCAATAAGAAATATTGTTTATAATAAAAATATTATATGTTTATACTCGAAACCATAGAAAAAAATATAATAAGAGTGTTAATGAATAGGTAAATAATAATAATAATTATTGTTTTCTACAAGAAAAAAAAACAATCAAAAGAAAAACATTGTTAACAATACAAAAAAAAAGGGATTTAATAACAAAATAATTACAAGTACAATTACGATTTAATGTGACGCATTCCAGATCAGTGTTATTAGTAGATTTTAAAGGACGTGAGACATGCAAAGTTTTAACAAAAACAAAAAAGGATCTTATTTTCAAATTATTTTGATTTAAATCATCAAGAAATACAGCTGCGATTGAAAAATTTCTACTAATTGCGCAATAAGCTATAATCCGTCAAGTACTCTAATTACAGCCAATCCTGATATTTCTTACCTATTATCAAAATCAACGGTTATCAGAGGATGACAACAACTACTAAAAATTCTGGAGATTCGGTTACATAACAAGACTAAAATAAAACTGAACAAGGGAAATAGTCACACACATTCAGTTTGGAAGCCACATAAGATAAGGTTTCCTCCATTGTATAAGGGATCAAAATCACAATTAAATCTGAAACAGCATTTCACCATGACAATAACAGTAGCATCTACATGCATAGTCATACAACACAGCAAGGAGGAGTTTGAAGAAAACAAAATAATGAATAACAAGTAAGACCACTGATACAAAAAAAAGTCATTGTCCATACTGAGATTTAAGCACCAGAATGCCAAAACGAAGTGATAAATATGCGTGAAAATCATCTCCGCTATAAAAGCTCTTTGTATCTCATGGTCAAAAGTTAATCATATTTATAGTGAAGCTCCAAAGCTTGTCTTAAGTATCAAGGCTCGCTTTAACTATTACATTTATTTTTCGATCTTAATTCGGTTTTTATTTATGTTGATAATAATTCTATATAGTACACTTTCCATGACTTAAATTTACAATGTGTGATGTTTGATTTTGTATTTGCAGTTATACGTCATCCAAATCGTATGACGATACTTAAATATGTACAGATAAGAGAGCATGTAACAAAAAGTTATGATACTGTCAAGAAGTGAGAAAAGCCGAGAGATTCTCCACACAATTTTTTAATCATATCAGCTAATGAACAAAACAAAGATCATAGTATTTATATACAGTAAAAGTAGGCATTAAATGCTTATAAACTTCTGAACCCTCAATAGTTATTACATGCAGGCATCTTATGTATAGTTTCTTTTACACGTATACATACTGTTTCAATACTCTCCCTAAAGAAACTATATATCTTTTTGTTTAATCTATATTTTGTTTCATCAAAACATCTTTTGATGCAAGACCAAGCTTAGAAATTGAATACATAAATTTCGGCTTTGCCAAGGCCTTCGTAAGAACATCGGCAATTTGTTCATCTGTAGTTACATATTTTACATCAATTATGTTATCTCTATACAGATTATGTACATAGTGATACTTAATGTCAATGTGTTTCGTTCTCTCGTGGATCCCTGGATTTTTTATCAATCTCATCGCGCTCTGATTATCTACCAATAATGTAGTTTCGCTATTTTTACATTCAGAGTCGTTTTCATTAGTTCTATTTGATAAAACAGTAGCATTACACTCACGCAAGAATCTCCTGATCCATACGATATTTTTTGCTGCGCTAGCTGCACTGAAATATTCAGATTCTGTAGTCGACAGAGAAACGCACGACTGACGTTTGCTTTTCTATACTATAGCAGCTCCGGCATATAAACAGACAGTACCCGAAATTGATTTTCGCGTTTCTTTGTCGCTACCGAAATCTGCATCCCTGTAAGCTATAAAGCTACCTTCTTTTCTGTAACACAAAACATAGTCAGCTGTTCCTTTTAAATAGCGTATTATTCTCTTTACCAGTAGCCAGTGACCTTCGCTAGGGTCTTCTAAATAACACGATACAATACTCGTAGCAAACGAGATATCTGGTCTGCTAACCTTTAAAAATATAAGCTTACCAACAGCTTCGTGATATGGTATGTTCGAAGTTTTCTTACTAAAATCATTCGACTGCCAACTAGTCTCGATTGGTGTACTTACAGTATTCGCGTTCGACATATTGAATTCGCTTTTAATACTTTTTACATGACTCTCCTGGCTTATGAACAATGAGCCGTCATTAAATCTAAAAATATCCACTCCAAAGAATTTCTTCACATCTTTAGTGAATTTTACTTTAAATTTTTGACTGCCAACTAGTCTCGATTGGCGTACTTACAGTATTCGCGTTCGACATTTGAACTCGCTTATAATACTTTTTACATAACTCTCCTGGCTTATGAACAATGAGCCGTCATTAAATCTAAAAATATCCACTCCAAAGAATTTCTTCACATCTTTAGTGAATTTTACTTTAAATTTTTTATTTAATTTTACAAAGAATATATCTATTAAGTACTCGTGTGAAGCAGCGAGGAGTCCATCGTCAACATATAACAACAAGAATAACCTTTCCTCTCCTCGAATATATATATAAAAACAAGGGTCAACTACGCTTTTCTTAAAACCGTAATCTAAGAGAAATTTATCGAAAAGATTAGACCAGCACCGAGCTGCTTGTTTTAACCCGTATATACTCTTTATCAGTTTACACACACGATTAGAACCATCACTGAAGCTGTCCGGCTGCTTCATATAGATATTTTCTTTTAATTCGCCGTGCAAGTGAGCAGTTTTCACATCGAATTGACCAAGACATAGATTCTCATACGCAGCATTGGCAATGAAAATTCGAAACGAGTCAAAATGGGCCACAATACTAAAAATCTCGTTATAGTTTACCCCGGCTATCTGCGAATAACCTTGACCGACGAGACAAACTTTAAAACGCACGCTTCCGTCGTCGTTCAATTTATGTGGATAGACCCATTAACATCCTACAACCTTTGCGTTAGCGGGTTTTTCTACTAAAACCCAAGTACCATGCTCGAGAACAGACTGCATTTCGTCTTTTATCGCGAGTCTCCATTCGTCGCTATCGATCGAATTTACTGCCTCATGGTAATTTTTAGGAACAGTTTTGGAAAAGTGAGATAACAAGCACCCGTAAAAATCTGTTTGTCGCCGTACGCGTTTCTCCCGCACGTTACTTGAAACATCAACAATGTCTTTGTTTACGTTACTCTCTGGCGGAGCTTCGGCTTCTTTAGCTAAATCAACTTTATCCTTATCAACACGCTGATCGTCGCGATCCTCAGAGCTACTTTCGTCTGCTTCGGAAGATACTTGTTCGTCGTCTCGAGCTTTAGCGTTTTCGAGTTCCACGTTCGTACTAGCTAATTTTTCTGGTTTAAATAAAACATGACGGCTAACGATAACATCGCGTAGCTCTGGTACATACACGTGGTAGCCCCTGTATTTCTCAACATATCCTACAAGAATACCTTTCAAAGATTTACCATTTAACTGTTTCCTTTTTTCCTTAGGAATGTGAACGAAGCATTCCGTGCCAAAAATTTTCAAATGATTAATATCTGCTGACTCACCCGTCCACAACTCAAACAGAGTTTTACCCTGTACTTTAGTTGGACCCGTTTTATTCAAAACGTAAACGGTAGTATTAGCGGCCTCTGCCCACAGAAAACGCGGCTCCTCTGTATTCGAATACAGCATAGATCGAATAGCTTCTACAATCGTTCGGTTTTCGCGTTCTACAATACCGTTCTGTTGTAGTGTATATGGCATTGTCGTTGTATGTTTTATACCTTTACTTTCGAAAAACTTCTTGTTTTTCTCGTTGACGAACTCCCCGCCGCCGTCACTTACAATCTCTTTCACATCGCTATCAAATTGATTTTCAACTTCATTACAAAATTTTTGTAAACATTCTGAGGTTTCTGATTTTTGACGCAACAAATAAATTATTCGAAAACTAGAAAAATCATTTTTTAGAAAGAGAAAGTATCGATTTTTACCAAAGGAAATTACTTCCATCGGTCCACATAAATCAGCGTGTACAATTTCTCTCGACTCTTTATCACGATTAATTCTACTATGAAAAGAGTTTCTATGTTGCTTGCCGAGTGCGCAACCATCGCAAAACTGGTCGTCTAAACTGATATTCGTACCTACAGACTTCAAAACATTACTTACATGCTGTTTGTTTTGATGACACATTCTCTCATGCCAAAGCTGTATGATATTTACTTTATTTGCCGAAAGACTCGCTTTTCCAGGTACAATAACCTCTAAATCTACTTTATACAAATTTCATACCTCAGAACAGTTCGCATTAACAATGTTAATTTTCAGCAAAGTGCAAGATTTTCCTTTATCCTCGACTCTAATATCGATACCTTTTTTCGCACTAGCTTTAAGAGAAAACAAATTTACATGAAGTTCGGGCACAAACAAAACATCGTAAAGCATGCAACTAATACGCTTATTTGCAACGAGAGTTTCTACATCTGAATTACCGAATCCATACGCGGGCTTCATGCTTCCATCTCCAAAAATCACAGACACCGGCTCTTCAAACTCAGTGTAGTCCAGAAAATACTCTCGATGCCAAGTCACGTGGTCCGTGCAGCCAGAGTCAAGTATCCACACGTCCGTCTGTTTCTGCTCCAACGTGAAATCAGCAATCGCCATTTTCTACACGAGCTTGATTTCAGCGAGCGCCACTTTCTGCTCACTGTTGTTTGTTGTCAATTTCGTCTCTACGTTACTTTCAAGAACTCGCTTCGGATAGTCACGTATATAGTGTTCTGGAGAATGGCATTTATAACATTTACCTCTTTTTGAATTCTTAGTTTTGTTTTTCTTCTTGTTTCCCTTTTTCTTATTCTCATTTGTTGAATTCAAATTTTCAAATTTCTTGGTAACTAAGGCAACCGCACGACTCTCTGAATCACTCTCATGGCGGCGTATCCTCGACTCTTCTTTCATTAAACGTGCAGTTAAATTTTCAAGAGTCTTTTTCTCACTAACTTTTTGGAGTCCCACGCACTATGAAAGTGATCATATACTTTTGGAAGATTACACAAAATCTGGGATATCACCATTGATTCAGAAATTTCACTGCCTAAATTTTTCATCTTAACCGCGAAATTTTCTAATTTCGACAAAGTCGCCATGACGCCTTTGCTTTGATCCCATTGAAACTTAAAAAATTGCTTTTGTACTAAGGACACATTCTCATCCGACTTCATCTCGTATACTGCACTAAGCTTGGCCCACATTTCACGAGCAGTTGTACAGTTCATGAGAAGATCCATCGGCTTCTTTTCAACGGTTGAAACGATCAACTTTTGCGCGGCTTTATCGGCTTTCTTGAATCTTGCTACAGCAGCCTCATATGTTGTTTGCTGTGTAGCAGTGGCCTCCGTGGTAAGAACTGCAGGCATAACCAAGCTCCCTTCACAAACCCCCAGTTGGTCGTCGTCATCTTCGAGATACGTACGCACCACAAAGAACCACCAATTCCAACTGTCCTGATCTCTTAATCTTTCGATTTTGGAATTTGATTCCATCTCGACTTGACTTGCCATTCACACAACACTAAACACAAAAAAATTTTCACAACAACACTCGTGACACGTGGTCTGGGCCCATAACCTATTAAAAATATCAATAGAGTATTATTCTTATTCGGTAAGGAAAAGAATATGCAGATGCCTGGGTGAATGATGTTGAACTCTTTATTAGTGATAATTGTAAAATACAATTCACGGAATAACAAGTATACAAAGAATAAGTCGATAAAAAAAATCGAAAAAGGAGATCGCATGTGGTCGTCACAAGAGAGTCACACCTACTACTTCTTAGTCGCTTTTTGCAACCACCCTATACATCATACCGTGACTACAGCGCCACCAACGCTCTCCCTGCTTGCCGACTCGCATTACTATTACAGGCAGGCATCTAATGTATAGTTTCTTTTACACGTATACATACTGTTTCAATAATAGTTGAGTGGTAAAGCATGTTTGTGTCGCATGTGGGCTCTAGCTAGTTTGAGTTCGATTCCAGTTAGCTCCAGAATTTTTTTCTGATGTATGTGTGTATCGAAAAGTGAAATTAGTATTTATAAAAGAAAACCTACTTTTTAACGAATTAGTTTTTTATTTGAAATTTATTTTTAAGTACTGCAAAATTGTAATTAACACTTTTAGAAGTCTTTATCGATCAAGACTAAGAAAAAACTCTTAGCGAACTCTTAGAAAACTCAAAAGAGGGGAAATAAGTAAAATGTTATAAAAACACTTTGTAAACACTTCAGAAATACTTCCTGACCACAAAAACAAGTTCGTCAGTGAGTTTATTAAGAATTCTTCAGAAATCATGGATGCTAGCTGGGTAGGATATTTATAAACGTTATTTGATATATTTTATTTTATTCCAGTAGTTTCTCAGTACATTTCGTTATTTTCTTATATTAGCAAGTTGGTGCTTAGAGTGCAAGGAAGTTTTGTACATATGATCTAGTACTAGCGGCTCTCCGGTCTTGGCTTTGCCCGAAAATCACTAAATGGAACACCCTAGTGTGTTGACATGGAATGTGAAACGTTTGAAGTTGAAAATTCCACATGTATTCCTGACACATCTTGGAACAAAAATTTGATCTCTTACGAAATAGATTCCTTATTTTTTGATTTTGATGCTGCTGTCTCAATCTTAATAAATATTCTGTGTCAGTTTTTCAACGCCTAAAATTGTATTTATTTAATGCATTTAAAGTTTTTCTTCGAATTTGCCCTCTTGTGACTTTTGGCATGGTTGAAACTTCTGTGAGTCCTGGAGGCTGTGTTTTGTCAACTTTGTTAAGTTCTAATATATATTTTTTGGCAAGGTAGTTTGACTCCCGATGGCCCAAAAAATGATCAGTAAGCTTCTTAAGTTAACTCTTTCTTGACTGAAATTTCCAGCAAATGTGATTGCCTTTATTCCTTAGGGTGATCTTTTCTGGCCTGTTATTGTAGCACCACACTGATTGGGACAAAACTACAACGTTTAAAGCTTTGAAGGTAGTCGTCGAGCTCTTTCCAATATTTCTTGGTGTTACGCCAAAGACGTTGGTATCTAAAGCATTTTTTTTTTCAGACCTAATTGTTTTAGTAATGTTAGATGAAGGGATTGGTTCGTGATGCTTGCCCCTTGGAGACTTCCGTCATAGCTGTTAGGTTCTTCTATCGCAGACCTTGGAGAGAATTGGTAATTCTTGGTTAAATGCTTAGAGTCAAAAGGGTAATATAGCGTCGTCGTTCACCAGGGTTCCAAGCCTTGTGACGAACAACTCTGCTCGTGACGTCTGCCAGTGAATGATTGATTTGATTTAATAGTGGCTGGCTATACATAGTCTTCTGGTCCATGAATCATTTCCGGAAATCGTAGTAAGAATGTATTTGTTGGCAAGGTAGTTTAAACTTTAGTGGCTCTTAAAAAAAACGATGAGATTAATGGTTAAGTAGAGAACGTTAATACTTATAATGGCCCTGAAAAGGGGTAGTGATAAAATTTCCCGTTATTCCTTATTGATACTCTTAATTTTAGGTCATTTCCCGTATAACCAACCGCTCATCGTTATTCGGGAAAGTGGGACTAGAGAATACTTTCTGTGTAGGTATGCCATTGGGATGACCCCTAAGAAAGCCATTGAGGCTGCCCGTACCTTTTATTCATTGCTATTCTTATTACCTTTTTCAAGAAAAAACCATGCGAAAACCGTCTTAGAATTATCAAGAATCAGTATGCAAAATTTCAGGAAAGTTGGTTGAGTATTTATTGTGGTTAGCGATTACAATGGTTTTAGCGACTTTGCTTGATATATGAGTAAAATATAAAACTAACTTTATTATTTTAATGATTCTTTACAAAAACTCACAAATTAGTATATTTAAGCCTCATATATTTTATATGTTATGATAAATGTATCTTTTTATACAGTTGATTTGTTACTTTAACAATAAATAAACAACTGTTTTTATAATTTTTTCAAAATTTTCGAAAATTAGGAAAAAAATTGTTGTACTGGACAAATACCATAGTTGATTTTTATGAATTTTATTCTTTCACAACTTAAACATTTGTGATTAAAGTAATTTTATGATAAGAGGACGTTCTTTACATAGTTACTGGGGGAATAGTTCAGACGAGTAAGAGGAATGCTAATGTGTGCAGTAAAGCTAGCAATTATTTTTCTTATGTGGATGGACTTGCGTTTATGCTTTCAGGCGTACATTATTACTTTTTTTTTTGATTTGTTTAAGAACCAACTTCAGAATTTTTTTACAAATTGTGTAGGTTCATCTCAAAGTAATTTTTTTATACTAAAAAAATTGGGAGCTTTTTTACAGATCATATCAATGCCATTTTACGTGACTTTTTTATAAGGTTACATGTAGAATTACGATTTTTTTTAACCACACATATATTAAATAATGGTACAGTCAATCGAGCTGTAGTTTTTGTGTATATTTTTCATACTATTGGAAACAGATGTCTGGCGTTTGAATCCTATTTGTCAAAAAAAAACAATTTTTGA
This sequence comes from Copidosoma floridanum, assembly GCF_000648655.2. Next base: position 34,423 of record NW_019379460.1, on the reverse strand, counting down.
TGAACGTCTTAAAGGGTTATTCACTGACATGTTATATTAACTACTATATATAACAATATACTACTCTATTGGAGAAAGCGATACTATAGGATGGTTTTTCCTAATTTTTTATGTACAACTACATTTTTTCTACATTTTGGGTATTCAATATAGACTAAAAATAAGTGTGTTAGCTTGTGTGATAGATGTCAGCGTAAGTTTACAGATGTCATCAGTGTAGGCAGCAGAAAAATTTTTTAGTAATTATTGCAAGACTTGATAAAAGCCCACAGCCTTGTAGTGGCCAGTCTCTATATTATTTTAATTGTATTGTGACGTACTGGATCGTCAATAATCGTTTTCGTATTAAACAATGATTGAAACCATACTGAACCATTGTAGATACACCCATTCCCACCACAATTGTACCATATTCGTATAGAATATTGTTTCCTTTGAGGTATTTTTTACTCATAATTGTATTGTTTGCAATGTAATTGTTTTAAAGTTCAACTTTACACTAGGACACCCAAGCACCGACTGTCCAATAGTTTTTTTCAATCACAAAACTTTATTACCCAAGTAACAAAATTCTGGAGCCTAATTTCTTTGTGTTTATCGTCATAATAAATAAAAATACATATTATTTTGTCTTTTTCAAAAGTTAAAAGCTTTAAGTGACTACTGTCAGAGTTATTGCTGGCCATTTAATTGTATAGAAGTAAAACCTTCTACGTGGGTTTCTGAGCACCCACTGTCCACTAGTTCTTTTTAATTACTAGACTTTACTACCCAAACAAAAGAGTCCTGGAGCTTAACTTCTCTATTTTTCATTGCCACAATGAATAAAAATACAAATTTTTTGCCCGTATAAGAATCTAGAAGCTTTAAGTGATAACTGCCAGAGTTAGAATGGAAAGCTAATCCCTCACTTAATAGATTCTTTATTAGTTGATTTTGTCGCTGCTGTTTTAGTCTCGATGTATGTTTTGCATCAGTTTTTTGTAGCCTAAAATTGTATAAATTTTAAGCATTGAAGGTTTTCCTTTCAATTCGCCCTCTAGTGACTATAGATATTGTTAAAGTTTTTGTAAGCCCTAAGGGCTGTTTTTTGTCAACTTCGTCTAGTTGTAAAATATATGTTGAAAAGGTAATTCAACGTTAGATGGACTTAAATGGGACCGATGAGCCAAACTTTTTTTTGACTGAAGTTTTGAGCAAACTTGACTGCCTAGATATCTCAGAGTGATCTTCTTTGAACAGTTATTGTAGCATCAGACAGAAAAGTTATTAAAAACTTTAGTATATGGCTCGTTTTGCGCAGACTTTAAGGAGAATTGGTGATTCCTAATAAAATGCTAAGAGTGAAAAAGGTAACTTAGGTTTGTCGGTAGTTGGAGTGTCCAGCCTTGCAGTAACGCACTCCGCTTATTACATCTGTCAGTTAATAACTGACTTTGTTTAACAGTGTCTAAAAACAGTTTCATAATGTATTTGTTGGCAAGGTGACTTAACGTTACTTGTTACCAAAAAGAACTGGCAAAGTTAATGGTTAGTTAGGAAACGTAAATATTATTGATGATACTGAAAAGGGGCAGTGGTAATACTTCCTGCCGTTCCGTATTATTCTTGAAGATGGACAGCCGGCTATGGGTAGCTTGACCCTTACCCTCGGAGTCTCTGCGTATGGAGATCATGCTGAAGAGAAGTACGCCATTGGTTAAAGACTATTTTGTCTTTAGGCCATTCCCAGATAACCAACCGTTTACCATTGGTCGGCAAAGTGGACCTAACAGAATACTTCTTCTGTGGGTATGCCGTTATAACCGCTGAGGAAAAAGCTAATAAAATTTTTATCCCATGTGGCTGCCTGAACTTCTCACAAATGTTTTTCCTGGTTTTGTGTTGTCGCTTCACCTGCTTTGATAGCACTAGGTTGGTTCAAAGTATGTCCACAAAATTCAAAATAGTTATAGTAGATAGTTCTGTGGCTAGATTTTTCCTGGTGTTACGCTAGATCTAGCATTGTGTGGTGATCAACGATCAGCGAAGCAGTTTAAAAGTCTGGAGACATACATAATATGTGGATTACGTATCTTAGTCGAGACAGTACGAAAACTAGGAGACTTATTTTTAAGTTTGAGGGGGCTACCGAATTGCAATGTTAGTCTGACATAAATTTGTACTTATGTCGTCCCGTATACGAGATTGTAATTTTTATTTTATCCCTATATTATATCCTAATTACTGTATGTACCCCTAGCAAGAAAAAATTAATAGTACACGAATAAGGCTGAGTAGCTTATAACTATAGAGAAAGTTAAATAAAATTTATGTTCCTATCCAGTAATTTTTATTTAAAATTTTGAATAGCATATTAGTGTCAAGTCTTTGATAGACAATGTAAACAAAAACTACGCATTTTCAATAACAACATCGTACTTTAAAAGCAGAATATATAAAGTCAAAAATGTTTGAATTTATTCATTTTCACATATAACTATTTGCTTACTGCATTACTAAAAAAACATGTATACTTATAACGATTTACTTATAATACAAAATAGAAATAGTATTGTTATAGGAACATGTATTACACAAAGCATACTAACACGTACACAAGCACACCAACAACTGAACGGGCTCAAAACAGGCACTCTTGTTTTCGCTAAACTGAATTAATATACCGTTGGGTTGAGTAAGTGGAGTATAAAATAATGCTTATAACAACTTTCTAACAGAAAAGATTAAATTAATTTTACAGTTCTAGTGCAGTAAGTTTTATTTAGTTGTATCGTTAAAGTGCTGTTGTGGAGAATGTATTGATAGAATTTTTTATTTAGCAGATGGCTTCGACATTGTGGTAAACGATTGTTATGCACACAATGGTGGAAATAAGCGTATCCAACTAATTGATCAGTATGGCTGCCCAGTAGACGATAAGTTGATTAGCCGATTTCGTGGCTCCTGGTCAGAAAGTGGCCTTTTTGAGACCCAAGTTTTTGCTTATATGAAGACGTTTAGATTCACTGGTTCGCCTGCTCTTTACATTGAGTGTGATGTCCGCATGTGCCATGGACGCTGCCCGGTAAGTTTTTTGCACAAAAATTAATGCTTTCAATATTTCATAGCTAGGTGAAACCATTCTTTATTATTTATCTAATCAAGAAGAATAAAAGGACACTAAAAAGTTAAAAAAAATTTGATAACAACTATTTGTGTGTGTGAATAATATATTTACTTTTTCTTAAAAATATAAATAATTAATTTGTAATGTAAAGATACTAACCATAGGCTTTCAAATTCTGTGGTTAAAAAAATGGTATTTAAAGTAGAACAAGAATCTTAACTGTTTATTTTCCATGTAGCTATAGATTTTCAATGCATAAATGATAAAAGAAATGTAGTTTAAATAATGTCTCTAGCTTAAGTGAGCTTTTTAATTCTAAGAATGTATTAAGTTGTTATGAGAAAAACTAAATAATAGCTGTACATAAAATCTAGATAAAATAATAAGTTATAAACAGTAAAACTGTTTAAGAAATAAAAAAAGTAAGTGTACAATTTTTA
>NW_019379459.1:1866251-1916650 GCF_000648655.2 Copidosoma floridanum | reverse complement strand
TTCGGAGAGAAAAATTCTGCCGCTTTCGTCAATTTGGGCCACGGCTATGGTAAATTGATTGATTTATGGCCGCCCCTTCGAGAGAGTCGTTCCCTCGCTCGGAAGTATATGTGTACAGCCGCTTTCCGTTTGTGCCAAAGTCTGGAATTTCCACAGCCACTCCGAGAGGCGGTTGTCAAATGCGTTCGTACACGGTGAGGCGACAAACACTTGGCTGATTCTCCATAAAACGTAACTGAGCTTTCTATTTTACCGGCGAGATAAAAAAAAAAAAAGTCTTTTTTTGTGCACTCACTATTAAACAACAAGGTACCGTAAGTGGTATAGGGGCACGAAAAAACAATAACAGAGCTGTCGGGCCGAGGGCACTAAATACCTTCGCGAATAATCATTACATGGCAAATAAGCCGCAATTCGTCAATGGGTGCCCATAAAGCAGAGGCGCCAAAAGTTGGGGGGGGTGCACATCGTTGGGTAATCCACCGACGTCGCTGACCCTGCACTTAAGTCGCCGAAACTTTGTATACCTGAAATCCTCGAGGTTTTCCTTTGACCCGTGTATCGGTTGAGATATTTTGGATTTACACTGTACAGTTTCCCAAACAATCGAAGTTTGTTTTTATTGGTATACCGTCAAAATACACGGACATAATAGCCCAACTAGATGATAAACAACAAGCAACGATTTCGCAAGCGTTTCAGCGGCGTGTCGAAATGTACGAGTAGATACAATACTCGTTGACTTCCGGAGGGAAAGACAATATAAAATTAACTAATTATTATTAGGATGTATTTTCGCGGAAAGAGAAAAAGAGCAATGACCCGGCAAAGGAGTAATTACTTTTGGAAACTCGTCAACAATAAGTACTGTACGGGCGCGTTTTACGATCCGCGCGAGAGTTATAACGACGAGCATTGATCGGCTTTTTCTGTGAGTACCCATTTTTTATGTGCACGCGGTTCATGGTGTACCTACTTACTTGAGCCACAGTTGAATCAAGTCCCTGTATTGCAGCGATTCGCTGTTTAGAAACAAACGAGCGGACCCTCTCGTATCTGTGAACTATAATATTGGCTAGTTTATTTCAAAATAACATTTTTATAAAGCAACCCCACTCGTGCCAATCTTTTACAACTAATCATATACTTTCAAGCCTATCTGTATTACAATTATATGTGTATTGGGTGTAAAATAAAGTTTAAACATTATAGAAACCCATATGAAACGTAGTCATTTTACCGTGGCCCATAACCTTAAGAAACTTAAAAACCTGCTACTTTCAAACTGGTTGGAACTAGTTCTATTGTATTAAATTCAGTGTGTGATAACGTTAGAACATCGTAGAAACCAACATTTCAAGCATATCTGAAAACTGAGTTTTTGGTCATATTTTACCGAGGTCTATGACATCCGGAATCACCGACTACTTCAAAACTTTTAAATAACATTGTGCACATATAATTATTTTGCGACCCCAAATCAGAGTGGTACACTTTTCAAAAAAAATAGTTCGAATGTAATAAAAAAAAAAAAAAAAAAAAAATTATAAAAGCCGTATGCTGCAGCTCGCCAACTACTCGGCGTGCAGGCATACGTAAGTACGACCGCCGCCACCTTCTACCTCATAATAGCGCATAGCCATATTACATGCTATAGCTACAACGGCTCCCAAAGTTTTATCGAAGCGCCGCGTATTATATGCACCATGATAACGATCGCAATTTTTTTGTTTGTTTTTTTTTTCACTCTCTCTCGCTACCGCTGACGCTGCGAAACCTTCGATCCTTGTATACAGTGCAAAGTAGCTGGCTCCGCAAGTTCAGCGACACTTTAATTGCAGTCTTTTGCTCGCGCCGCCCGTGACTAATGCGAGGCTTGCGAAAAAAAAGGAAAAAAAAAAAAAAAATTTGAGCCGGCTTCAAACGAGAACTCCGCTTGAAAAATCGAACAATGCGACGTGGGAAAAGCGCTCGCGTGGCACACTTTGAGGGATACGTTGCATTTTTCCGGCCCTCCGCCCCTTCTCCGGCGCTGTACCGTTTGCAGATTAATTGAGGATTGAACTATCCATCGGTCAACTTGACGTTACTCGGAGGTATAACGAGCCTTTTTTTTTTTTTTTTTTTTTTTCATGCTTCCATATGGAATAGAAATTCAGTTTTATGCGATACATGTTCGAACAGAGTAATACGTTTTCCATCAGATTACACACACGTGTAGAGCCCGCAGTCGCGTATCGAATAAATTATAATTCATCGGGCTTTCTGGGAAAGTGGAAAATTTTTCGGAGAAATCGTAGGTAGATACACATTAGTGTCCGGCTCGATTCGTGTCGCAATACATATACATATACATTGTAATGTGTACACAGAAATCGATTAATCCGAGTGATAAATCGGCGCGGGGTCTTTCTCTTTTCTTTTTGTTTTCGAGCGCTTCGGTAGCGAAAATTTAGCGGACGCTGATTTATAGAGGCGCTGCGTTTTGTCTGCCGATGCCGATCTCCGGAAAAGCAGGATTTAGCGAACCTCGGACGTATACGCTTTCCGGAACCTATTTAACGTGACGCTGGCGCGTTAATTATAACACGCGATTATTCGTTTTTTTTTTTTTTTTTTTCATCTCTGTTTCCGTTGCGTGTATATTATTTCCAAAAGATTTATGGATTCCAGCGCCCGAGGCGAGACTATTGGGGAAAAAAGGTGCAATTCAACGTTACGAATAACACTCCGGAGCTAATTGGAAAATCAATTTGGGGCTACGTTGGAATCACGCGGGGAGACAACCATCGCCAAAGCCACTTTTTACCTATACCGGAGGGTGAGTTTTTCGCGGGGAAAAAAAAAAAAAAAAATTACGGTATCGAAAGTTGCAAACGGCACACCCAATGGTAATCTCGTTAATCTCAAAATTACGAGCGATTTGTCATTGCGCCACGTGGGGGGGAAGGATAAAAACGAAATTTCAGAGCCACGGTAAATCACCCAAAGTATTTTTCGCGACCAGACAAACAAAAAAAGACACCCCTGGAAAATTGGACGATCGAGCGTGGCGCGTCGGTTTCAAAGGCACACGAAGAAAATCCTTTTTCCTTCCCTCTTGGCTTAAAAAAAAAGGGGGGGGAGGTGGGGGTACATAATCTCCCATCAGTGGAGGAAATTCCGGTACCTGAGTGAGAGAGGCCGGAAAAGGGCTCGCAAAGGATTGAGAAAAGGGGGCGAGTACACTCGGAGGGACATTCGCTCCGCTGTCGCAGTAATAAAAGCGAGGTCCGACCTACATTGTGTATACCCCTTGTGGGGAACGCCCTGCCTTTGAAATACATTATGCTCGTGCATCCGTGCAGTTTCTTTTTTCCCGGCCGGGGTAGGCGACCGTTTATAGATTTTTTTTCTTTTTTTTTTTTCGAGCTTATTTTCTCTCGCACAGGCTCGTCCGGCACTCACTTGGCCTCCCCTTTGAACGGGTCGTGTTTTTCCTCTTCCGGGCTTATCCGCTCCGCAACTCGTCACGGCTCTCTTCTTTCGATGAATCATCGTTTATTTTCATAGAAAAGCTCTTTTGTTAATACCGCGGGATGAGCATAATTTGCCCAAACTACGCGAATAATCTTTTTCTCGTTCAATTGTTTTTCGAACAGCAAAATTTTCGGTACTGATCTACATTCAGACTTGGGCACAAATACTTTATGGATTATTTATCAGAATATTTTTTTTCTGAATAAAATGCATTCCTTTTTGCGGAAAAATTTTTTATTGCAACATATTTCGGACGTTAAAGTCTATTGTAATGAATTTGTAAAAATCTTGTTAATCACTGTGTAATAAGTAGTAAATGATGCATCACGCTAGTGACAAAAAAAATAATTAAAAATCATCCATACCCAAATCTATCTATATTTATCTGATCTAGGTCGTGGCAAAGGCTAATTTAAATACCTACGAAGTAATGTTTTTTTTTTTTTTTATCAGCCATTTGTGAGTATTATTTATTAATGATTTCTTATCTAAACTTGATTAGTTTCACATTAACGATGTAACTATATCTTAATTGTTTAAGAACGTTGTAACGAGGCAAACTAGTAAATTATCAGCAAGATATCACTGAGGTGACCATAATCTTTGATTTCCACGAACAAATTAATAATATATTGTAACAAAGACTTTTTAATGGCCTTCCGCTATAATCACAATATAAGTTCACCGCACTACATTCAAAATAAAAAACAAAAACAAACAAACATCTTCACCAAATTATTTTAGCCCGAAGATTTTTCCTCGCGCCTAGCCCTTTTTTTTAATCACCGCGACACGCCTATCGTCGCACATCCCCGATTAACCTTTCGCCAAGCAACGCCTCGCGCGTGTCATCCCCGCAACGACATTTTTTCATTCCGACGCGAGCTTTGCCTCTACCGTCTCAAGTGCACAAGCTAATCTCCGAGTTTCCAGCGGCACATTACTCGCCATTCGCTTTCCGATTCTATTTTTGCGAGATTACCATGATGAAAAAGCCGACCCTCCACCCGCGCGTTCGCGGAATATCAAAGTTTGATTGCGAGCATGACTGCCGGGGACTGTACGAGATTGTATACATGATTTTTTTTGGGTAAGCCGAGCTTGACTCTCTGCTGCATCACGTATTTTTATGCACAACAATCGCCGACGTAGTGACGCGAGGATGAGTCAAGTGACACCGGGTTGATGTTCTCTCTATATCGGTCGCGAATTGTTGTGCCTTGACGCGCTTCCTAACGGCCGTGATAGTGCATGTTGGGTACAGATAAAAAAAAAAAAAAAAAAAAAAAAAAAAAAAAAAAAAGAAAAGAAAAAAAAAGAGAGTTACTTTCAGAGCTCAGGACTCGTTTGAGCTGCTCGATATGCGATACGATGGCGTTCCAAGGTATTGTGCGATGAGGTATTTCGAGGTGTCCTCTGATGTGGTATGCGCTATCGGACGCGGATCGCTTGGAATAGATTTTACCTGCAGATACGGTGCACTGATACCCCTTTTCTTCTTCTCAAGTACATTTTTCAATGACCACCTGTTGGCAGATCGCGCGTGTATACACAGGGCATATACCATGCAATGAATCAATTGTCGTTTGTCATACATTAACGGCAGTGAGTAACGTATCGGAACAACAATTGTTTTTTCAATCGAGTAGATGATATATATATATATATATATATATATATATATATATATATATATATATATATGTACACACATACATTCAAGGTGATTAGAAATAAAACTGTAATCGATAGCGAGAATAAAAACCTTATGCACGTTTTATTTATACAATGTCACAGCGAGGTACGAGTTTTCCGGTTTATTGAACTTTCATTGCCTTTGTAGTAATTTTTTCTTATTTTTTCCTTCTCTCTATTCGTCACCGAATAAAATTATCCACTATAGTTTGCATCGCACTATACGTTTTGTGCTTGAACAAAAAAATGACGAAAAGCCAACCCATCGAGACGACGATTACCCCTTTTTTTGTTGCTTCCTAACTAGTTAAAGGTTAGAATGAGCTGAAAAAATAAAAATTTATCGTATACGTGTCCCCCCCAAGGCGCAACAATCGATCTCGTAACTTCAGCATAACCCTCGCCCGTCTGTACAAAAAGGAAGAGAGAAAGTATTCTACATTTCACGGAGACAAGACACCATCAACGGTCGCCCATCACAAAGTTATTGTCTCCGCTCGCGTGGCCGTAAAGAAATTGTGCTCAAGGCGGCCGGAGAGAGGAGAGAAAAAAAAAAGGAAAGGCGGAAGATGAAGAAAGTCGCCGTAGACGCCCCCCCCCCCCCACGGACGTGTACTCGTGTACACTATACAACTATGATGTACCCGTGCATTGTAGAGGCGAGTGTTCGGAGTCGAGAAAAAAGCTTCGAAAGCAGCTCGCCGGGAGCTTCCGTTTTTCATCGATTACGCGCTCGGCTGCCGCGTCTTATCGTCGGCTGCACGGAAGACTCCGGTGGTCATGCATCGCCTCGTATACCCCCGCGCGTTCATATTTATATACTTACTGGTACGAGTTTTTCGGGGGGGATGGCCGTTAATCCCCGAGCGACACTTTGTGCCGTATACATGCGAAAGAAGGGGTTTTTTGTCAAATTGAAAAGATCCTCGACGTTAACAATACCTTACTCGTATAAAAACCAATGCATCTGTTACGCTCTTGTGTGCAAGATTCTTGAGGTGCATACGCATATTGTTACACGTATACAACACACGTACACGGTGTATAAATTATAAGCGAAAAAAAAAAATACTTATGCATTTGCTCAAACGCATACGCCCAATTAGGTGTCTCAAGAGTACACAATACGTATAGCTCTCCAACTTGCTGCAGAGTATAGGTACACTATATATGAGCATACGTGTAGCAAAGGGGTTATATTTCTGCCCGGATTTTTTTTTAAGAATATACTATAAGTACGCGTGTATGCAGATTGCACGAAGTGGCGGTGTGGTGACCGTGCGGTCGAGTGTCCCGCTGCACATAAAGAGCGAGAGATGAAGCGAAACGAAAAAAAAAAAGACGACGATGACGAACAAATAAGAGAGCAAAAGTGACAATTGTGTTCACACACACACAGCGATACCATAGTCCACTCGTTTCTCAACGACGAACGAACAACACTATTTTTTATCCGTGAACGGAGTAGACATAGAGAGAGAGAGAGAGAGAGAGAGAGAGAGGATGTTTGATTTGTGCGAGTGATACAGGTACACCGACTGTATAAAATGACAACTATATAAAGTGATGTTGTTTTGCACAAGTATTAGTCGATGAATCTCAACCAATTTGTAGCCACGATAATGCAAGCCAAGAGGGGTAAAATCAACACTTTGGCTTCGCATATGTGTCGGACGGGGCTTACATTCTTTCGAACCGCTATCCCTGCAGCCATTTGAAGCTTCAGAAATACATGTAGATGGATGTACATATGTGTCTGTGTTTTAATTTCACCCACGCCTCCCACGCACGTCTCTCTCATTACTTTTCATCTTATTACCAATTAACACTGAAAAAGAAGTATGGACATGTTGTACAGTATGGCATGAAAGAGAGAACGAGAAAAAACCCCGTAGGAAATAGGAATCCCTTCAACATTTACATGCTGCGTGTGTAAATGTCTATACAGATTCGAATTTTCAAAATAAACGACGAGTGGAGTATATATAGCTATAGCGCTTATGGTGGATGTGATGGTGGGGAGGGAAAGGGAAAGGGGAAGAGAGAGAGAAAGAAAATCTCGGAGCGGCGAGCGTCGCGCCGCCGCCGCCGCTACTGCTGCGAACTTCTCACGGAGCCATCAGTCGGCTGCCGAAAGCGCACCTAGTTGGACGTTGAATCCATGTCTCATCAGTTCGTAATTTACCCAAGTTTGGCTCTACATCATTTCAACTCTTCTGTAAAATACTTATTATATACTTACTAAGAAAATCCGTACGTTAAGGACAGCAAGAAACACCTGCGTATCGCCCCATGTCTGTATCTTCGAGTTGTATATATGTATAACCGTTTTCGCGAGTGTTACTTTTTTCGCTCTCGATAGTATTAAAAGTTTTCGTGAACGCGCGTGTGCATGTGACAAAAAACTTCGATGATATTACGCACAGTGCGGTCGTTGGTGCGAAACGGGAAAAAAACACTCGGTAAATAATGGCGTTCGCGAGTGAAGCAGTGCAGACGAGCTGCACGAGCAGTGAGGTTGTTGTCGCGGGTTAAGGTGGCGATAGCAGTTTTTTATTTGTTGAAATAAGCCTTTTCGGCGGGTTGTTGTGAGTTTTTTGAAAAGGACAAAGTCTGTCGCAGCCGACAGAGCATGAACATGATGATCGCGCCCCAGGTCGTGGGTGTCCTGCTCAAGAAGCCCGGCCAACAGCAGAGCTGCCATCATCGCAGTCCCAGGATTCCTCCGGTCGATCATCAGGAAACCAAAATTAGAGGTATGTATCTATGCGCCAACCGTTGATTTATCGTTCGATCGCAAGAGCATTCGGAGAACTATACGAAATTTTGTCTAAGGCTAGCCCAGGGCAACCTTAGAGTGACCCTATCGGCAAATCATTAAGACGTATAGGTAGACCTGTCGATAAGTCTTTCGAACCTCTCAATCTCTGTCTATGCTCGCTCGTTTTTAGATGTTCCCCGTTGACCTTAGATTTTTGTCTGTACACCATTCAAATCATTTATCGTGACCCGGATTCGATGCGCGTATCCCGGTTAATACAATACCTACTCATATATATGCATACACACATGTGTACGAGTTCAAATGCTACTTATGCCGGATTTGAAAGTTTTCGTTTTTTAACGAACGGCTGGGATTTAGCGTACAGAGGTGCGCGTGTCAAGTTTAATCTTTTGTATTTCATCGTGTGTTGTGGGTATTGTGCGGTGCAATACGTATATAAATATATGCAAGCATATAATACGGACAAGACAGATAAGTATGGCAGATATTGTGGTTTTTGCTGTTGTTGTTACTGCACCGCAGTAGTTGTACTTATATTTTCCAAACGTCTAGTTTTACATGCACTTGTCTCTTGTGTTTCATATTTTTTTAAATCAATTGTTTCTTTTTATGATTCACACTTTCAATTTCAACCAAATTATGAGCTCACTATTAAATTTTACTTTAATTTTTTTTTTTTTTTAAATGCACATAGTAGATACAAGTCATACTTGACAAAGCGTAAAATACTATGACCTGGTTTTGAAATCTCAACTTTATATTATACAGTGGCGCTTGGATAATCATATTGATAAATTCGATGCTGTAAAAATTCTCAACTATATAGACGTTTAGTCCCGAAAGCATGTGTTTATGTTTATAAGTTACATTTACAGGTAGATGGATTCTGAGCAAAGTAGAAACATTTAAAAATACTGAATACAAGTTTGCTAGAATGTTTGCGTTATAATATACTCGGTGTATTGCTGATACTTGCGTACAAAGTTAACGCATCACAGGTGGGTGAGAAAATTTTGCAATGGTAAACACATACGAAGTACGATCGTGAAGGACGTGTGATAGTATCGAGATAAGAACGATGTCAGCGATCCTTGCCTTCGATTATTCTATTACTTGGATTTTTGCCAACTCACATGAACCTTATCTCATGTCATCGTGGTACCTATACAAGTACACGAGACAAGAAAATTTCGTAACTCGCGTGATTACACCAACTTTGAAAAATAATTTCGTAGAAAGCATTACGTACAAGCTACCTTCCTACATACCTACCTAGAAAAATAAATTAAAATCATACACGTAACCCAACGAAAAACCAAGCAGAAAAAGAAAAGTTTCGCGAGTATATAAGTAAGTGCTCCTCCTGCGGCGCTCAATGTGGGAGCGCTTTCAGAGAAAAACTCGAAAACGACAACAAGCGACGTTGAAACTTCGGAGAAATGATGTTACGTTTGCAAGGTACACTTGTGCACGTACATAATTATACATACAAGGATATTTGTTATTATTTTATTACAACGTGATTGAAAAATTTTCAAGTTATTCAGAGTCCCGTGACATTATAATAAATATTGTTGTAAGTGGTCTGATAGATCAGGTTTTACTTGAAGTAATGCATTTTAATTGCTTGCGTCTATTCTAAGATTAATTTTGTTTACAATTTAATACTAAACACTATGTATTACTCATAATTACCTGTCAATATTTATAACATTTTATTTTTAGTATTTCTAAAATTAAGAATGAATGTATTGCTTACTAGAAATCTTACTCTGTTTGATTATTTCATGAAAAAAAAGGAAAATACGAGAAAGTTCAACGATATTTGCATTGATTCGTACATTTTCTTCAAACATGATTATTCATCCGTTACATAACACCACGCAATCCACACTATACATCATCGACGTGATTCAAATAAATATTACCCGCATTCTCTACCTAAGCGCTAATGCGCATTCCAAATGCCAATACGCCTCGATCACCGATACCCTATTAATAAAAATATGATCATTAACCGCAACTCGAGCCTATTATTAATACAAATACATTCAAAACAGCTCATACAGAGAAACAGAAAAAGAGGAACGCTATCAGCGATAAATTAGCGGTGATGCAATGGAACACGCGAATGGGATTTTTTTTTTATCATCCGGCGAGATCGAATATATACGCACACACGATCTTCAGCCATGACAGCACTAGCGTGTGATTACACGCTCTCGCGCGCCCTGAATGAACGGATGATGATTCTGTGTATTTTATTCTTTGATTTTTTTTTTTTTTTTTTTTTTTTACATTAAAAGTACGAGCATCTCCTAGTGTCTTGATGTGTCTCCTAGTCAAGGTCACCGGGCGCCTCTTTATTGTTTTCGATGCGCACATTTACCATTCCCTCGAGTCGTCGTCGAATTCACACGGATAACCGAGTCATCCTCGCCACCTGCGCCAATTCACGTGAGAACGCCTTANTTTTTTTTTTTTTTTTTTTTTTTTTTTTTTTTTTTTTTTTTTTTTTTTTTTCTTACATTAAAAGTACGAACATCTCCTCGTGTCTTGGTGTGTCTCCTAGTCAAGGTCACCGCGCGCCTCTTCATTGTTTTCGATGCGCACATTTACCATTCCCTCGAGTCGTCGTCGAATTCACACGGATAACCGAGTCATCCTCGCCACCTGCGCCAATTCACGTGAGAACGCCTTATTTATCACTCGCAATCGAATAATGAAATCGACCGACCTCTGCTCCGGGAGATCTCGAAAAAACACAGCACACACGAGAGCGAAGTTCAGTCTGGAGGGAGAAGCCTCTATTTATACCCGTTTGGAGTTTTTGCGTGTATTTTTCAACGAAAACAAGCCCGCGGTAATTGGCGCTTCTGCGGGGAAGAGGTGGCCGAGCGAGCCCAGCTGGAGCGCACTTTGCGAAAACACTTTAGCGCGTAAGCCCGAGAGAAGGAGGAGTCGATTTATCAGTAGCTTCCACATGGTTTCGGAGGGAAAAAGAGAGCGAGGGCCGTGCCAAAAACGAGGCTCTTTTGCGCTTTTTGGGTGACCTTATCCCTCTGGCCAAGCGTGTACCCATACACATATATGTTTTTGTTCGTTTTCGCCCGCTTGATAAAGCCCCTGCACGTGCGGGAGAAAAATAACACACGCAGCTGCTAAGTACCTACGATCTTTCTCTCGCGCTCAGCATATACTCGTGCATGTGAGTGTTTAAAAGGCATTAAAATTGCCAAACAACTAACTCTCTGGTGCTGCGGTGCTCTTGAGAAAAACAAAACAAGGAGGTGGATGAAGCCCAAGACGAACGGCCTCCGAACAGCGTTCACCATGTTGCAAGCGAGCGCGGGGCGGAGGAAATGGTCGCTAAAAATAACGCCATCCATCCAAAAGAGAGAGAGAGAGAAAGAGGAACTGCTGCAGCAGCAGAGAAGGCCTTGCTCCGATAAATCAGCATTTCCTCTCTCGCTCTCCTCGACCGCTGCTCCATCGCGACGATTTTCGTTGCCGCCACCCTTCGGATGCACCGTCGAAAAATATACGCCCAAATCCGACGGACAAAGAAGAAGTGCACTGAGCTCGGCTTTTTTTAATCATTCGTGTTGCACCTCTACCCTTTCGTTAATTCTATGACGGATGGCGCAAAGTTGTAATGTGCGAAAAATCGTTGGTTTGTTTTCGTTGGTGCGCGCCGCCTCGATCGAAAGAAATAATAAACAAATCCATTGCACAATTCTAGACTCGGAGTGTCGCTGTTTATCATGGCGTGTATGCAATTTAGCGCCGTTTTTTACATGATACCATCGTGACGATGCGTTTGTTGATAATCTACATCTCCCCGTATGTAACGAATTCATGACTAAACTATCGCAAGATTGCTCGTTCGATTCGAGTGGAATTTTTTTTTTTCTCTTACTTGCGGGATTACTGTCCAAAACAACCAACTCTTGATGGATAAGATCACGTTAACCGTGAGCTTCTGGTGGAGTTTTCAATCGATACAGGTCAGGACAAAAGAAACGTAGGTTTCGCGGGAATCACAAGGGCGTACACATGTCCGAACGAGCGGGAAGTTAGCATTTGTTTTGGCCCCCGTGTGCACGAGAGATCCTTTTAAAACCTTCAGGAGCGATAATGGAAGAGAAGGGGGTGATGCTCCGAAAATGTATAGCCGCCGCGCTTTGAAGTACTTGGCCCTGCGGAGGGGGGAAAGGGGAAAAACCTCAGCGGAGCGATCGATGGCTGGTATAGTGGTACATGTATACCAACAAGTCCCGTGAAAAGGTGCAATTAAGCATCGACAAATCTGTTTTGGCAGAGCCCCAAAAAGGGGTGTATGTGATCCCTCTCCCTACCTTGATTTCCGACTACTGCCCTGGCCTCGTAGCTTATCGTCTTATGTACGCAGTTTTTTTTTTTTTTTTTTTTCCAACTCACCCCGTAAATTACGAGTTTCAGGCAGATTAAATCTCGTATATATTTTTATCGGTCGAAATAAGGTTTATTTATAATCACTGTAAACTAAATTAGACAAAAACATCCAAGCCCGCACTATACTGTACTCTCTCGAAACTTGGAAAGATCAGCTCGATGCTATTTTTACATTTTTTGAGTTTTGTACATGAAAAAACAAACGAAAACTAAAACTGACCAAAGAAAAAACAACAACAAAAATTACGAATGGTCAGAACATGCTCGTTATGACCCAGAGATGGGACTGTCGACCAAATTTTCTTAAATATCATACTAAAATTGCTAACTCTACAAAAAAGGGGATTCAAACATCATTTTCGCAAGCATTAAAGCGGATGGTGCGTACATGAGGACCATTAACCTTGTCACGTGAACAAAGGACCAACTCTAGTGCACGACTGTAATACGTACACATATGTGCATCATTGACGATTCGAGCCCCGTAATCCGGTATCTGGGCTAGAGTGCCGATAACGGGACCGGCGTGTCCTCTCTCCCGCGTCTTCTATTACACGCGCACACGTTTAACAATCTGAAAGGGAAAAACGTGTCCGAAAAACACACCTGACACACACGCCTCGAGCACCTCTTGTCCCGTCTCGGGTACATATATACAACGTGCGCTCCAACGGTGCTTCGACACTTGATTTTCGGGCTACACTCACCGATAGTTGTTGCAAAGGTTTTCGGTAAATACTCAGTACATGTACTTATACTCTGCCATTGTGTGCTGGCAATAAGTATCAAATTGAAAGTGCGTTGCTGCTGGCTGCGGCTTCGTTCCTCAAGGATGGAGTTTTATCATCATTGGGTACACGTTCAAAATAGTTCGGTGTGTGTCCTTGACACGGGAGGTAAACGTACGCGCATACTCTTCAAAACAACTATCTTTCCCATTCGGATATATGATGTTATTGGAGTTTTTTTCCTTGCTTCTTTTAAATCTCCATTTGGACGTAAACACCGACACTTGTGAGTCACTCCGAGGACTCTACGACAACCCTTATAGTTTTACCATCAATTTCAACAAAGACACCGAGAAGAAGAAGGTGGTATGTATGGATATTCGATCGAAAACAAAATCGTCATCGAACCTACTACCTATGTTACCTCCCATAGCGTATATACACTGCACCTACATGGGTGTATTACGTACGCGCGACCGGCATACGAAGCGCGCCCGTGAAAAGCCCTGACCCATTTTTAACTCTTTCCCTTTTTCTCGCCTCTATCTCCCTCTCTCTCTCTCTCTCCTTGACAGGACAGAAAGACACTACTTCCTACACGTGACTTATCAAAAGTGTATGTATGTGTGCTGCAGAAAAGAGCCATGTACCTGCAGTATATCGGAGATTATAACGCGCCATTGGTGCGTCGTGTGCGATTGGACGTCGAAACTTCGGGCGATCGATCATTTACGTATGCCACCACTAAGATAACTTGTTTCGATGGCCACTCTCTCGTGAACGGTTTATTGGGTTAGTACATACTCGTATTTTAATTTTCATTATTTTCTTTTTCAAAGCCTCTACTTCATAAATCACCAACTTTTGTTATCCACAATGGCTTTTGTGATACCTTGGTTGGATTATTTTGTTTACTTCAAGGCATCACAAAAATATTACGCACTTTTGCATGTAGTGCTCAAGAGATTCAATTAATTTAAGGTGCACCTATACAAGAAAAAAAATAAAGGTAACGAAAAAAAAAAAATGTTAATTTCCAGCTCTCGATGACGGAAGAGATAAACCTTGGGTCAGAAAGAGTGTAGAAGGAAAACAGAGGGGAGAGAAAAAAAAATAAAATAACGATGTCATACGAAAAGCTCAGCTTCTCCCGCACACGCGTAAATCCACGTAAATCATACAAATGGTTGTCGTTGGTAAAAATATAGTTCCAGGGATGTCGTTTAACGACAGACTTGGCGCCAAAAGGACCGCCTATAGGGTAGAATGTATCAGACAGAGAGAAGCGCTTCTACACTCGTGGACAAGAGCAGCTATAGATGTAATTCATTTAGAAACAAACGGCAAAGGAAACGAAGGCGGGGGTATCAGGAAGTCACGGCGTCGTCGTCGCCGAGGTCTACTCTACGCTGTCCTTTTCTAGTTGATGTAAATGTGTGTGTGGGTGTGCTTTTCGTCTAGTATTAAAGTTACGCTGTTATACTGTCCGTATGGATGTGCACGTGGTTCGAAAATGGATTACTCGATTACGTTTGGATGGTGATGATTTTTTTTTTTTTTACAGTTATACAGCAGGTGAGACACACGTGTCTCGAATTATTGGCGCCCATTTAGCGGTGCTGTTACGCAATCAGTAGTCCGTATCGAGTCGGTCCGTATTTGGATAAACGTACTTTTTAATTTAATATATCTTTTATAACCCCTGCGCGGTCCTTAAAAAGAAATACATAAGCAGCAGAGGCAGGTGTACCGCGGAACCGTGTAGTGATTCATTATCCGCTCGTTGGTTATGCAAAATTGTTTTGAAATTGAAAAAAAAAAAAAAAAATTACCACACAGTAACAGGTAATTGTCAGTTTCCTTTCACACGTATACACTTATTTCAGATGAAAATAACCTTCTTTCGTGTACCTACCCATTGTTTGATGTCTAACAGCCTCTCTCTGTTATTGTCGAGGTTATTGTGTAGCCCAGAACTCTTTGACATCATCGATGTTACATCTGATCTTGCGGTGATGCACTCGCATTCCTTTCCAACTTTTATAGATGCTCGAAAATCTACGATACCACGCAGTTACGATATCAGACACACAATAAACAAAATTTCACGTACACTGCAAAGAAAATTCAGAAGGAGATAGACAAAACTGCTTATTTAGTTCGACAAAACTAAGTGTGGACTTTGTTGTGCAAATTTACTGTCGAAAGAACAAATCACAGCCCAATGATTTTTTTCTCACATATATCATCATCGATCCCTGCAGCTTTTGAATTAAACGAAAGATGAACGAAGGAGCGCCGAAACGTGGAAGAGGGAAAAAAACAAGAGAAAGGCGAAACACAAAACAGGTCCCCCCCCCCTCAAGGCCCGTGTGCCACTACCACCACCAACTACCTGAAACTGACATATTTTTGGGAGACTGTCTGTCGCCCTGACGCGTCACGCGCGCTTGTAAATCTCGAATCCCTCTCGCCTATATTTACACAGGCCTTTCGCTCCGCCACAATATGTACCTACACCCATACATAAATATATCTCCCCGCGTAAAGCCTTTCGCTGTGTACAAATACAATTATTACCTCCGTACGCGTCCAACCCTTTCCTTTTTTTTTTTTTTTTTTTCCTTCGTCCCTCTCTCCATAGGTTCCGCGACTATTAGACGCGACACCGGTATAAGTTTCTGCGGCTTCGAAAGGGACACCGCAAATTCGCGCTCGCTATATACAATACACACACACCGTATACCTCGTGCACTTCATTGCTTTCTTTACTCCCTTTTTCTCGCTGCGTTTACAATACAGCTCGGGTGTACTATATTTACGACCATAGATCACGAGTCCATGCGTACATATATATTATAATATGCGCGTGTATATACAAGAGCGTTGAATTCCGCGGTCGCTCTGCGGTATAATATGCCTATGTACTAGTCTATATCGTAGAACTGCTGCACAATCTCGGCACAATGGCTTTTTCATTACATTTATCTCGGGACAGAGAGAAAATGTATGCGTGCACGAGTGCATGATTCTTCGTCGTGGGACTTGAGGGAAAAAAAGGCGCTCATCCTTTTTTTATTCATTCGGGTTTAATGGTCCCACGTGTGATGTACGTATGTATACATACACGTGATGGCTGTCGTTGCACTCGGTGTACTGTGCAAATATATATATTCCTTCGCGAAAGCAGTGACGAACAAAGGGAGTTTGCTTCTCTGTTTTAAATACGCGCGTATGATGAAAAGGAAAAAAAAGGGGTGTCGCGGGTATCAGTCACTGCTGCATGAATTATTAAAGGGGTTGCGCGGGCCTTTCTCTGCCACGTATCTATTAGTTTTACCTCGAGTTTTACCGCGTGTCACGTAAATTTAAAGCTCTCAGCAACCAATTTTCGTACTTCCAAAGGTAAAAAAAAAAACTTTCTTTTTTTGGCAAGTAAGTAATGAAAAATTGTCCTATCCTATCCTATACGCCATGTATGTATTATATGCTCGGAGAGAGAGAGAGGGAGAGAGGGAGGGTTTCACGATCTTCTTCGAAATCAATGTTTCTGGCTTGTACCATTGGCTCGCATTGGCGCTCCAGATAACGGTCTCGAGTATTCCGAGAGATCGCATATACATATAACTCTAAGGGATCTCCGATTACCATCGTCCCCCCTCCCTCTGGCCCTCGCGGTATATTTATGGACCATAAAAATTACATTTCCTAAATTAGCTTTTTCTTATACCATGCCTACGAGGCAGCGAGTATCATGTCTTGTTGTTTGATGTAACTGTGTCTACTGGCATTAATTCTGTACATTGTGTGTGTGTGTACATACAACGTAGGTACATATATATACATGTTTACGTACTAGAAGAGGCGCCAGATTCGTTCGAGACGTTTTTAGACGCGCAATTTACGAGAGAAGAAGACGAAGAAGATGATACGTGTAATGGAATGTGGATTGTGGAAAAAAAAAAAACATTTTTCCGCAAATAACGTGTGTGTATATCCTTTTGTGTTTTGGGCCTGACCTAGAAAAAAACATATTCTATATTATTATTACGTACACTTAACATGACGATTCACTCATTCGAGTCTCGAAATTCGTGTACTTCTTCTTTTTTTTTGTTTAGTCTTTCCATTAAACCATATACTTGAATCGATTCACAACATGTATACTATCGTTTTAATTGAACAGAGAGAGAGAGAGAGAGAGAGAGAGCGGATTCAATTTTCTCCCTCTGTACTGTGCTCCTATCCGATTAATCATTCAGTCGGCCTAATGAAATTAAAAGACGCCGTTCCAAGGGTGAAGAGGCAAGTAAGAATGTACGTATATGTGTATAATATAGGCGTGCCTTCATTTCACTAAGGTCTCGGGAGAGAAATGAGCTCTGACCCTCGTAAAATAGATCGCAATGAAAACGCCTCGTCCCTCTTTTTGAGTCATTTGTTTTGTGCGCGCCAGCAACCGATTCCGGGTTTTTCCTCCACTATGGCTTTTCCATAACACTTTTATCGCTTTTTCCTCCTCCTTGACTCACTTTTAGGGATGACGACTATTATCGTGCAGCGTGAGAAAAAGTAGACACCGTAGCATTGTTTAGCGCACTTTAATGGGCTTATTAATCGTATATGGATTGAAAATATTACTCGAATTTTCACTTACATTTGTACCAAGATTATCGAGAAAGAAAATACACCTTCTCTACAAAAGAGAGATGTACAAGCTGTACTTGGTCTCTCGTACATTTTACGAAAAGCTCGTTGTTGTTTTTTCGTAGACACGCAACCAGCGTTCACTCCCTCGTTTCTATTGCGCACATACATACCAACGGTGTCTACGACGTCGCGTCGCGTACAAACGAGAGAAGAAGAGGAGGCACGAAAAGAAGAGGGCTGCACGCAATGTAACCCTTGGATAACGACTCGCTCTCTTATGCGACGATACGCACAAACGCCACTGGTACAATACCCTCGGAAACGGAGAAGCTGAAGAACTTTGTGTACCCACAGCTACATATATATATTGCTGCCTCGGGGGAGCCCTTGCGTTGCATTGTGTGCGTGCGTATATAGAAGAGCGAAAAAAGCACGTTGTTTTGAAGTGGAGATTTATTCCACAGTCGCACCAGTACCTATGACAATTTATACACAGTGTACGACAGTGCAGGAAAGGAATGCCGGAGTGACGAGAACAATGTTTTTCGTGTTTCCGCTTGATATCCACAGGAGCATAAATCTCGGCTCCGAATCCATCGTATACCAATGTCATATTGTTGCTTGTACTGTGGAAAAATATCGTTTTACGGAGATATAAATGTGAATGCCTAGGTCTGCGTGAGTTGTGGATCAAGAACTAGACTGCTGTGACCGCCTCCTCCCTGTTGCTCGAAAGGAAAAAGAAAAATTGCGAAAACTCCATGTATACACTCCGAAATCACTACTGCCGTATACTACAGTCGAACTCGCAGTCGAATTCCGCAAACAAAGGGCATCGGGGGAAAAAAAGAGCGTGCTGGTGGCGCAGCAGCACTCGAGAGGAGGAGAGGCGCGCTCTTGAGACGCGGTACGGCATTTCGCGAGAGAGAGAGAGACGGGACACAAAAGCTCGCTCGACGGCTCCTCATGCGGTCCTCGAGGAGAGAGGAGTGGACTTTCCTCTACCGACCTTTTCTCTCCTCGCGTCGATGTGCATTGCATGCATGAGGTCCGCGTCAAGGGCCCCGCCGCGGGGCGCGTGTGCGGGACCCTCACCTTTTTTTTTTTTTTTTTTTTTTCTCCATGTATATATTGTATACATTATAATATACCGCCGTGCGCTGAAACCTCTATTAGGCTATTGTCGTGGCTGTATACGCGTCATGAGAGGAAAAAAGAAACCGGCAGCGGCAGAGGAGAGGGAAGTGAGAGACAGCTCCAAAAGGATTGGTGTGAAGAGTGGGGGTTTCTTAGCGGTGTATTATATTATTTTTCTTATGCAAATACCGGGTCTCGCGCGCACTGCCGATGCTACGACGGGGAGCGTACATTTGCTCGGCCCCCCCCCCCTTCGTTGTTTATTCGCTTAATTTTGCTTGATACATTTTTTTAAATAAAGGCCCAATCCGCGAGTGGATGAGAATGGGCCTCAGATATCTGGGTCACCAGAAGTAAAAATTGTAAAAATCAAGATGACGAGCAGTCGAATGAGAAACAATGTCAAATGTCACGTGCAGCAGAGACCGAAAGAGATTCAGCTCTCTCTTACTCTGTCGGTCGAAAAAAAAAAAAAAAAAAAAAAAAAAAGAGTGAAGAGGGAGAAATATATCCCGCGATGCATGAAAGCGATGAATAGGGCCTCTCACTCTCCCTTCCTCCGCTCCAGGCGACCAGCCACAAGAGCTACTTACGTCGCTTCCGATTCCTCTCGGCTCGCAGCTCCACACGTACACACACGTTCACACACTCGCGTACAGCTTTCGATACGTATCGACTGTATACATATACTCTCGGCCGGGCAAAATTCGTTGACCTCGATTCACGATTGACGCCGATTTTTCGCGCACGCGTGATTTTTTCCCACGGCCGTAATCGACTTTCGCCGATTTTTTTTCTTCCTCCCCCCCCCCTCTTTCACTCTCTCCTTCGTTATTCTCTTCGCGTATATGTTATAGCCCCTTTAAAGGTGCAAGAGGGAGTGAGGGACACTCCGGACGTTGTATTAGACGCGACTCTGTGTGCGTGTACAGGAAGGGGAAAGGAAACAATAACAATGCGAGCAGCGGCAGCGCGTATGGACGTAATTGATAGTTTCCTCCTAATTGGTGAAATCGCTCGCGGATAATTACCTCGGGGCGCTGGTGATGACGATTAATAGGTATATTATATACATACGTATATTGTATCCGGTGTCTTTTTGCTCGAGAGCGTGCGAAAGAGGGATCGTCTGCGTTTCGCTGGGTTTTGTTTATTACGACGACGGGAAGACGGAGGAGATTCGCGAGATTGAGATTACGAGATTCTCCGATAGAGCAGGTTTCCTTTAACTCTGCATGAATTTATAATCAATGACGATCGACCTCTAGAGTTGTTTTTTTTTTTTTTTTTTTTTCTTTTATCAAAATATGCAGGCATCCGCGAGTTCAATATACTTTTTTTTCACAGATTTTGATAAACAACAGATTCGACCTCGTCTCTTGGGGTAATAGCGAGTTATGCTAATGTTATTTCTACAACTTTAAACAATAAATAATCGTTCAATCGGAACATACCGAGTACGCGATAGTAGGAAAAAGAAAATGATGTAGAGAATCAAAATTTATGGATACGCCTCGTATTTCTTTTGTGACCGTCTCACGTGTACGATAATTTCGAAAACCGTTAGAGGGTAGAGGCCAATTAATTATGACCGGTACGTTAGGCTTTCACGTGTCGAGTAGCAAACCGATAGTCGAATAGCTTTGCATAAACCTATAAATTTCTTGTGAAAAAAATAATATTGTACACTAAAATATGAATATTTTCGCCAAAAGACGATGAATTTTTCATTTTTGCGGTTAATTGGTCAAAGATACTTTAAATCAATTCACGATCTTAACAATTTTGCTTCTACGTGTAATTCTTCATTGCGAGCTTCATTGTACGTGTACTCACAAACAGTGCCTGTCTAATTTCGAGTTAAAAAATCATTTCCACATGTTATGGTTGACGGTGACGAGAAAAATTACTATTGTTGTGTGTACTTGTTGTCTGTGTTAGTTTTGTCGCACTATAAACTTCTATTACATCGTAAGAGCATCCAAAGTAGTTGTATGAGTAGGTACGACAATAAATTGAGAAAAATTTTGTTCAACAATTAAAGACACAACCCCTCTTTTGTGTACTATTAATCACGCCCAGAATAACTACACGAAGCATTCATGCATACACTCTGTTTCCTGTTAAAAATTGGCAGTACATCATAGCTTCTCATCAAGGCCGGTCCGCATCGTCGGCGTTTCTATATGATACTCTCGGTGAATCCAACACGAGCTATTGGGCGCGCAAATTAATTTATATACACATATACGAATCTACCGCTTGCAGAGCTCTCCCTTTCGTTGGAAGAGATAGAAAAGAGTGCTCATTCGGTCTGGCTTAAGGAACGTGCATTTGAGTCGATTAGTTGTGAAGAAATGCACATTATTCATCTTTTATTTTTCAAGTATTGACCAAACCCATTATCCGATACACTAATACAAACTTTCCTTATTTTTTGTTGCAGGTGAGTAACGAAGGATTAAACTGAAAGTTCCTACGATACGTAAGTACATACAAATTTTACACCCCAAAATTAGTGTCGATTCGTACGAAAACAAATGGGAGAAACCGAAGGAGGAGGTACACCAAAATCCGTAGTAAAATAAGCGATCAAGTGACATGCATATTTATTATTAACACTCGAGGGATTAATTGGCACGCAATTTAACGTTGCTGTACTCTCACCGCAAGTACACATGTATACGTGTATTCGTGAAAAGTGAAATGTAACTGCAATAACGAACGTGTGTGCATGTACGCGTGCCGAACATTAACCGTGTGTGTATAAATATATATATATATATATATATATATAAAGAGTCGATCGTCGTCGCCCAACCGAGTGAAAGGTATAGTAGAGATTCATCGCAGCAGTGTAGACTAATATATTATTATATGTGTATACTTACTTATCGGACGCTCCTCCTCTCTGCTCGCCTCTCTGGATCCACGTAACTATGTACGTAAATGTTCATCGTCCCATGTTATTGGAGTATATACTCGTAATGGTTGTTGCTATACATATTCAACTTGCATAATATGAGGAAAAAGGGCACGTGTGGTTTTTTTTTAGTTTTTATATTTGCTATGAAAAGATATTTTAACAATTTGAATCTAAAGCTTGAGATATTTTAATTGACCTAATATTGTATCAATTGAATCGAACGAAGAATAGTAAAGAATACCCGTGAATCTTGCGGTTTCTCCACATTATCAATTGAATCTATGCCTGTATGTACATTGAACCAATACGAGTACCTATACCCATCCCGCATCGTCAAAGTCTCACTAATTGATCCTCGAGGCACGTATAAACCCAATCACCAACACACACACACACACATGACCATCGGACCTCGAAAATTTATCGAAAAATCATCAGACCGTACATACACTCTCTCTTCTGTCCCAATAATGAACTGTACCGTCGTGTCTCGCGACGACGGCAATCAAGCAATATCGACGGGCGAGGAAGCGCCCGTGATTCATTCGACTCTCGGTCGTTGTATTTCCACCCATAGGGACCGTCGCTGTAAAAGTACAAATAGAGTTTTGCGCGCATATTGCGACGACGCCAGTGTACTGTGGCACACTCACGTGGCGCCATAAATCAATGGAGCGCTGAAACGAAGTAAGGCCATTTGCGTGTGTGCGGGTAAACAATCTGCTAGTAAATATGATTTACAGCCTCCTCTCTCTCTCTCTCTCTCTCTCTCTCGGTTGCAGATCAGCGCTCCGCGTTTATTATACAGGAGACCCGTGGCAGAGAGAGAGAATAGGAAAAATCCACGCTTAGTATGACAAAGTATGTGTGCGTGTTAGTTGTACGCGAAAAGAGTATACTATCGCGATTTGTCGCGTTAGTAGCACAACGAGTTGTATATTTTGTTATTAACCCAATAACACATAAATTGAGCGACCAAACTGAGTAACATACAGGGAGAGAGAGGGGATACGTATTATTATATTGTAATGATAACAATATGGAGTAATCAGGCGTACGAAGTGATCGTTTCCGCGAATGCAAGAAACCACAGTGCGGATCTTGTATACGTGTAATATGTTACGAAAACGCTGGTTTGGGAAATAGGTACACGACCCGGGGGGGGGGGGGTACGAGATATTTCGTGTATATCCTCGCGAAACAGTATACTAGACTCGAATTCCAATAATTACAGGCTCACGTATGGGTATATGTATGTACGTACTTATACTTACTTGGCTCGATCGAGCGATGAAAGATTGCGAGCGTACACGTGGATGTGAGTGTGTACGGGTACAAGCGGGTACAAGTGTATCGTTTGCACGTAGACGTGCGCGCCTCTCTTTCGAAACGATCGATCTTTCTCTTTCTATATAATATTATACTTACTCCTTCTATCGAGTATGCACACAAAATACGCGTATATAAATACGTGCTCGAATACGTGGGCATACATGGGCTCGTTTTCAACGATAGGGTATGGTTATGACGTGTATACTTCTTCAATATTTATCCCTCATAATGTATGAGCCGATATCAAGAAGTACCTTATGATTACACGACTTTGTCATCCTTCATAAGCTCAAAGAAGCGTATCTAGGCGTCACCTATGCATGAGATCGATCAAGTTTTTGTCCTTATAGATTTGTTATCATAAATTCTTTTGACATAAAATTTTTATACCGCCACATGTACATATTCCACAATTGATCGGAAAAGCAGATGATTATTTATTAGATAATACACCACAATATATTGAATGTATTAAAAATGCATTTAATGCATCAAAAAAAAATACTATCGGTTTAATTTGTGACACTTTTGGACACTTGTTTCATTGTTTACGACCTCATATTACAAGCTAGAGACACTAACTGAATTACGTTACATTTACTTATTTATTTATTTATTTTTTTGTTTCAATCAATCGCCTACTAAGACACCATGCTGAACATACAAAGTGCGCGTACACGCAAATTGGTGGACGAATAACACGTGTCATTATTCGCATGACAATTTATTCGCTATAGAAACACAGTTGTCTTGCGCACGTGAAAATCTGGTACCAAAAGTGAAACTTTACTCTTAAAAGGTAAGGTTCAAAAATACATTTATCCAAACAATACAAAGAGACCAGCCTAACCCCATTATTTTATTCTTCTAATCTTTTTTATTGTCTATATGTACAATTATTACCCACGTGTGTCGTAATAACAACGTCTCAATGCCGTACACGAGATAAAATTTATACGCAAGACACACACGTAAAGGTAAAAAATCACACTCGCTGCTAATCGTCATTCCACGATTCTAATGGCTCACTCGCGTGAGTCCCTCCTTATTCGAAGGTGTGACGATATTTACGACAACCGCCGCTCGGATAAAACAGTTATCGACTACTTTACAATATCATCGTTTATGCACCTATGGAGCGCTGGGAGGCGCCGATAACGCGATAGACGCCTCGTTTCCCATTATAATGCATGTAGACGTTCGCAAGACTCGATTAATAGACGTTAACCAGCAACAACGCTACGTATATACCCCCTCCGATGATGCAACCGTTCATAATCTGGTAAGCATAATTACTTTTTTTTCCACGCAAACTCATTACAAGCAGTTGTAATTGTCGCTCTTTTTGTCGGATCACTCGCACGCGGGTACAAGTTGTAAAACACACAGCGCTCGTGATCGTAAACTTGTAATTAACGGTATCACTTTGTTATCTCCTGTATAGAGGGTTTTAGTGGCATCGTGCACATAATATTTATAAGGTACGTGTAATGAACGGATTCGCGGGACAAGACTTGGCTGGTATGAATATTCCCGAGATTGAAAACCATTATCTTCGATCTCTCGCATTGCCGCACGCGCTCGAGCATTGAATGTTTCTTTGTCAACTGCGAGTGTACAACAGCGCAAGACAATAGAATGCACTGCTGGACTTGGGTTGATTGCGAATTTCACAATATTTCCATTTTGTATGAAATTCCAATGGCTGTGTTGTCACACCATTTACCACACGAGGAGACGATTCTGGCTAATAACCACTTAATTAACAACACGCGGAATCGAAAGAAAAAAAATCGGTAGTAATGATTTTTTTTTTTTTTTTTTTACCCATTGCATATATTGCAAAACAACCCCAACGTTGCAGAGTCCGGTGTATACACTCGATCCAGCTCTAATGAACGCGCAACTGGAGCATCGGAATCGAGATCGGAATAATGGTCCCCACGTTGTTGCGAGCGCGCGTCCGATTACCCTATCCCTTTCTCTCGCCCCCCCCCTCCTTCCCATAGTTTCCCACACCACTTTGAAATGTGCTCGCTGATTTGCATTGTAGTCTAGGGAACGCGCGAAATCCTGATCGGTTTTATTTTTATTTTCAGATGAAAAGGGGGAGTCGAGAGAAAGAACGAGGAGATGAAAAAGGGACGCACGAGTAGCACGTGCATGTGTGCATGGATTAGAGATCAGGTCCATTGGGCGTTGCTACAGCGTAATAAGTAAAAGGTTACGCCATCATAATACGGTGTGTCGTGTTCCGTGTACTGTTAATGATAGATGGGGAAGATTCTCATAATCTTTAGCGACGTGGGTGATAAGAAAGTAGGTAGAAAACAATTTAGGACAGCACTTTTTTTTAAGAATAAACGTATGAAATTCCTAATAGAAAATAAACAGAAAACAATGACAAATCAGGTGTACATCTTCCGTGCCAATGAGGCATTAATTTATTGACAACAATTTTTGGTACCCAACGACGTAACAAACTAACTAACCACGCGATTGTTTTTTAATTTCTTTTTGAACGATGAAACATGTAAAGCGACGTAAAGTAGAAATACAATCATGAGTAAGAGTGACGTCAACGAAAATTGTTCATTACAATTACTTTTTTCGTGTATATAACGTAGCTTTGGTCGTCCTTATCGCTATGTTTCATGTCTCGTGACATCCTGCAACGCACTTGATAAGACACTTGCATCTTCTCCTTCTCATTTTCCATTTCCAACTTCGTCCCTCTTTTTACGTATCGCGGAAGTATCATGGCGCTCCCTTCCCTTGGCTTCTTCTTGACGGCAGCGACTGCAGTGTAATATAACGTCGGTGTCGGAGGTATCTAATCTCGTCAGGTCGTGCACTGTGTAATGGGTAGCGCGAGAACAAGAGGTTGTTGCTGTTTCGCCTCGAATTAGATTGATGATGATGATGATACACTTAGCCCTTTGGTCGCGGCTCTTCTTTCATCTCTGATTGACAGTGTTTTTTCATTTCTATCGAATAATCAAGTTGTGAACAGAAAATCCTTTGAAACAGCGTAGGTTTGTCATCATATTTTATAAATAAATGATTTTTTTTTTTTTAATGACGAAACTTTGGTGTGTAGAAAGCAGGACCGCAAAAATGTTAAGGTTGGTTTTCTCCTATTGTCAATAATTCTGATTTATTTACTAGAAAAATCTTTGAAATGTGAATATGATGTAAAAAAAGTTATGCTTTTTTTTGATAAACATTAATCAACAGTATTGAATGTTCTATTGATTCTGTATCATTTTTCTAAATTTTTCGACGCTGCCACTAATTACACAGGACCACAAAAAAAAGTAAATGGAAGGATACCTTTCAGCAACAACGTATTTCCTTTGTATTTTGAGGCGCTGACGTTATTCCCAGTGTTCAAATTGCTCTATCACATCATAATTTTTTTTACTCGTTAACATGGGGACTACTTTAATTATTGAAATAATAGTATTGCCGCTTATGGACACGTTTTTCGTTATAAAAAAAGAATTGCGATGTTATAGAGCAATTTAGACAATGGAAATGGAGTCAGCGCCTCCAAATACATAAGAAATGCATTGTTGCTGAAAGGTACCCTTCCACTTATTTTTTTTCGTGGTCCTGTGTTATACACTCTCTCTCTCGGGGCATAAACTATTCTTGCTAGCTCGTATATCTCTCTACCGACCGGTCCACATAAGGCACCCATCTGTGCTTTAACAGTTAAATTTTATAAACAATTTTAAGTGTACCCACTCTAAGTATTACAAATCTATGATCGACTTTTGGAACATTAAGAGAAGAAAAAAAAAATTTAACAGAATTTCAATACGCTCAGTTTGTGTAAGTGTGCACTCGCATCAACTATATTCGTAACTACATTATAGAGATACTCGTGAAACAATTGTTTGTTGCGTTTTTTAAATTTTTAATCCAAGATTTCCTCCTACCCGAGATACTCTTATTTATGGGTCTACTGTTGTGGTCTCGGTTGTGGTTATATATTTAATTATTATTATTTTTATACAACTTCACATTGTGAAATATTGTTGCCGTTGATCAGAGAGCCCGTTTGCAATTTACTTGCATTAAACACTTTTTTTTTTTTTTTACTAAAGCCACGCGTGTCTTATCGTCGAAAAATCCGACAGTGCAGCTTACATAAAATCAATTCTTTTCTCGCGCTCTCGCGTTATTTTATTTTATCGCCTAATTAAATCAAATATCTCCCTATATTTCATTAGAAATGAAATTCGAAATGGGCAACGTTACGCAGTGCACTTCCTGCTGCTGCTGCTCCACTAATCAGGCGCATTGAAATGGAAACGAATGTGCGCGAAAAAACAGCCGCTGTATATGAATAATCGTAGAAAATAGCTTTATGTAATTTAAAAATGCCCGAGAGCCGCGGGTGTGAATAAAAAAAGTCAGCCACCGTTAATTTTTTTTTTCAACGTTGTTGCAATTTCCATGCAAACTCATTTACCACCTTTTCCGTGCAATCGCTTACATATATGCTTTTACAATGACTCACGCAGCCTTTACCAATGGTTTTTTATCCGTGTTTTGTCTCAGCGGCATAATGTGTTGAACCGCTTACATCTTTAATAACTTTTTTTC
Source organism: Copidosoma floridanum (assembly GCF_000648655.2). Next base: position 1,888,830 of record NW_019379459.1, on the reverse strand, counting down.
ATAATGTTTGTGCAGTGCGAGCGAAATAATACATATATGTTTTGACGTTTGATCGTCACAAAAGCACGTTTATTTGAATTTGAATGTCTTTTTTCTCACTTTGTATCAATTGATTATCATAATACTTCCGATAATAATCATATATTCATTATTCTGATTCTCCTTTGCTAATACTGTCACTATTAATCATTATCAATCTTAAATAATAAATAAAAAATACCATTTTACGTACGATCGTTACAAATGTATGGAAACCACATGAATGCAGATTTTCTTCACTTACAAACTTATTTCGCAACGTGATTCATCGGAATCGCTCGTTTCTCGCGTCTAACGTTAATTGTACGGCCCGACAAGGAGGCACAATAGGCTCTCAATGAAGTAGCAGCCGCAGAGATCGCGGCACACAATAATACTTACATCGTCAATAATAATAATAACAAACAAGTATCCCATACTTGGCTTTCTCGCGCGTACGTTTATCTCTTTGTAAAAAGTGACGAGCCTCTTTTTCTCCTTGCGTTCAAACGAATACACCATGTATAGTGGGTGGATCAATAATATTACGATGTCTGATGCACAGGTCGAAATGAATTTCTTTTAAATTCATTATTCAAAAAAGATTGCAAAATTCAGATCGAGACATCACCTTGGACCTTTTGGTATTTTGTAAAAAAAAGTATCCTCACGTCTTGTAATAAAAACTATTGGAATTTACTCATTAAGTTTTTGCAACACTTTCATCTAATTTAAACATGTTTTTGTCATGTTGAAAAAAAAAAACGTAGATATCTTATGCAGTTGATAGGATTTGTTTTTTACCTAGAAAACCAAGTTTTTTTTTACCATTAAACACTTATGAAACAAATTTATATTTACGCTCCTATCCTCGGTTACTATTAGGTGGTCCTTGAAACCGAATACTGCGGAACTCGAAAAGTTAGCAGCACCTCTTCGGGAGCTGTACGCCACCGTTCAGAGGAAAATTTCAAATTAAACCAGAGTAGCCGAGCCAGCTTTCATCCGGCCGGTTGAGCCGATACCCCAACAAAACCAAAGGAAAAGGCCAACGACAAAAAGCGCCACCACACACTGCCAGCCTCTCCTCTCTTATCATTGAAAAGCCGGCCGAGTCCGCTGCTGCTGCCGGTACTGATAGGCACTCTGTACACCGCCAGTGAAAGCTCCTCGCTTCGCGACACCGAGTCGTGGATGTTTAGAAAACGCCGGCGTGCGTGTACACACGAAACAAAAAATCGGGGAAAGACGCGGATGTGTCGCGAAAGAAAAACGCGTCAATATACGCCCAAGAGACGCGGTTTGGAAAAAAAAAAGATGGTGCGGTAAAAGCTACCGATGTTGGTGCTCGTCGTCGATTTATGGAAGAAAGAAAGAGGGACGGGATTGTGCACGAGGGAGCACAGACAACCAAGCAACAACACCGAACCGGATGCATTGGCGCGGCCTTTCGGCTCGTTCTCGTTTAGAAAAGCTGTTGTGAAATTGCGTGCGGTGCGCTTGTGTATACCTACACGCTGTCCGAAGCGCAAAAGAGACGTTCTTCGCGAGGGAATTTTCTTTTCCAAGGAGGTACAGTTGTTGTGGGAAATGCTCGGCCACGAGCCATAGTACACGCGCGTGTGCGCTAGGAAATCGTTTCCGAGCGATTAACCTCGTTAGGGCTCTCTAAACGAGCTGCTCCTGCTGTCTTTTTTTTCTTTTTTGTCGTCTCCCTACTCGCGTGTGACGATAATTGATTGGCTCTGGTGTACTTACCTGATGTGCATTGGGTGGTTCTTCGAGTTCGTGGAAAAAAAGTCAATCGAGAAGTGCCTTTGTAGCATTATTATATCCATCGCGCACGCGTGAATCATCACCGCTGTATTTTGACTCGTTTTGACTTTATTACGCTACAGGAATTTTTTTCTTAATTTTCATTTGGTTTTAAGCATATACAAATTGGCCATATGTTCCCCGAGAAAGCATCGAATAACAATATATCCACACCGGCTTATCAGCCAACATCCGGCGAATTTTTAATTTTATTTTCTTACCCACGCTGATTCACTGAACACGCTAAAATTGACTTCGAACCGTCGTATCGGTATAAAAATACGCCGGTTCTTCATTAGCAGACTCGGGCATGGATGCTTTTTCAATTTTTTCGCAATCCGATTTTTTGCCAAACATTTAATGCATTGTTTGTACGAAAAAAAAATTTTGTGTTATTGCTTCATAATAATATATGGTACGCAACAAAAATTTTCCAGCTAATATAACCCCATTGCAATTTTGATTTTAATTACGTTACATTAAACTGTAACATGTAAAGTTTATTGTACTTATCTGATATAAAAAAAAAATTCTTTTTGAGTATTTTATTGTAAATAGTAATAAAAATTCATTCATCGAAAACAATAAACTTAATTTCAAAAAAAAATTCTTTTTTACACATGTTCAAAAGTCCATAAAATAAAAATAAATGTGCCTAAATCTGTTCATTAGCATAATGATTTTGGCAACGGCAGGAGGAAAAAATTACCTTAGAATTAGGTTCGTTTGGGGCTTAGCTTGGAGCAGCTCGGAGCTCTTCCGAACTTTGCCTCAAAACACGTGTTTTGCTCCGAGCAAATTCCTACAGTCGGTATATCTATATTTATGGCCAAGACGTTAATATTTATATTGCCAAGACTGTAAAAAACGCGTGTTTTAGGGCAAAGCTCGGAAGAGCTCCGAGTTGCTCCAAGCTAAGCTCCAAACGAACCTATAAGCACTACACCGTTTCTCCTGAATGCAAAAACGAGCGGATGATGATAAAGTCGTTTAAAAACGCATAAACTTTCTCAAAAAACATTTTTTTTTCTTTTTTTTTTTTTTCAGCTACAAGAAAGTAATTTTAATATTCACTCAAGAGCCTAACGACCGTGAAAGCGCATGAGCTGCGACTCGAGTACTTAAATCGTTCGGGGAAAAACAAGCCCTGCAGCACGTGCATCTCACACGACGACCGACTCGTTTCCTCCGACGATGGCCGCGCACCTGTGCGCGTAAAGAGTCTGCCTTATTGCTTTTAAATGACTTTTGTCTGGGTACCCGAGACGCTAAGTAGGTATTCGCTTGTTCCTTGGCTGTTTTTCTTTAACTCGTTTTTCATACAACGTATATGTATACATAGTACATCACATTTTTACGTGCGACTGAGGAGGCGGTGGTCCTGATTGTGCATTTAACCGTATAATGGTCCGGTCGAAAAAAATTTATACATATGCATATCCACCACTTGGGATGGTTATAAATTGAGCGTAAACATGCCTATATACGACAAATAAAAAGCACTTGTATACACTTGACCCAAGTGTCGAAGGGAGAAGACAATGCGCACTCGACATCACGTAACATCATCATCTCTATTCCAGACGCACGCCTGCGCCTGTTGATAGATAAACGAGGGATCGGCTCTTTGTACGAGTCCGTGTACATCCATTCGTCGTTTTTTCGCTCTTCGCGCCAGAGAAAAGTGCACGCGCGCCTTGGCAGCGATAAAACGCATCGTCGGCGATTGATTTATGCGAAAAAGAGTTCGCGGCTCGCATGCAAAGGAGATACGCTGACGCGGAAACGCGTGGGGCCGGCTGTTATTTTCGCGCCCGAGATTTTATTATTGCGCGCTCGCGTGCCTTCGCGCGTTCATACATAAATGTACACATGCGCTTTTCAAAGTAGTTGTATATATAATAATGCTTTACGATGTGCGTTCATATATATAATACATGCGTGCATGCGTCGTCGCCTTCGATGGGGACTCGATTTTTAATTAAGTGCCATTTCATACGTAAAAGTGATTGGCGAGCGCTTATACACCTATGGATTTTCAGTGGATCGATGTAGCGTTGTGGGGGAAAAGTTGCTTGTCGATCGACTGGTTGTTTTCTTCTGATTTTTTTTATTTATTTTTTTTTTATTTTTTGGCGTTTTCTCTCGGAACTTGTTTATGGCGAGTCTATCGCCTTTTCATTCATTTCGGGGAAAGTATACAAATTGACTTTAGCCTATAAATCTCGAGTGTAAATTTAATACTAAAATAATTCTTTTTAATTTTTGTCCGTATAATGTCATATAAAAAAGATGATCTTACGCACTTCAGTGCTGTTCTAAACAGTGCCACTTCAATAAACCTCGTAAACTTGTACGTGTTTCCATTTAATTTCATACTATAGCTGTGACATTTTTGTGTTCCCAAAAGAAATTGACGTGGCACGCGTATAGTCTCGCGTATAGTTGTACTTTCCGCGTCAAACAAACCAACTCTACTTTTTTCTCCCGACTAAATTCATAGTTATTTTTGTAGTCGCTCCGTCGTTGGTCCGACTCGCTCTTTGAGACGCCGATCGAGTGAGGAATTGGCTTTACGGCTGTTTATGACGGAAGGACGGGAAGCGCAATAAATAGTTGGTTTTTATTTTGCTCTTTGAAGCGCATGTTGTACACCTATACGGATCGAGCGGCTGCAGGTGTTTGCGTTGACATTAAAATCACACTCAAGCCGTCGCTGTGGAGGATCGGTGCGTTGCGATAAGCCGTTTTATCGACGCAACTTTATTATATGCACAGAGTAAGCCCGGACACCGGCTCATAGAAGCGGAGGTAATAAATTCTGCGACATGTATTTGTCTGGAGCTGAAAAAATTCCTGTGCCGCATTTATTGGACTGTACGGCATAATTTCGTCCCAACCAACGTGATATCGTGACGCGCACACCGGATGTATAAACTTTTGCTTTCACTTTAAAGGAGAAAAAAAATGGTGATTTTATAAATTTTTAGCCAACCACGTCCATCCTATACTTATCCAAACGAGCCGCGTTGAAAACACGCGGCGGCCGGTTACAGCATCCAGTCGGAGCGTCAGACAGGCGACAAGAAAATTTGCTCTAGATTTTTCAAGCTTCGCCAAGAGAGACGCGTGTACTATTAATAGAAAAAAAAAAAACAATATCACGAGTCACAGAGTCAAGCATCGGACACCCACTGTTGATTTACGAGGCGCACAATTCATATACATGTACGCGAGCCTTAAACACCGAGCGGATAAAATCGCGCGCTCACACCGTACGTTGGCACGTGGAAGGAGGTGGTACTATGTAGGTCAGAACATTGCCGGCTAATTAATAAATCGCTGGACAATTAAAGGCTGCTATAGCAACGCGTTCCAAGAGCTCTCCTCTTCTGTGCATATACATACCACCGGTTGTTCACTTCTCCGCCACCGAGCGGTCCAGCGTCTTATACAGCAGCGACATGTACTTAGCTTTTTACACTATATACAAGAGAGTGGAGAAAGTGCAGATAGGCACGTCACGTACTGCCGTCCCTCCTGCTTCGGGCGATGATAAAAATAGTACAGAGAGAGAAAGGAGATGGATAGAGATGTGGCGAAGGAGGAGAGGGAATGTATACGTGGCGCACAGCCCGAGGAGGAGAGAAGAAAACGAAGGAGCCGCGCGAGTAAACCAAAAAGAAAGGCCGGGGCGTTGCACCGCCTGCTGACCCAGTGTCCCTCTCTCTCTCTCAGCGCGTATATTGTATATACACACGTATCTACACTTGGCGTTTATTTACCGCCGCAGTTTCTTCTTCGCTCCCTCCCCCCCTCCCTCGCAGCTGGCATGGTATAGAAGCTTATACAAACACTCGTGAAATAGAGAATAAGCAAATACATGGCGAACCACGGTTGTATACCGTAGAAGCAAAAGAGCAGAAAATTAGGCCCCTTGTTTTTTTTATTCCATCCAACTCTTTGGACTGCCTCCAGATGCGCTGTAACCCCAAAAATATAATACACTGCGCCGGTCTCACCTTCTTTTGGCTCGATCGACCAAGTTAAATACCCATTTTTCAATTTTTCAATTTGGCTGCGGTATACTCGTACAGCCGAAGGACACTTCGTGGTGCGAGATAAACTTATATCCTCAGCCAGGGTCGGTACGATTTCTCGGCAAGCACGTAATCTCGTTTCCAGCCTTCGATCAACGATCACACGTGCAAACTTGCGTCACTTTACCCTCCCATGGATCTTATAATATATCCTCGAGGGGTAATTAATATCTGCACTTGCAGCCTCGCGTAATAATAATACGCTCCCGCGCGGCTCTAACAAGACTCGCTTCTCTTTTCTCACTGCAGGTGTGCGTTCAAGAGAGACACAATGGGGGCCGCTGTTGTATACGTCCGATGCCGGCTCTGACCCGAGAAGAAACAGCACAGAGACGCGCGTCACGTCGATGATCTGCCGAGGAGCGCGCGTTTAACGCTCCCGGCATCCTTTCCTCAAGGACTCGCGCGGCGCGTTCAATCGAGCCGTGTGCATATAACTCCTCGCTCTCCCTTATTACCGCAGACCTACTTGACTCTCCTCGCCTGGATTGCTGAGACGGTCTTTTTTTTTTATCCCTCCGCCTCGCGGTAATTCTTCTACGCTCCTGCGTTTATGTAACGCGCGGAGCAAGCGAGAGATGTGCGGGATTTCAATTGAAAGCGAGATAATAATGTACATCGCGCGCAGCATCATCCAGTTGAGCTTATACGGGCGCGTGTATGTTTGCGTGTAACGTTTAACGATGGCGTTTATGGGATATGCCGATGGGTATATACATACGGTGTTACGGGCTGCTGGCTCTGATGAATGGGTTTTATGTAGCGAAGTGCGTGTGTTTTTTGCGAGATGTGGGCGCTGCTGCTCGCTCCATCCCTATATGTGTATCATCGGATCTCTCTGTTGGTACAGACTCGAGGTGGAATGGCGAGTTTTCAAAGTTTGTTTGACCCGATTTGGAGAGAGCCATCAAGAGAACCTCTTTTTTAGATTTTTTGCAATTATCTCTTTTAGTTTAAGTTTCTTGTTCCATGTAACAGAGGATGCGGATGCAGAGCCAATCGTGTTGAAGCACACGATGCGTATAATTGTAAATCACAAAGAAATTCTTGCTCGAGAGACAAAGAGGTGTCAGAAAGTGACAATCTGCTAAGATGTTCCCTGTAGTGGCAGGGGTAAGCTCGATGTCAAATTGGAAATTGGCATGTATTCGATTTCACGGCTCCATGGAGTAGTTGCGAATTTGGCTTTAGCGTCGGAGATCAGCAAATTATGCGTGTATATAATCTCGTTGTGACGTGCTGACATGGCTGTGCTATATATATATATATATATATATATATATATATATATTAGGAAGATATAGATTAGGAAGTAGCATATAGGGGTCTGTCTGTATATATAGAGGAACGCGCAAGGGAGGATGATCCAGTTGTTGGTAACGGGATCGCAAGGAGGAGTTAGCGGGAACTCGCTGAGCTTGCGAGGCAACACCGTTTACTGTTGTAATCATTTTCGTCGAGAATAAAGGATTAAAAAAAAAAAGCGTAGATCTTTTGCGGAACGTCTTGAGCCGAGTACAGAAATTTATCCACTCAAAGCGTGACATAATATTTTTCAACAAATGAATCATACACGGATCATAGCGTAGTGTATATGAGTACACAAAAAACACCGCGGTACCTACGTTGTAAGGATATCGTCGTTATAAGAATGATGCAACTTACAAGCACCCAAGAGCTCCATATATCCAATCACAGTCTTCATTTTTATACTCGTTCGTTAACGATTTCTCGAGACAAACACGAAAAAAACCCATTTTTTTTTTTACACACACGTATACCCAAATACCTTTTTTTCCCCGAGCAAAGAGATCACGAGAGCACACACACACACACACGGTATATAGTTTGCGTACTCGCGAGTTTGATCGATACTCGGAGCCTACACCGCTTGATTTCTCCCTCTCTCTTTTCGTGTTTGCGCTACACCACGGACTCAAGGTTATTTTTTTATTTTTTTCCCGTACATATATATATATATGCACGTTAGCGAGGTACAGCTTCGGAGGTAGAGAGAGCCTCTGTCCGATCGATGATCGGTTATCCATCGCGCCACTTCTCAAATCTAATTGGAATTGTCGGGCTGCAGGGCGCGATTCAAAAGTTTCACTCGCTGCATCTCCGTACGCGACTCTTGTCTTTGGCTCCTTTTTTACGACGTTCGTTACAGGGAGTCGTTGCTGCTCCATGTTGGCACGGCTATCTCATCGTCGTCGGGTGGTGCGCTTCGGAAAAGAATGAAAACAATTTCGACTCGGTTTTATCGTAATTGTGGTTTTGCACGAGAGCAGCTGGGCATCGTACATGTATATACTAGTGCGCGTTCGAAAGTTACTCGTGCTTGTACGCGAGCACAGCTGTTTTATTTCCTACATTTCGAATTCACATGCACGTATATACCTACTTGTGTTTACACAATGCGCTCTCGCACGTTCGCTTCGATTTCTATTAATCCGTGCTCTGGTATATATATATACCTACAATTTTTCGCGATAAGCGAAGAAAGCAAAAGCACGTTTTCATTAATTTCACCACCAGTGCGTCAGAAGCAATGTTTAATTAAACTTTTGCGCAATGAGTTGGCGATTTAATTTTCTTGCTTCATACTTAATAATAATTAGATTTTATTGGCTTAACTCGAACAATTACTTCCATTCGTACAAAACAAAACATGCACTAATAATAAGTAGTGCTCGGTACTGAATGTAATTCAATCCGCTAAATCCGAATGTCGATAATTTATGGTAAAAGCTGTCGTCGCAGGCAAAAAATAAAATTTTACACACAAAAGCTCGCATTTGGAAGAGAAATCGATGAAATGGTGTGTTTTTCCTCCCAACAATGGCGCATCAACCGTAATGTACTCCCGCGGTGACACAATGTGTGCGTAATAAGTGCCCTCCCGGTCATTATCCGGCATTGTGAGCGAGCGTTCGACAAAAAATGAGAAAGAAAAAAAAACGAAGCTGAAAAGAGGCCAGCAACAGCCTTCTCTCTCTCTCTCTCGACTTTTCATATTGTATAGCCCCCTTCATGAGTCGCACAGTAGCGCTGGTTTGATTCGCATTGCAACACATAAATTCAACGAAACATTTTTTTTTCCCAAGTCTTTTGGCTTCCATTCTAGTCAAGGTCGAGGTATACACCCACCGAGTGAAGGAGGACAAAATAATCATACGTACATCATACGCGTGATTGAAAATCTTATGTGTTTGTTTAGCGTGGATTAGCAATAACAGAATATTTGTTTTTTGGAGAGAAAGGGAGAGATAACGTAGAAAGTGCTTTTTTTTACATTTTACCGGTCGCGCACATGCCGTTTACTGCCCTGTAAATTGGTAGCGAATTATTGGTCAATTAGCTGAATTAGATGATTAAGACGACCGAGGGATTAGAAATGCCGGTCTTTGGCCGTTGGTATGTATGTGTGCAAACAAACGCCCGGCTGTAAGTATGCCTACTTTCTTTTTTAGCAGCCCACTTTTCTCTCTCTTTGGGCTTTCGGCTTTTTTTGTTTTCTCCGCGCCTACATGCCGCGCTAATCAGTGGTATAACCTGTTAACCGATTGGCCAATCGCATAAACTCCGATAACGGCCATTAAAGCCCGATTTTTCTCATTCCCAATGTAGTAATGGTACTCTCGAGGCTTGTTTGATTAATTTTTTTCCATTCCCACGGAAAATTTATCTCGAGGCTCCTGCTGATCGACGCCCTATGAATTGTCGGCTCATTGTGAGGTGATTCAGAGAAGAAAAAAAAGGGCCTTTGTTCGTTATCTCAAAAACAATTATTTATTGTTAAAAGCTTGTAATATGTATGCCCGTAGCTCCGAGTAACGAAAACCTTTCTACAACTGCCCGATGCAAATGAATGATCTGTATTGTATTGTCGTAATAAACATTTCATGGTTCGAAAAAAACAAAAATTCAACGCGTTTCAATTGATTCAGGTTTTTATTTCATGTGAGTGCCGTATAAAAATGCATGTGCACCGCTACGTTTATTGTTACACGCTGGTTGTAAGTACTGTGTATTTTAATTAAAATTCAATCGATCACAAGCGCCTGGATTTTTAAACGAAAGTTTCTTATACTTATTTGTATATAATATGTGCGTTTTCTATACGTCTCAAAGGGTATAGGTACTATACAGTTGGGGAGAAAAAAAAGTGTTGATGGAGCAGAAGCTCTATAGGTCGTAAGTGAAAAGTAATCGAAGGCTGCAGTTCATGCAGACATTGTGTGCTAACATAAACCGAATAGCTGGTACGTCTCCCGTTTTAACTGTACAAACTGAATCTACAGTCTGCAGAAAGTAAAGAAGTCATGGAGGATAATTTTTTTTAAATAAAATTATTGTCATCGACTTGCAAAAGTAGTTATTCAACAACTCGAAATAAAAGGGCTGATGCTTTTGTATGTCTTTTTTTCCCATGTGAATTCTGCTCATTAAATAGTTTAACCTTGTACAACAAAACAGTAGTTGGAAAAAACAATATTTTTTATTTATTTATTTATTTTTTTTTAACTGGATAAATTTTAATGAGTGAAACCAAAAAACAGCTGATAAAAAGAAGAAACATTTCCTCTTTTTTCCCTCTCGCTATTTAACATTAGCCACCGTTAAGAGGGTTATGCATATATAGGCCCCCCAGGAAGGGAAGGCCACCACGTATAGCTGTGAACTCCATACGAAAGAGAAAGTGAGACAGTCGGTACCGAACTGGGGGACGCGTACAGCACGTGCTCTTGCACTACTTCCTTCTCTCTTTCTATCTTTCCTAGATATATTATATACATGACTCCATAAATATATACGTGCTTTTTACTTGGGATACGAGAGAGAGGGGCAGCAGTCGCGCTCACATGCTGGTGTATGTATATACGTACATTCACGTACATAAGCCGCTCGTCGTGCCACTTATCTGTCTTACATTATAACACATAGCGGAACGTGCGCATATTTGACCCAGAAATGTACGAAAAAAAAAAAAAAAACAGACGCGGAGGAGAAGGGTGCGTGTACGGGATGTATTTTTGCTTTTCCTTTTTGTCGGAGCGAGCTCCTTTTTTTTCAAACGCCGTAGCTCTTCTTGCGTGCACCGGTGAGGATACGTGCCTATCAAACCTAGCGATCTGGCGCGTTATTACGCGAGAATTCGAACACGCGGATATGCTCTTTTTTTTGTTATCTTTAATTGTTGTACCTTGATGTGAGTGAGGAAGCGGATGGGAGAGAGAAAATTGGCTCTGTCTTATGGTTTTGATTTTACACTTTTCCTCGGGTGCCCTCTCGTGTTTACGAACGCGGATAAGATTGAATATTGGTTTTTCCCGAAGCTACCGGTAATATATCATATCGTGTTTTTGGAGATAAACTGTCGTCAGCGTCGAGTTGGGCTTCGAGAGTGAAGATAGCTGTATGGTTTTACCAAGGCAAATTATCTGTAACGAGAAAGTAATTGCAACTCCGGTTCGATTAAGTATCAACGAGTGCCCGATGACAGTCACGGATGAGAGCAAGTTCATTAATTTTGTTGCTAATTTTCGCAACGGTTGTTTTACCAACGGAGGGTTTGATTATTGCCACGATTCAAATTTCATTTCTCCACCTCTGGAAATTTATGGAGTCGACCACGCGTTGACGCTGCAACTTTTTTATAATTTAAGATCTCAATGTCACCTAAATTTTTTCATTGAATAACAACATGTACTATCAATTTATTTCGTTCTACATTTAGAAGTAGTCCGATAAAAGAGCCGTTTTATAATTTTCAACCAAATGAGCTACTATGTACACGGTCTGCATATAGTGAAACTAATTCGACCGCTAGAAAAATATATATTCATATGTGGTGGTGTGTTGAAACAACTTTTCATTATTTTATTTTTCTATCAATTGATGCTACAAAAAAATAATTTACATGATAGCAAGAACAGTGTTTTATTTGTACTTACCAAACAAACCTATTTCCGTACATTTGAACATGTGCATGAATTTTCCCCCCCGGATGAGTTTGAGTTTTCCACGTTGAAAAGAGCTCACGTGTTAATAATTTTCAAAAAAAAAAACATGTAAAAACTATTTAAAAAGTGTCAAAAATCAGTGTGCAAAATTTCAGAAAAATTAGTTGAGGAGTTTTCGTGGTTAACAATTACAACGTTTTTTAGGACTTTGCGTTGTATATTACTGAGATTATTAAGGTGGATTTTTCAACAAAAGCCTTTCAACGACTTCTATAGTTCCTCACTGTTTCAAGGGGGCAATTTTATCACCTAGAAATTTATAGCATACGCCTTTCATTTATATNTTCCCCCCCGGATGAGTTTGAGTTTTCCACGTTGAAAAGAGCTCACGTGTTAATAATTTTCAAAAAAAAAAAAAAAATCCAATTCTTTTGAAAGCATTTAAAGCGAAATGGCAGTATATTAATAATCCATATCGCGATTATGACTATTGAACTTACCATGGGCAAATATTTGCGCAACTCGTTAAGGTGTACCTATATACATTTGTACCGCGGTGCGCAGTGTTATTAACGAAAATCGAGATAGCTGCCGCCGCAAGCGTAACGCCACAGCGCGAATAACAATAATAACCTCGATAAGGATCTATCGGTATAGTGGGGGGAAAAAAAAGAAATATTGTATTTTTCGTTGTGTCCACATGATCAACGTATAATGTAATACATACGCGTATACTATATTGAAATAGTGGTACAGAAGCTAGTAGATCTGGCTCTCCCATACGAGCGAGCGCCAAGAAGGATACAATGCAACAACTGATACGCTTTTATCACCATCACGTAGAGTAAATACCCGCGCGCTCGCTCGAGCTCATGCATATAAATACACACACACTTTGAGCACAGTACGGGCAATTCATGCACTTAGAAAGCCCATGCATATAGTAGGCCTCGTGCACGCAATGCTACTGCCGCGTCGACGGAGTGGTGCATGCGCGCCGCAACAACTGTGCACTGATCTATAACGGGTTCAATGCACCGACGCCGATTTCACGTGTGGGTGATGTTGTTGCTGTCGTGGGGAGCGACAAGCGCCCGGCGTCAACGCTTTTATCGCGGGCGCGTGTGCACTTGTGTTTGATAGAGTAAAAAATAAACTAAAAAAAGTACTTGGGACCCATTGAGTTTACCAATTCAATCTGAAGTGTGTGTGTACAAGGTGCCAAACTGTCGAGAGACGTTATCGCTGCGGTTATTCATCCAAGCGCGCTGTACTGTATTGATGTTTGTTCATTCGTTTGTTTTATCCTCGTACGAAAATGTATACCTTTTTTTATTTCAATATTTACATAGCCCCAAGTTTTCTGATTCAAGGAGCTAAAATCCTCCATTCCGTGGTGTTTTTAGGGTCTCCTGTTCCCTGGATTTTTCAGGAGCAGTCTTGCGTCCGCAAAACTCTGGCCGGCGTACAAGCAAAAGAGCGCACGCGATCCCCGGCGCGAGAGAGCGAGTTACGAACACGATCACTCAGCCAGGAGCGTCCGAGCCAAAAAGATACCGTATACCCCGCCGACTGTATAATGTATATATTATACGTATGAAAAGCAGCAGTGTCCGACCTCTCGTGCACGAAAACTTTTTTCCCGACCTCGCCGAGCAACACAAGTATACACTGCACGCCGGATGCGCTGCTGCAACGGATGAAAACATGCACGGGAGAGCCTCTGGGAGGTTGCACCCCGTCGACACTTTAAATGTATATATAATACATATATATATATATATATTATAATAGTGGTAATAATAATAATGCGAGAGCGCGTGTATGAGTACAGACACGGCGCGTGAATTGCACTTTTTCCGGACGAGTTCTGGTTTTCTCTCGGGGGTCGGTGGAGATCTGGTTTGCGAAAAGAAACGCCGTTTTTACAGACCTTTGAGCAGTGCGGCGAGAGAGAGGCTGAGAGAACTGGATGCCCACTGAGCGTCTTCTTCTTCGCGGGGAACGAGGAGAGAACGTAATGAGATGACGGGGGGTACACCTATACATATAACATTATGCGCTACGTTGCAAGAAAAATACACAAACGGACGTTGGTACGTATACACACGAGACAAGTAGTACACCCCGATAGCAGTATATGTATATATGCTCACGTGGAGGAAAAATGCGTACAATGGGTCGTGTGCGTTTTCGACTATTCGGATGGATGTGCGTGGTTAGGGTGGTATAGTAACCGGTGATGCATCGTGTATATTATACATGCAGTTTGTCGCTGGCACTTTTCTTCTTCTTAACTTACTCCCATCGAGAATGCGTTCCCATCGAATCGTATGGACGAGAGGCTTACCGCCTATATGTATAATAATGGCCCATCGTCCGCCTTTGTTTTCCGAACTCCGTGTGTGTCACGGCTGAAACACGAATTTCTCCCGAATTCAATAGGATCGAAGCCGAGATTTTTAATGCATTCTCCGAAGCAGTTCCGAGCGCGTTGTTGCTGTACGATCTTTGCCCCGAACGTCATAGCACAACAGCCCCGAAAAGCCATTTGCCCGTGGATTATAACTTCCAGCCTCGGATGTCAGTTTCCGCGTCGTCGCTTTAGATTTTCCTTTCCCTCGGCCGCTACAATCGTGCAAGTATATCGGAGAGACGGTGTGAAGTTTCTATTCCCCAATCGAACGAGCCTAGAAAAATGTAACCCCCTTGGTGGTGGGTCCGAGACCCCTCGCGGCGCTCCTCCCGAGTCTAATTGCACTTGTGCTCGTACTAGAACCAGACAACAAAAGTACACCTATATGTGTGCCTAAACCAACTTTTCCTCTCTGCCCTTATCGAAGCATCGTACGCGAGTATATCCTGTGGAAGGCGACAGCTGCTCCGTATATATATACATGTAGTGTCGATTGGTTCGAATCTCAGCCCCTAATTGTACGTACAATCTTGCCCCATACCCTGCACTCCGGAGAGACTCGGTTCCCCGTTTTTTCCTCCTCTTCTCCTTTCGATTTCATATGCACGCCCCCGGGGTTAGAAAGCCGCGTGACTCGACATCGCTGCTTACATAATGCATCGTCGAGTGTGAATCTCAGAGCAGAGCAGTGAGAGGAAGGGGGGGGGGAGCTATTGAACAGAGAAATACTTGGTGCATAAAACAAGAACTCCTTGGAGATTCGCGCGCGGTGTCACACGCTCCTTCGAACCGCATCATCAGCTGACGAGTCCAACGGTTCTCCGTTTACTGCGAGGATTTTCGTTTTTACGACTTTCAGTGTAACTTTTCGGTCTTGTGCTGCGACCTTCGCCTTTGTTGTTTTTACGATGCTTATGTGCTTGGTATGTATTTACATTATAACCGGAGGAGGTTATCCCTCCGTGTCCTCTGACCCACCGTCGTTTGACTGCACTGGCCTCTTTGATGGACCAAAAATATCAGGATGCTCCAGAGGGGAGCGAAGCAGAGCGGCCGACCTGATTCCCTTTTTTTTGTTTCTCCTTCCAAAACGACCCACAGAACGAAGGGGAGGGGGAGGGGCTGTGAAAAAACAAACGACGCCATAAAATATGGAATGATATTCCTTGTGTCCCCTTCCTCGTCATTAGAGACCGGATGGGTGGAGGGTATGCGTTCGAAGATCAAAAAAAGGAGACCCTAGAGCGCACGTATGCGTGTGCGATGGAGACAGATTTGGCGCGATTGTTATCTCGAAAGTCTTCCTTTGCTCGTTGGAGATCTCGCTGAAAGATTAGGCCCCTTTTTCCTATATATCCATTGTAATTAATCCACGCAGAGAAGCTCCGAACAAGGTCTTGAATGAAGTTGAGTAGTTCACGGGGGGAGGGAGGGGGGTTGATGTACGATGAGCAGAGATATACACCACGTGTTTCAAAAAGCTCGAGGTGGAGGCATAGGTTGAGGTCGAAGCGCGTGGTAGAGTCGCCCAGTCGTCGGGCCGTCACAAAAGACGCCTGGTATCTCGAGATCTGGTACGGTTATTGAATTGAGGTAGTTCTCGGACTGTGAAATCACGAAACAGAAACGGCAAAGGTTTCGTGATGCTTCGTCTCTTCTTGCGCTAAAAACCCGAAGGGAGTCCAAAGCAAACGAGTCGTGACAGCTATACACTTTGTAAAACCGAGCAAATAGTCCTTTTCATATCCCCTATATCCCTTCGTCACCGCCACAACTTCATTTCTTCTTTCACTTACACGCGCACCTAAACACGTGTAATTATGGTGTGGTGGATTATGGCTTCTTCTGTGCAGATGTGTTGCGCCATTTGGAAAATCGAACAACAAACGCGTGTGTTTTATCTCGATCTGTGCACAGCAGAGTATACAAACAAACGAAGAGTGAAAAAAAAAAAAAAAAAAAAAAAAAAGAAGCCTATAGGTGTTTTTCAAGAGAGCGAGATTGAGTCGTTGTTTGCCGGTTCGGCGGTTGAGAGCCAAGAGAGGACGAGTGCGCAGCGCAAATGGGAGAAAAGAAAAAGGTATTTACATGCACGCGTGCGCCGGGGAGAGAAGTGCGAGTTTATCTAGGATCGTTGATGATTGTTCCATTCATTCGCGACTATACACGTTTGGAACATAGGCGTGTACGTACATACCGGAGATGACTATCTTCTTCCCTGGAGTCGAGTGGAAGACAAAGTTGCGCGAGATGCGTTATTGTTTTTACACCCAAGTGACGGCCATTACGCGTATATATATATATAGGTACTGAGATGTAGATGGGCCTGCGGGATTCTTACACACCGGTAGCAGGCTCTCGTGATCTCATTAACGACCCGTTGTTCGTTGCGCCGCAAGTACCGCCTTTGAGATCGTTATCGCGTTCATACGCTCGTTGAGATTCATTGTGGAAACATTGACACGTGAAACATATACGTATTTGAAATTATTCGTTTGGATTAATGCCATTTCGACGACCAACCCGTGAGATAATGGGTCGAGGGCATATATGTATATATATATATACATCGTAGGAAGGCAATTATTTGATAAAGGCGGTGGTTGCGAGTCAGAGAGGGTTACACACACACACACATTCGCCTCCTGAAACGCAAAGTGCAAGACGAATTCCATCGCAGCGGTCTCTCGAGCACAGGGTGAAAATAACAAACGAGGACTCGAGGCTCCTGCGCTGATAAGGGATTAGCCGTCGTTTCATTCGCCGCCGGCGACCATGAGGCTTTCGGGTATTAAAGGCTCTTGTGCTATCGCGGGTGCGATCGCGTGCCTTTCGCAATAAGACGCTGCATGCGCGCGAGGGAAGGGGTGTATTTTGAAAAATGGCGAGGCGCGCTCGCGCCGTCGACCGGTTCGCCGCTTCTTCCGTCGCGCAATTAGATTTCCATTTAGCGAAAATGTTTACTTTGGTCTCTGCCCTTCTCACCCCCCCCCCTCCTCGTTCTCTTTGCATGTGGCGGAAAAAAAAGAGAGAGAGGCGGAAGGACTGACTCGAAAGCTGCGATTGTGCGTGTGCGAGGAGAGGTTTAGCAGTGCAGAGGCTCGCTCTCGTGCTAATCTGGTTTTTAAAACTGGCATTAGGACGCGTTTCTATACCTCGGAAGACCGAGGGAAGAAAAAGGAGGCGCAAACAAAAGTGAGAGAGGATTGTGTACACAAAGGGCACATATATATTATATATAAATGCGTGTAGAAGCAGAGAGACAAAGAAGAGAGTGAGATCTGGCGAGAGATTGAGGTTAAATTAGGTATATGACAATCGTGGAATTAAATGCTCGGGTGTACTTGATCTTCATGAATAATCCACCCCATCAAGAGGACCTGACCTCTCCCTGTCAAATGCTTGGCTTTCATTCACAAAAATATATACCCGTATTCTCTAGTTTTTGAGACCATAACTTTGATGGAATTGTCCGATTTTTCATTGGCATTTCCAATATATTGTTGTCAATTGAGTTATGGCTTACGTTTCAAGTACTGAAAAATTTTGCGGAATCACCGCATTCTTGGTTAAAAGATTCACCGGGGCAAGCGCGTGTGAAGGTCCCTGCAAGGCGAATGAGACGGAGAAACAGAAAAACAGTGTGCAGCAGCTTCGGCTTAAAAACACCCTTTTCTCACGGGTGACACCTCGAGCCTGCAGAGAGTTGGAAACGAAGGACACACACGAGCTCGCAGGGGGGGAGATATTTAAAGCGCGGAGAGGAGACGAGCGACCGGTCGTCTTGGAAGCGTCCGGGGAGAATGACGGAACCTCCATTTGTTGCTACTTTTTTTTCAACCCAAGATATCCTTGTGAAAGATGTGCTGCGAAATGTATCGGAGAAGATGACCACTGCACTGGTCCTGTGGTTGCTCAGTTTTATGCACATCTAGTCCATCCTCCTCGAAATGATAAAAAAAAGAGGGTTGATGTATTCTCTATTTGTTTGCTTGTTTTCTCCTTCGTTCTCGTCGGGGAGGCCGGTCCTCCGCAAGTTGGGCCATGAAAGTTATCTTAAGTGTTGAGTCGTGTTGTGCCGCGTTATTAAATCGAGCAATTTATCTTTCTCGGCTGTTTCGGATGGGCCGTCGTTGCTGACGTACATGCATGTGCACTCCAGGGCGGGTTGTAGAGTATCGCCCATCAAACTTTTAGGAGGAAACTTGCGTTGGGGGTCTTTCGAGGAATCGTTTGATTTTCTCTTTTGTTTGTGCTTGTATAAATTGGTCCACATTTTACTCCGAGATGAAATCAATCTCTCGCACGTATATCTTTGATATACCTGCTGATGAAAGAACAATGAGGCATTTGTAGGTATGTATAGCTGACCTAAATCTTGGGCATAGAGCGTCATTGGTGAGTGTCGACTTTCATCTGATCCTTTCCTTTCGCGACGAGACGATAATCAGGCACGTCAACAATAGTGAGTTTCCTCGTGAGATGCGGAGAAGCCAGTTATCCTGTGCAATAAACGTAATTCGTCTTAACGCGCGGAATACATTACAAGCCGAATAATTTATGGAAAATAAATGAGACTTCCCCCTCGCGTCTATACGTGCGAGTGGAGTGTGTCACGCCTTCGTACCAATTACAACCATAATTAGGCGCGATGAATTTAATTCGACGTTCCCGGCTGTCCTCTCCGACTTCCATTTCCAGTTTTCACTTCTCGTTCTCTCAACATTCTCGAGTGTTGCTGTGATTAGAGCCACATTTTGAAGAACCTTTTTTTTTTCCTCTCATCTCGGAATTGAGATTTAATGCATCCGGTCCTCGTCTCTGGTTGCTGCGGCCATAACGTCGTGACCAGCGCAGTGGTGTATAATATTAGAGATACAGAGTGTAGAGTTTAGCCCTAGATGGCAGTCATTCTTTTACGTAAGCTCATTTGATAGTTCTCCATCACCGCGATCCAACGTTAAAATGAAAAAGATTACAAGCATCGTAAGACTACTTAAAAAGCGTGAAACGTAGTCAATGTCATGTAGTAAAAGTACCACATAGAAAATATGGAAAATTTGAAAAGAAGACTATTTCTTTGATGCAATAAGAGTCGAAACAGCAGTTAATATTATACACTGAGAGATGGAAATATTTTACCGCAGGTAGAAATGAGTCAAGAGAACCAATACTGATGGAGATTCTACTAAACAATGTAAAGATAAGTGGTTTAAAGTGGTCTTGAAAAAAGATCCAAAGATAAATAGTAGTAAAAAACAGCGGATAAAGAGTTGAATACATGGCGAGTTGCTTGCTTAAGAAGGCAGACAGTATAAATTTTAGCACAAATTGAAACAAAACCAGGTAACAAGAGTATCGAAGAAAGTATACAATATTGAGTTTTGATCAAACTTCAATAAAAATCACAAATAGCTAAAGGAAGAACGTTGAATCATCATGTACTCTTACAACCAAAATAGTCAACTCTTTATCTTATCATGGTCTTCTTCACTCTACCCAATAGCCACTATCCAAGTCATGAGATACATCGGATTCATATCATTATTCACGGGAGCAGAGAAAAAAGGAAAAATCACCAGATGTGTAACGTCATTGAAAGTATCGTTCGACGCCACTGTCAACTGGCGACAACTTGAAAAGACACATGGCTCCCGAAAGTTCCCAGCCAAGCTTCCACACAATGGACCAGAATCCAAAAGAGCCTCGTATCTCTTCGTCGCAGAATCGACAAATAATAATAAGGTCATTCTCTGTATCGGTCATCCGGCGCGTATCGACCTCACGGTCAAAGTCTCGCACGCGCTGAGAAAGAGAAGCCAGCGGTAACTCTATACAGATCCACACCCGTGGGGTGTCCAAGTCGCCGCTCCTCTCCTATCGAGTTGCACTCGCATAAGCACGTACATATATATATGCTCGTGCATACGTGCGCAACATTATACCTGGCACGTAGATTTAGATAAATGAGGAAGGGAAGGGGGGGAGACGAACCCTTTTGCCACACCAGCCAGTGGTGGTGGCGAAAATTTATGATAGCACGTAGCAGAGCCGGCCCAATATGCTGCACATCGCTCCTGATCCGCTGGCTTTCGACGCCTCGGCTATACAGCCACACTCCGAAGAGATTTGCCCAGCCTTTGACTCGCGCCACGGGAGATCTCTGAGCTGCTACTGTTACGTATTAGCAATGTTGCTACCAACCTTCTTTTGGTAACCTGATGTAGCGGCAGCAGTTTTCTTTGTCGAGCAGTTTTAGCTTCTCGGATGTTCTCACTTTGGTCACCTACATGAATGAAATAAAGCCGGTTAATCCATTATGGACCTGCATTTTTTGGGGAAGGGGGGGGAGACGATAGACTACAGTGTAAGCGATACCCTGAGATCCTTTTTGAGAGTCCGGTCTGAACATTGAAGAAGTATTTGTCACTCATGGCCCATGGAAGTATTTTCCTTCAAAGCCACGGATGAAAAAGGATTTCTTTTTACTAGTTCCAATCAAAGCCCGATTAGGTACACCAGAGAGAAATTTCAGGTCGGGGTAGCTTTCGTTTCTCGGGATGGCAAAAAAGATAGCGGTGGTTGCCACCGGAGAGTGAAAAAAACGTGAAATAAGGAAATGGGCACGTGATTCGGGCTCGATCGAGTTTTACGCGACACCAGGAGAGCTGGTTCGCCTGTACGTGTGTAGGAGGAGATAGAAGATGATTGACACGCTTGTAACGGGGCCTGCATCGAGCTCTCTCTCTGCTCCTCTTGGAGCCGAAACATTGGTCACGGAGCATTAGGCGCTCAATGAACCAGGCCATTGTTATCCATCACTTCCTTTCCGGTTTCTCCTATCAAACGCGTAGTCGATTTTTCTCGTCGATTCGTTAGGCTCGTTTATATAACGTACGCCACTTTTTTTTTCTTTTTTACTCCCATTTCACCATTCGTATTATACATATATTTCACCATTTTGTTTTATCAACGATACTGATTGTTTTACTTTTTTGTTTCAGGTATGTCGCCCTCCCCCTACTACCACTGTTGCAGAAACTCAAACGGTAACTGTATCTTGATCCTTTTATTCAGATAATATTGAGCTTGTTTTGAAAGAACCATAAAACAATAATTGTAGTTGGTTACAATCGACTGCGAACAGCAATAGCACGAGCGAAAAAGTGTTTTCCAAGGTAGTGGTAAGAACACAGAGCTCTTCCGTCCTTCCGAACGGTAATCGTAGTTTGCGTATTTGCATGGATGGTGTAAAGAAACGACGGATCGCTCGGAGCCACCACAGCCTTGGCCTTGGCCCAGTTGTTCCCAGAATTAGCGTCGTAATTGTTGGAAAATCTTTGAAAAGTCATAGATGGGCTTTCTCGATTCTCATCGTCCAGGTATGCAGCCTCGTGTCAAAGGCGATGAGGTCATCGTGGACCCTTTTTTTTCACAGAAGGGCAAATTTTCATGCATCGGTCGAGGTGATGCTATTGATCTTCCCTTGTAATTGGAAGAAAAAATGGAGAAAAATTTTAAAAAATTCCTCGGTTAAAGGTCGAGCGGTGTGATGCAGAGACGTGCTGAGGATAATGAGAATGGCGCGATCACGAAATCGACTGGCCCGTACGGTCCGGTCGAGCGTGAGTGGCTGTATGGAAACACACACCAGAGCCGGAAAACGAGCGTGTCGAAATAGCAGGGCGAACGTGCCTCTTCTTCTCCCATCCCCACTGGAGACAGCGTGTGCGCTGCTCTTCTCCGATTTCCTATCCTTCGGGTGGGTCCCTCCAAAGTTGGGGTTCTGTCACGTACGGCCCAGGGTGTGAAGGCTTTTTCTGTATCTCAGTAGATAGTCAAAAATTGATCTCGATGCAGTGCGTGCGCGGCTTAGACGAGAGCACATGATCACAAATTCACGGTGCCTATACAGTACTCCCAGTAATATTGGCTACTTTCTTTCGGTCTCCGATTGAGTCCACCAGATCACATCGGGTGATGGGTGAACGATACCGACCCTGATCACGGTCTCTACGGGCATACAAATGTAGTACAGGGTACACACGTATCGCAAAAACTGTATTAGGTTACACGGTTCAAGGCGGAGTCTCGTTATTTACTTTCACTCGCGTATTTATCGGTGTCTCGTCCGTTTTCCTTTCCCTCCTATCCTCCGACGTCTCCGTTTTATATCGCACGTATATCTCCGATAGTATCTCCTTTCTTTTTTTTTTTTTTTTTTTTTTTTTTTTTTTTTTTTTTTTTTTTTTTTTTTTTTTTTT
>NW_019379459.1:1842576-1855122 GCF_000648655.2 Copidosoma floridanum | reverse complement strand
AAAAAAAAAAAAAAAAAAAAAAAAAAAAAAAAAAAAAAAAAAAAAAAAAAAAAAAAAAGAAACATACATTTAATGACAAGTTATACGTGCACCCAAAGATTGACGCAATTTTTGGTTTTTTGTGGCCAAAACGACCGAAAAACCTCGATTCCCCTCCCCGTATGCGGTAAGCTTAAAAAGAAGGGGGACGATTTCCGGACGATCTACTTTTCCTTCTCGAGAAGAAACCTTGCAGCTTGAGAGCACACGTAATGTGGGTATTTGACGAGCAAAAAAAAATACGAGAGACAAGCACACATCAGCTTTTAAACGTGGAGAGGGGCACAATTGATGACTCGTCCGGTCGATTTCACTGACTCAGCCGTCACGTTATTGCTTGGGGGGTCGCTCCTCCTCGAGTCTTACTCTCTATGTACGAGAGAGAGAGAGAGAGAGAGAGAGAGAGAGATGGGCCCTCCTGGCTCGACCTGGAAAAAAATAACGCCGCTCAAAAA
This sequence comes from Copidosoma floridanum, assembly GCF_000648655.2. Next base: position 1,854,628 of record NW_019379459.1, on the reverse strand, counting down.
CGAGGGTCAAGGTTGATTTGCTCGCATGACCCGCGTTAGTGACGCTCCTCCATTTATTTCACCCCTGAAAATCTGCATAAACAGCTGCTGTTTGGAAAACATATTTTGACATAAGTACCTTCCGTGCGTTTGTGTTTATTCTGTTCAATCGCTAGAAACAATATTCCCACGTGCATATTTTGATCAATTGATTTGGCGACCGCAAAATTGCACCTCTCCGTGCTTTGTTACCGAGTCATCTTGATGGGAGGGGGGTGGAGAAAAACAAAACAAATAACCAAGAGATGTAGGTCTCGGAGGAAAAAAGAGTTAACGGTGCCAACGGCAACTATTTTTCAAAACGGTATGTATTTGTGTATATATACCTGCGCACTCGGTGCGAGACTGCGGAGATGAACTTACTGTGGACAACATGTTGTCGGCACTATTTTAACGAGCCACGGGTGCTCCCGACGTGCGCGTGCAACTGACAATTATGTCAGGAGCAGCAGCTGTATACTCCCTCGGTGGTCTATATATGTATACACTCGTGTATGTGTATATAGAAGGGACGCCGCGGTGCGATGCACAATGAGTATTTAGTCACGTTGAGCATTCGCTTTTTACAAAGTATAACTCTACGCGATGATGATGCCGATGACGCATCTGCTGGCAAAAGATTCAATGCTTATGCGTGATTGGAAAAACATTTTTTTTATTTTGCTTTGTTCCGTCAAGTGGATCGTATCGAAAAATATTTTTTTACCCTATGACCTCACCAGTACCGCGTGAATTCAATAATAATTGTTGATAACCTATCTCAAATGAAAAACAAAGCTGTGTTGTTTTTTTTTACTGCAACATTCTACCTTGCGTTTGCTTGAAATTAAACGCTGTGGATGAAGCCAAGCTCAATGCTGCATGTAAATAAACATTTAGAGCGGACGCGATCAAAACAAAAAAAGCTCAAAGTACGAAATTCACTTCTCGCTCCTATACTTCCTCCTCACTTTGAATATATACACACCACCTCTGATCTGAAAAGCATCCAGCGCGCGCTCTATAAAACGTCCACTTGGCAAAAGGACGGAGCTGCTGCGGTGGCAGCGTTGACAAGCGGGTAATTATACGCCAAAGCTACACGTATACTCGTGGACCCTGCAAAAAATAATCACCCCATCCGTTAGTCAATTTACGCCCGGCTCCTTCAGCGGCAACACATACACCGTTTTTCTCGCGACGTGCAATTTTAATTGAGAGCGAGTCCATTCATTTCGCGCGCCATGTGCTTACACTGTACACTTTTTAATGGCAAGTTTGACGCTCCGTTTTGCCGTCGAGAGGCTCAACCAGCGCGTTAAGGAAGATCTTGCCTCTTTTTTTGTGGGCGTGTGTATACGCGCGTTTCCGCGTTTACGTGCCGTACACCGACCGAGCATCTCTTAGTTCATCCATACGTAATCCTCGGGAACGACGATAACTACCGCGTATTTATTTGTTTACTGCACTTGATTCGATGCCGTATTCGCCCGTTAGCGCGGCCGTTCGATTTAATGGACTCGTTGTAAAATAAAACCTCTTTATCGAGTGCCGGCTTAACGACGTCGTTTCTCTCGATGGGTTTTCCCACGAGATCTGCTGCCGCGTTCGATGAAAAATACATACATCCGATGATCCCCTTTGCAATTATACGGAGTGGAAGAAAAACAATGATTTACACCCATTGCTCGGAAAATCGGTTATTACACCCGATTAATCAAATGCGGAGTTTTCTCACTTTGCAGCTCCATCGGGTCGAATTAATCTCGTACCAACACAAAAGTGCTCCCGTTTCACCGTTTGAATATTACATACATAAGAAAGACAAAAAATCGGATATACTTCGAAGGTACACACACTTGTACGCGCCTCCTCTTTAACTTTTTTCATCGAGCCGCGCTATACGTTAAATCCATGGCTCTTTCTCCCCTCTGATTCGAGATTTTATAATACGCAACGTCAGACTCGCACTGTAGAGATGAAGAGGAGAAAAAAAAAAAACACATCATCATTACCGCTGATGGTGCCGCTCGGGTGCCGGTGCAGCCTCACACCCCTGTTTTCCCTAGCGATTAATGAACGCGATTTTTCGAGCGACGATAATGATTTGATTATGATAATCGTGTGCCTGCTCTGCTGCTTTGGGAGTTTGATTAATTTCCGTCCTTTGTAGCCTTACGTAACACATTCTTTGCGACAAGCCGCCAGGGGGTTTTTTTTCCTTTTCAAGGTGCGATTTGCATTGATGACTTTTTTTCCGTAGATGCTGGGGTTGAATGTCGAGTTACCTTTTGAATTTTAAAGTCGTTTTAGGGGGAAAAATTTTTTTAAATCTCGAGCTTGCCTTCCGTATGAAAGTGAATTCGCGATTCAATAATAGTGTTTTTTTTTTTTCTTTTTTAATTATTATTATCATCGCCACCACGTATAGTTCAAGTCTAGTCGCACGTGTTGAGCCACGAGACCTCAGTCTGCTGTTGGATTAAAAAAACCTCGATTTGTCGCGCTCACTTTAAAAAAAAAAAAAAAAAGACAAAATGACACACGAGGACCTCGTATCGAGAGAGTGTCCCTCTCGCTCGCTCTCTGTTATAAATAATTCATGCTCACGCGCGTCTTGGAACCAACAAAAAACAACAGCCACCCAAAACGACCAGTCTTCTAGCCATGTGTGTGTTTAATAACAGCACGGGTATGATTATGCCTCCATAGGTGTCCGTTAGCCGAGTGACAAGTCGCAATGTGACACACAAAGTCAGGGAGGACAAACGTATGTTGTACACACGCATACATGGCGAATGGATGCGCTAAAAAATACCCGGTGATTACGGGGTTGCGAACGTATCGTAAAATCTAGCTGTGTAGACATCATGGATACCGGATTCTCTGGGAACGCTTGCCACGACTTTTGCATCTGTCAGATCTTAAAACTCTTTATATGACTCCTTTTTTTTAAATCTCATTAGTGCCCTAATATAAGTCTGCGTGTTATTATTTCGAGAGTCAAACCCCTTTTCTTTGGCCCAATAGTGTACTCGTGTGTATACGATTGCCGACTGCAAATAATTAATGCCGAACAAAAGGAAAACCCCGTCCTTGTCGTATATACAATTCAAACAATGAGGCTGTACCTATACGCTCGCGAGAATAATACACATTTACGAAAGAGGAGACGCCTCAGCCTCAGCAAAGTGGGGTGTTCTTCATCGATACCCGATAATCGAGAGGACTTTCCACGGAGGGGACTCCCTTTATCTCCTCAATGGTGCTCCTCCCTCTTCTCTCGCTTCTGGCGTCTCGTCCCACGGAAACCGAATACTCGAGTGGGCCTCTCGCTTGAAAAGCGAGCCCGGCCATTGTCGTGCGCTCGAGAAACGTGATTGAGTGGTCGATGCAGCTATAAAGGGAGTAAGGAAGCCAGGGGACTCTTTGCAACAAACTTCTGGTGGCTGGCTAACGTAGCTTGTAACTTGTATCCAAGAAAGTACCCATACTTTTTTTTTCGAAAGTCCCAAGAGAAAAAAAGTTACGTAAAGCTCTCCCGAGGCGCTATTATCCGATGCACATACGAAAATTCACAATCTGCAGCTTAATTGAGGAAGAATCGTGTATCTACGTGGCCTTTACAACGGTGTAGAATTTTAAATTGTGTACTTATGGATGAGTAAAAAAAAAAAAAAAAAAAGATTTCGCCTAGTGATTGGAGAAAGCAGCTGCCGAGACGACGGGCTGTGCTGGTAAACGTACGAGTCTCTTATCTCTCGAGCGGATCTGCGGTGGCGAGAGGAGTGACAAAAAAAAAGTAAGGCGCTTCCTCACAGCTGAACGAGCGCACGTGCCCATGGAATGTATTTCGGTGAATAATTTATCGGACGTACAAAATGGCTTTCCTGGTGAAACTCTCGGTCCGTGGTATTATCGTAAAACTCTTACAGAGCAAACGTTACAATCTCGCGGCTAAAGCCTACATATAGGCAGCGGTAAGTACCTCCTCACCGGCCGGCGATTAGAAAAGCGGTGCAAGGATGATTCTTTCTTCCTCTTCTTCTTGTTTTCATAAAAACTGTACTTTTTGCGTCACGCGGTGTCGTCGCGCTAAGGACGACATTGACGCGTTAATACCGACTCATTTCGGTCGAGAAAGAAAAAATAGGTCCATCTTTCACTATAGTTGCCCATTGTTTCGTTAGTTCCGTCGACTTTTAGATCTTCTAGGCTCCATGCGTACCGTTCAACAACCCAATTGCCACTGTTTTTCTGATGTTTGTTAAATTTTAGGAGAGGCACTTGTGCAAAATTATTTTAACTCCAACGAATTAATTAACGAGCGTCTCGAGCACGAAACCTCTCACTTGTCGACTCGATCACAAGAAAGCACGGCGCTGTGCACTGAAAATAAAAAAAACCCGGAGCCCGACGAAAATTGAAACAGCGTAAAAAACTGCTTTGAAATTCACCCCCGCAGCAGCAGCACATAACTGTACGCGTTCCCTCGGAAGTGCACGCCAGTCATTGTAGGGAATGAAACGGAGGAAAGGAAGAGCTCAAGAAATAAAGAAAGAAAGAAGGCTACGTTGGCGGCGTCATGCTCGTGTGGCTCCAAGGAGCTGCTGCGGTAGGTACACGCGGAAACGCCCGCAGAAGCCGGAAGTCGAGCGAGAGAGAGAGAGAGAGGCGCAAGCAGCAGGGGCACAGTGAGGCGACGGTTACGTTATTAACGAAAGTAAATCGGCCGAGGCTCCTTCTGGCTCTCTTTTTGCATGTTATTCTTTTTTTTCGACGTACAGCTGATGTGGATCGGCAAAAATTTCTTCAAATGCTCGCATGCCTTATCGCTCTCGGAAGATATTACAGTAGCACCGGTGCTTGCTTACGGGGAAAGGGGAGGAGGTATAATATATACAAAGAAGCTCGAAATAATGCAAGGACTTTCACTTGTGTTTTTTTTTTGTTTTTTTGTTTTTTTTTGTTCCCGGTGATGATGGACTACTCGCTCGATGTAATCAAGATCATGATCGGCTTCCTTCTGTTGTTACTGCACTCGTGGCTTTATTGTGTATGTTGTTGTTGTTGTTGGCAGCATCATCATTATTGCAGCGATGAAAAGTCTTACCTTTGCCCCCATCCGATCCGAGATCGGTTCTGTTGACGATGTCGACTATCGTACCACCGCGTGTGGGAAATTAATTTACCACGTACTTCCTTGTTTGCATTTTTTTGTTTAACAATGATTGAATACAGTGTATACTTTGAGTCGTAGCGGTCAAACGTTGTCCAACACCAGTGAAATTCCGACGTTGACGGCTGAGGAACAAAGGGAAGAGAGAGAGAGACGCCCACACTCTGTAATCCAACGCACAGGCGTTTGGCACGAGAGGGAGGGCGCCGATAAGGACGCGCTTATCGCTTGAAACCAACGACAGGACGAATGAGCGTGGTCGACTGCGTAAATCAACCGCGTGGCGCCCCGAGTTGTTGTACGCGGTGTGGTGCCTATTATCGCGGTTCCTCGCTCCGTTGTGCTTTTTTTAAGTGGCAGAGGCTGATTACTGCCGGTTATTTTTAACAATATGTGATAAATGCTGGTCGAAAATTAAAACGATAATTGTAACTGTTGAGCGACGAAACGAGTTGCCTGCTTTTATCGTCACTCATCCGATGATGGTCGTTTACGTTTCGTCGACGCGAGGAGTATATAGTACACGCACGGTGCGGCTAAAAATAATGCGTGAATTGAAGCTCTCAAGACCCCGAGACTCTCTTGATTTTATATTACGTGAGAGCAAAGTAAATGACCTTGATAAGTAACGTGTGAGAGCGTCCAAGTATATAAATGTATAGGGTACACTCAAGCCCGTATGAATAACATTCATGTGAGGTATAGTGGTGTTATTTTGGCTCACCGTGACTTTGTTGCGCGATTGTGAACGCGTAGATGAGCGTCTTGTTTCTTTGATTCGTACTGTGTAAGTATGCCGAGGGAATTTTTCCCTATACGTAATACCTCGGTTATTCTAGTTTTCACGTGTTTGTGAAATACATCGCCGTTGGATTAATGAGCCATTTGTTGAAAATTTTTTGTGTCCATCTTCAATGTGAATGTGGATGTATTTTTGCGATTGACAATCATTTTGTTTTTGCTCAATACATCATTGAAAGTGTCACAACTAGCCTTTCGTTTCATGGTCATATGTCTTACTTGTCCTTCATCTACGCTTGCACATCACGTATAAGTGCGAAATTCTTATTATAACCACACGACTGAGATCGTTGACACCATGTGAGCAAAGGAAAACCGCGAAGAATTCTGTGAACAATCGAGGATAAAACAAAATAAGTCCGTACTGATTCTTTTTTTTCTGTTATTGATATTTAACTAATTATGTGACAATTGAACGTTCTAGGCTTGATGCCGTTTTCAACTAACTTTATGCTTTTTGCACTAAAACATACAACATCAACAATAATTTAAGAAACCATATCGATCTGTTTTTAATCATTAAACCATCTCTGTACGAAATAAAAAAATTTTGAGCGGCAAAAAAACAATGAAATACACTGAGTTAAACGAGGAGAAAAAAAATACGATAAAAATTACTGTGCTAGAATGGTAATCTGGTAGTGTTCGGTGGTCTAGAGACTTTTCTTTATTGAAACAATAATTTTTCGTGTTGAGAACAGTAATTTTTGTCGTAAATATAGTGATTTTTACTGTTTGTACGATAGAAATTACCGTCCGGAATGGTAAAAATTAGGTTGGCCAAAGTAAAAAGTCCCTAAATGGCAGAATGACATCAGATCACCATTCCAACACAGTAATTTTTTATTATTTTTTTCTCGCAGTGTATAACCCAATCATTAGTTTTGTAAGCGTGTAGTAAATTTGTGGCAAAAAAAAATTACTTGTAACTTCTCAAAATTCTAAAGACATGAGTACTGTCCAGAAACACCTGTAACCTTTTAGTTTTTCGATCTGCTTGAAATATCGTAATCAAAAAAAAATTCTAATCTCAATTATTTTTCTTGAAAGATTTCATGAGTTTCATTCGCAAATATAATAATTCAATACTGAGATTCAAGATATATTTTAACGATATCCGATTGCAGATAAAAGTAACTCAATAAAACGTATTCAATCAAACCACGAGGTAACACAGGTAGACATTAGTCTAGATTTTAGTGACTAGAAAAGCAAAGTGTAAGTATATGGTAACAAGAAATTACGCGCCCGAGGGAGGAAATAATTCCCAAGAAAAAATTTCAAGATCGATCACTTGGGCAAAAAACCTCGCACACATCACGCATACCAGACCATCTTTACGACCGTCATCATTATTACCAATAACGGGGCCGAGGCCCATTCATACGTATTTGCACCTATATATGCACGCGTCCGTTACTTGCTCGCGCGAAAACGACGCCTAAATAAAAAAAAAGCACTCCCCCTTTGCGTGAAAAAATAGTCAAAGGATCTAGGCTCCCGTTTCTTCGCCGCGCCGCCTCGGGCCCTTATTTTTTCTTCCTCTTTTTCCCCCGACCATACACGCCCGCCCATTTTACTATTCAGTTCAAACATCGGACGGCAAACGACTACCCGGAGAGCGCGTATAGCTCGGTACACTTACAGATGTGCAGTTAACTTAATGATAGGAGTGGGCCTGCAGTAGTTACATCCGAGCTAGCGTAGCTGCTCGGGCGCGCGAAATAGGCGGAGCATTGTATTTTCTCTCTTTTCTCCTGAACATGCACAACATGTATACTGGATGTGCACGTAGTTTCTCTTTCTCTCTTTACTTCATCTTCCTTTTTTTTCTTTTTTTTTCGATGTCAAGAAGAAGGAAACGCGATCGACTCACCCCTGATGGTGGTGCGAGCTCGCGCCGCTCGTAATTACGTAATTGGATCTTGTCCCGAGGATTTGTTTCCAAACAGGACTGATGTGGCTTTTGCTGCCAACCCCTCCTTTTTCGTGTTTCCGTGGCTATACGGTGTATTTACACTCGTTGTCCGACCAATGTCTGCGAGTCTGAGGATCGCGATGAACAATTTATGTGGATTTTGTTTGGTTTATCTACTTTTCAAACCAAGGCTTCGTGAATCGATAAAATGAAGTTTTTACTCTTCGAAACAATATTTGGACGCGTGGGAGGAAGTATGTATCAAAACGTTATCGACGAACGTGTGAAAAAAGTACTGTGTCAAAAATTAATTATTTTAATGTAATAACACACAATATTAAAAAATAATAATACATTGCGGGCTTAAGGTGCACGTGTGGCCCGAGCTGAAACTGCGGACGGCAAACACGTAACCTGAGCATTCTTTGCTTTAATAGCTCGTATTATTAACGCTCTACTCTGGTCAGAAATTTTTCCCACACAGCGGGAAGAAAGTACGACTTTCTGACGAGGGGGACAAGGGGCCGTGCAAATTCAAGTTAGTTACGGATAATTATATATAAATTAAGGTTTGACGCGAGTTTGCTTTTGTTACTATGATAAAAATTTTTTTTTAACTGCATGGTATGTCCCAAAGAAGCAAATATTCGCGAAAGCTGGATTGAAAATAGAAAATCACTTCCTCAATCTCCGAAAGTCAGTTGCGTTCTCACACATCAGCTGACACTCATCATCGCGACGATATAGTAGTATACATCTCGTTACATCTTCCCAGCGTTTAAAAACCATCGACGTGCGCACAAACTCCTCCGCCTCCTCTTCCCCTAGACTCGGAAGTACATCAGCGCTCATGACACATATTACCTTTAATACACGGCTTTCTCTCCGTCGCCTCCCGCATATATAGCTTTACTTCCGTCACTATCCTATGATCGAAAATAGGTGGCGTCACGGCGACGACTGTTTAAAAATAAATACCGATCAACTTTCATGTCTGTATATACACGTATAGTTTGCCGTTCATCGACTATGTACGCGTGTCAGCTGCGTAGAAGCATATGCGGGCTATGCACTTTCGCCCACGCGAAACCCTAATACACCCTCTGTATACCACGGGATACCTATATACTTGTACCAATAACCCGCCTTGCTCGTATACAATCGTCCCACGCGTTTGGAAGTCAATCGAACATCCCCCCCCCCGCCCGATTTGCTCGATCGAGCTAGTTGTATTTCGACACGTGACGCGTCATCGCTACCTACAGACGCCCTCCAGCCAACGTATTGGTTTTTTTGGGATGCTACGTCAATGCGACGCAAGTAGAGTTTTTTATGATATTGTATGTCAATCTAATTTTATGATATGGTTTTTTTCCTCTTTTGGGCTATTTTTAGGCAATCCCACTTTTATCGGAGTGGAAAATCTATGATCCAATTAATGCACAAGTCCCGTTTAACCATAAAAATTTGTCGTACTTTTTTTCCCGACAATACTTTACTATTTGAAGATACCATACGAATACTTATCAAAGCTCGTGAATTGACTCGTTTCAACAGCTTCTATATGAATAGTACTGGCTACGTAGAATGTTTTTGCAATTTTACTTCTTTTTGACCAGGAACCATTAAATCTCCGTCAAATCAAGTTTTGAAATTTCAATTTTTTATTTCAATTTTTATCTATAAAAATAGCTCTAGGGTATCTTATACTTTTAAATGGAAAATNGCTTGCCAAGTGCCAATCACAAGCAGCTGTACGTATGTATATATGTTCTAAACCGTTTGTTTACATGCAAGAAATGTTGCCTGATTTTGGCTAGAGGGGGCGCAACCTCTGTATCGGCTCGGAGCGAATACCCATACGAGGTACAGTGCACAATCTGTTCCATTTTAAACGGAATTTTTCTACAAACTGTTCGTGTAAATTACATTCGACACAAATCTTGTGTGTATTTTAGCTTTTAGCCCTACGCTAACTATTATCATTCACTAATTTTGTGTGTTTATTAATATTATTTTACGTAAAAAGATACAAAAAATTTACGTAATGTTGACATTCAGTAAATAACAAAAAAAAAATGTAACTTGGATCATCGTGAAACAGACAATAGGTTGAGATAAGAAAATTAGTTTTTATATTAGTTTTACCGTTTGGTACTTACCAACTTTTTATAAATCAATCAGCCAAATCATATAAATTTACAATTTGTACCTTTTTATGTGAATAAAGTCATACGTGATCTATTTATTTAAACTTTGTACGAATATTTAGCTTTCCTTACAAGACACACGACAAGGTAAACAGCTACATACTTAAACCCGGCAGTGTTGCTGCTTTACAAATCTGGCCCCCATCGTATATCATTCACCCCTCGTGGATTTCCACATTCATGTACAATTATAACTAGTCGCTAGATCCCCCTCACGCTTTTAAAATTTCTCGACTCATCACAAAAACGAGATCTCTCTGCTGGAAAGACGTGCGATGATCTGCCTAATGGCGAACAAATGACCAAAGCCACATATGTGCGTGTATCATGTGCTGGGAAAAGCGTCGGGAGAACCAACAGACTCCGGTCAGCGAAAGCACCGAGAAGAAAAAGCAGGTGCCCGCGTCAATCACTTACAGCTGAGCCCATTAATAGACGCCATGGCATCCTTTTATTTATCTCCCGTTCTTGGTCTATATGTATGCGCGCTGGGAAAACGTCCCGGGGTGACGACGCCCCTTTCAGTTCGCTTTTCACTCCTAGGAGCGAGAGGCCAGCGTCATCTTTTTTTTCCAAAAGGAGCGAAAATTTATATTCAAGAAATTCTAGAGACACACCCATAACCTTCTCCGCGTGTTCGTCCACAGTTCGGGTTCTGGAAGCTCTTTTTGGATTTTTTTTTTTTTTTTTTTTTTAGCGAAGCATCTGAAATTTCGGTACTGGTTAGGGTTTGTTCACTACGGACCTTCAGCGATATACTGTTTCTATTATTTTTCTATGATTTTTAATCCGCTTGACGATTACCTGAGAAAACTAAAAACAATAACCATGGATTTTTAAGGTAAAACATATAAATTACTCCAATTTGGACGAAAAGTTTGAGCAAGTAACAGTTCTCATAAATCCCCGTAAACTTTGGTTTCTCCCAACCATAGGTATTTACCGTCCAAAAAAAAGACCCCTCAAAAATATACCCTTATATATTTTAAACGTCGCTAATGAACACAAAACGCAACGACGACAAAGCTGCAGCAGACCCACCTCTCCCGCCTGTTGCTTCTGTATACACTGTATGGCGGGCTTATATACCACCACACCCCTACCCCCCTTCTGTACAGTAACACAAGATCAACAACCGAAGAGAAGGAAAAAAAGGTCAAGATTAATTTTCCAGATATTTGTATACTTGGATTGGTAAGCACTCGTTGTGCAGCAAGTGTGACCCACCCCGCACCGCTTGACTTGACCGCTTGACATCCACGCGTCCCGTTCCGCATCTGCGACTGCTTTCCCACGGCACTTTTACACCTATCTGTCGATTGGATAATGGGCTGATACCAAAAATGGAAATCCAACGAGTGTGTACATCACAGTATACGAGGTACTTAATATACGCGAATGGAGATTTCCTACTGCCTATTTATGGCTTTCGAGGGTCTCTCCCGATGCACGAGCCCACGGTGGTTTGATCAAACAGCGAGTCACGGGTACTCGCCCTCGACTTTGTTTCTCGCACTCTCCCTCGGCGACGATTCGTTCACAGCACGCTGCCTCCTTAGAAATTCGGGGATGCGCGTCGCTTCGGTTCCGAGTCTCCCTCCTGGAAAAGATGATTTAAAGCTTTCCACCGTCGCGCACTTGCTCGTGAAAAAAAAAAAAAAAAGGAACATTAGAGACGCGGCACAATGAGACAACAGGGCGCGCCTACGGCGATTAAGGAGTACGTATTTCCGGAAGGTTTCACATCGGACCAGTTTTGAAATGTTGGCTGATAATGAATGATTTAGGGTGTATGAAAAAACATGGGATCGTACAATAGTATAATATAAAAAAAAAATCTAAAATAAGCGAGTCGGTCTGTCAGATGGTACGAAAAAAAAAAAAAAAAAAAAAAAAAAAAAAAAAAAAAAAAAAAAAAAAAAAAAA
>NW_019379459.1:1828335-1842519 GCF_000648655.2 Copidosoma floridanum | reverse complement strand
TTAAAAAAAAAAAAAAAAAGACAAAATGACACACGAGGACCTCGTATCGAGAGAGTGTCCCTCTCGCTCGCTCTCTGTTATAAATAATTCATGCTCACGCGCGTCTTGGAACCAACAAAAAACAACAGCCACCCAAAACGACCAGTCTTCTAGCCATGTGTGTGTTTAATAACAGCACGGGTATGATTATGCCTCCATAGGTGTCCGTTAGCCGAGTGACAAGTCGCAATGTGACACACAAAGTCAGGGAGGACAAACGTATGTTGTACACACGCATACATGGCGAATGGATGCGCTAAAAAATACCCGGTGATTACGGGGTTGCGAACGTATCGTAAAATCTAGCTGTGTAGACATCATGGATACCGGATTCTCTGGGAACGCTTGCCACGACTTTTGCATCTGTCAGATCTTAAAACTCTTTATATGACTCCTTTTTTTTAAATCTCATTAGTGCCCTAATATAAGTCTGCGTGTTATTATTTCGAGAGTCAAACCCCTTTTCTTTGGCCCAATAGTGTACTCGTGTGTATACGATTGCCGACTGCAAATAATTAATGCCGAACAAAAGGAAAACCCCGTCCTTGTCGTATATACAATTCAAACAATGAGGCTGTACCTATACGCTCGCGAGAATAATACACATTTACGAAAGAGGAGACGCCTCAGCCTCAGCAAAGTGGGGTGTTCTTCATCGATACCCGATAATCGAGAGGACTTTCCACGGAGGGGACTCCCTTTATCTCCTCAATGGTGCTCCTCCCTCTTCTCTCGCTTCTGGCGTCTCGTCCCACGGAAACCGAATACTCGAGTGGGCCTCTCGCTTGAAAAGCGAGCCCGGCCATTGTCGTGCGCTCGAGAAACGTGATTGAGTGGTCGATGCAGCTATAAAGGGAGTAAGGAAGCCAGGGGACTCTTTGCAACAAACTTCTGGTGGCTGGCTAACGTAGCTTGTAACTTGTATCCAAGAAAGTACCCATACTTTTTTTTTCGAAAGTCCCAAGAGAAAAAAAGTTACGTAAAGCTCTCCCGAGGCGCTATTATCCGATGCACATACGAAAATTCACAATCTGCAGCTTAATTGAGGAAGAATCGTGTATCTACGTGGCCTTTACAACGGTGTAGAATTTTAAATTGTGTACTTATGGATGAGTAAAAAAAAAAAAAAAAAAAGATTTCGCCTAGTGATTGGAGAAAGCAGCTGCCGAGACGACGGGCTGTGCTGGTAAACGTACGAGTCTCTTATCTCTCGAGCGGATCTGCGGTGGCGAGAGGAGTGACAAAAAAAAAGTAAGGCGCTTCCTCACAGCTGAACGAGCGCACGTGCCCATGGAATGTATTTCGGTGAATAATTTATCGGACGTACAAAATGGCTTTCCTGGTGAAACTCTCGGTCCGTGGTATTATCGTAAAACTCTTACAGAGCAAACGTTACAATCTCGCGGCTAAAGCCTACATATAGGCAGCGGTAAGTACCTCCTCACCGGCCGGCGATTAGAAAAGCGGTGCAAGGATGATTCTTTCTTCCTCTTCTTCTTGTTTTCATAAAAACTGTACTTTTTGCGTCACGCGGTGTCGTCGCGCTAAGGACGACATTGACGCGTTAATACCGACTCATTTCGGTCGAGAAAGAAAAAATAGGTCCATCTTTCACTATAGTTGCCCATTGTTTCGTTAGTTCCGTCGACTTTTAGATCTTCTAGGCTCCATGCGTACCGTTCAACAACCCAATTGCCACTGTTTTTCTGATGTTTGTTAAATTTTAGGAGAGGCACTTGTGCAAAATTATTTTAACTCCAACGAATTAATTAACGAGCGTCTCGAGCACGAAACCTCTCACTTGTCGACTCGATCACAAGAAAGCACGGCGCTGTGCACTGAAAATAAAAAAAACCCGGAGCCCGACGAAAATTGAAACAGCGTAAAAAACTGCTTTGAAATTCACCCCCGCAGCAGCAGCACATAACTGTACGCGTTCCCTCGGAAGTGCACGCCAGTCATTGTAGGGAATGAAACGGAGGAAAGGAAGAGCTCAAGAAATAAAGAAAGAAAGAAGGCTACGTTGGCGGCGTCATGCTCGTGTGGCTCCAAGGAGCTGCTGCGGTAGGTACACGCGGAAACGCCCGCAGAAGCCGGAAGTCGAGCGAGAGAGAGAGAGAGAGGCGCAAGCAGCAGGGGCACAGTGAGGCGACGGTTACGTTATTAACGAAAGTAAATCGGCCGAGGCTCCTTCTGGCTCTCTTTTTGCATGTTATTCTTTTTTTTCGACGTACAGCTGATGTGGATCGGCAAAAATTTCTTCAAATGCTCGCATGCCTTATCGCTCTCGGAAGATATTACAGTAGCACCGGTGCTTGCTTACGGGGAAAGGGGAGGAGGTATAATATATACAAAGAAGCTCGAAATAATGCAAGGACTTTCACTTGTGTTTTTTTTTTGTTTTTTTGTTTTTTTTTGTTCCCGGTGATGATGGACTACTCGCTCGATGTAATCAAGATCATGATCGGCTTCCTTCTGTTGTTACTGCACTCGTGGCTTTATTGTGTATGTTGTTGTTGTTGTTGGCAGCATCATCATTATTGCAGCGATGAAAAGTCTTACCTTTGCCCCCATCCGATCCGAGATCGGTTCTGTTGACGATGTCGACTATCGTACCACCGCGTGTGGGAAATTAATTTACCACGTACTTCCTTGTTTGCATTTTTTTGTTTAACAATGATTGAATACAGTGTATACTTTGAGTCGTAGCGGTCAAACGTTGTCCAACACCAGTGAAATTCCGACGTTGACGGCTGAGGAACAAAGGGAAGAGAGAGAGAGACGCCCACACTCTGTAATCCAACGCACAGGCGTTTGGCACGAGAGGGAGGGCGCCGATAAGGACGCGCTTATCGCTTGAAACCAACGACAGGACGAATGAGCGTGGTCGACTGCGTAAATCAACCGCGTGGCGCCCCGAGTTGTTGTACGCGGTGTGGTGCCTATTATCGCGGTTCCTCGCTCCGTTGTGCTTTTTTTAAGTGGCAGAGGCTGATTACTGCCGGTTATTTTTAACAATATGTGATAAATGCTGGTCGAAAATTAAAACGATAATTGTAACTGTTGAGCGACGAAACGAGTTGCCTGCTTTTATCGTCACTCATCCGATGATGGTCGTTTACGTTTCGTCGACGCGAGGAGTATATAGTACACGCACGGTGCGGCTAAAAATAATGCGTGAATTGAAGCTCTCAAGACCCCGAGACTCTCTTGATTTTATATTACGTGAGAGCAAAGTAAATGACCTTGATAAGTAACGTGTGAGAGCGTCCAAGTATATAAATGTATAGGGTACACTCAAGCCCGTATGAATAACATTCATGTGAGGTATAGTGGTGTTATTTTGGCTCACCGTGACTTTGTTGCGCGATTGTGAACGCGTAGATGAGCGTCTTGTTTCTTTGATTCGTACTGTGTAAGTATGCCGAGGGAATTTTTCCCTATACGTAATACCTCGGTTATTCTAGTTTTCACGTGTTTGTGAAATACATCGCCGTTGGATTAATGAGCCATTTGTTGAAAATTTTTTGTGTCCATCTTCAATGTGAATGTGGATGTATTTTTGCGATTGACAATCATTTTGTTTTTGCTCAATACATCATTGAAAGTGTCACAACTAGCCTTTCGTTTCATGGTCATATGTCTTACTTGTCCTTCATCTACGCTTGCACATCACGTATAAGTGCGAAATTCTTATTATAACCACACGACTGAGATCGTTGACACCATGTGAGCAAAGGAAAACCGCGAAGAATTCTGTGAACAATCGAGGATAAAACAAAATAAGTCCGTACTGATTCTTTTTTTTCTGTTATTGATATTTAACTAATTATGTGACAATTGAACGTTCTAGGCTTGATGCCGTTTTCAACTAACTTTATGCTTTTTGCACTAAAACATACAACATCAACAATAATTTAAGAAACCATATCGATCTGTTTTTAATCATTAAACCATCTCTGTACGAAATAAAAAAATTTTGAGCGGCAAAAAAACAATGAAATACACTGAGTTAAACGAGGAGAAAAAAAATACGATAAAAATTACTGTGCTAGAATGGTAATCTGGTAGTGTTCGGTGGTCTAGAGACTTTTCTTTATTGAAACAATAATTTTTCGTGTTGAGAACAGTAATTTTTGTCGTAAATATAGTGATTTTTACTGTTTGTACGATAGAAATTACCGTCCGGAATGGTAAAAATTAGGTTGGCCAAAGTAAAAAGTCCCTAAATGGCAGAATGACATCAGATCACCATTCCAACACAGTAATTTTTTATTATTTTTTTCTCGCAGTGTATAACCCAATCATTAGTTTTGTAAGCGTGTAGTAAATTTGTGGCAAAAAAAAATTACTTGTAACTTCTCAAAATTCTAAAGACATGAGTACTGTCCAGAAACACCTGTAACCTTTTAGTTTTTCGATCTGCTTGAAATATCGTAATCAAAAAAAAATTCTAATCTCAATTATTTTTCTTGAAAGATTTCATGAGTTTCATTCGCAAATATAATAATTCAATACTGAGATTCAAGATATATTTTAACGATATCCGATTGCAGATAAAAGTAACTCAATAAAACGTATTCAATCAAACCACGAGGTAACACAGGTAGACATTAGTCTAGATTTTAGTGACTAGAAAAGCAAAGTGTAAGTATATGGTAACAAGAAATTACGCGCCCGAGGGAGGAAATAATTCCCAAGAAAAAATTTCAAGATCGATCACTTGGGCAAAAAACCTCGCACACATCACGCATACCAGACCATCTTTACGACCGTCATCATTATTACCAATAACGGGGCCGAGGCCCATTCATACGTATTTGCACCTATATATGCACGCGTCCGTTACTTGCTCGCGCGAAAACGACGCCTAAATAAAAAAAAAGCACTCCCCCTTTGCGTGAAAAAATAGTCAAAGGATCTAGGCTCCCGTTTCTTCGCCGCGCCGCCTCGGGCCCTTATTTTTTCTTCCTCTTTTTCCCCCGACCATACACGCCCGCCCATTTTACTATTCAGTTCAAACATCGGACGGCAAACGACTACCCGGAGAGCGCGTATAGCTCGGTACACTTACAGATGTGCAGTTAACTTAATGATAGGAGTGGGCCTGCAGTAGTTACATCCGAGCTAGCGTAGCTGCTCGGGCGCGCGAAATAGGCGGAGCATTGTATTTTCTCTCTTTTCTCCTGAACATGCACAACATGTATACTGGATGTGCACGTAGTTTCTCTTTCTCTCTTTACTTCATCTTCCTTTTTTTTCTTTTTTTTTCGATGTCAAGAAGAAGGAAACGCGATCGACTCACCCCTGATGGTGGTGCGAGCTCGCGCCGCTCGTAATTACGTAATTGGATCTTGTCCCGAGGATTTGTTTCCAAACAGGACTGATGTGGCTTTTGCTGCCAACCCCTCCTTTTTCGTGTTTCCGTGGCTATACGGTGTATTTACACTCGTTGTCCGACCAATGTCTGCGAGTCTGAGGATCGCGATGAACAATTTATGTGGATTTTGTTTGGTTTATCTACTTTTCAAACCAAGGCTTCGTGAATCGATAAAATGAAGTTTTTACTCTTCGAAACAATATTTGGACGCGTGGGAGGAAGTATGTATCAAAACGTTATCGACGAACGTGTGAAAAAAGTACTGTGTCAAAAATTAATTATTTTAATGTAATAACACACAATATTAAAAAATAATAATACATTGCGGGCTTAAGGTGCACGTGTGGCCCGAGCTGAAACTGCGGACGGCAAACACGTAACCTGAGCATTCTTTGCTTTAATAGCTCGTATTATTAACGCTCTACTCTGGTCAGAAATTTTTCCCACACAGCGGGAAGAAAGTACGACTTTCTGACGAGGGGGACAAGGGGCCGTGCAAATTCAAGTTAGTTACGGATAATTATATATAAATTAAGGTTTGACGCGAGTTTGCTTTTGTTACTATGATAAAAATTTTTTTTTAACTGCATGGTATGTCCCAAAGAAGCAAATATTCGCGAAAGCTGGATTGAAAATAGAAAATCACTTCCTCAATCTCCGAAAGTCAGTTGCGTTCTCACACATCAGCTGACACTCATCATCGCGACGATATAGTAGTATACATCTCGTTACATCTTCCCAGCGTTTAAAAACCATCGACGTGCGCACAAACTCCTCCGCCTCCTCTTCCCCTAGACTCGGAAGTACATCAGCGCTCATGACACATATTACCTTTAATACACGGCTTTCTCTCCGTCGCCTCCCGCATATATAGCTTTACTTCCGTCACTATCCTATGATCGAAAATAGGTGGCGTCACGGCGACGACTGTTTAAAAATAAATACCGATCAACTTTCATGTCTGTATATACACGTATAGTTTGCCGTTCATCGACTATGTACGCGTGTCAGCTGCGTAGAAGCATATGCGGGCTATGCACTTTCGCCCACGCGAAACCCTAATACACCCTCTGTATACCACGGGATACCTATATACTTGTACCAATAACCCGCCTTGCTCGTATACAATCGTCCCACGCGTTTGGAAGTCAATCGAACATCCCCCCCCCCGCCCGATTTGCTCGATCGAGCTAGTTGTATTTCGACACGTGACGCGTCATCGCTACCTACAGACGCCCTCCAGCCAACGTATTGGTTTTTTTGGGATGCTACGTCAATGCGACGCAAGTAGAGTTTTTTATGATATTGTATGTCAATCTAATTTTATGATATGGTTTTTTTCCTCTTTTGGGCTATTTTTAGGCAATCCCACTTTTATCGGAGTGGAAAATCTATGATCCAATTAATGCACAAGTCCCGTTTAACCATAAAAATTTGTCGTACTTTTTTTCCCGACAATACTTTACTATTTGAAGATACCATACGAATACTTATCAAAGCTCGTGAATTGACTCGTTTCAACAGCTTCTATATGAATAGTACTGGCTACGTAGAATGTTTTTGCAATTTTACTTCTTTTTGACCAGGAACCATTAAATCTCCGTCAAATCAAGTTTTGAAATTTCAATTTTTTATTTCAATTTTTATCTATAAAAATAGCTCTAGGGTATCTTATACTTTTAAATGGAAAATTGATTTTTCTATGTTATATTCCAATGTATCATATAATGTATACAATTACGCTCTCAATGACGAATTGAGTAAACAAAAATCTTTGTTGTTCTCATCAACAGGTGAACTGTACGTGGAGGACCTGGGCGAGCGACGCTTCGTGTCCATAAGAATGGGCTGGCTGTGGGTCGAAGGGACGCCGATGCGGTTGGCCTTGCGAGCCTTAAATCTCAGACAAGCCGAGCCCAGCATCTGCCAACCGCACGCGCTAGCTCTCGGCTTCACGTTGAGTGACTCCAAGGACGACCCCCTCGCCACATTTTGGGTGAGTTTTTTTTTTTTTTTTTTTCAATACAGCTAAAAATTATTTTTGTATACCACACGATTGTATATATACTTTATAATTAGTCACTTCCTGTTTTCTGCATTGCTTGTGTGTTTTAATTCTTTAAATGACTAACACCCATCGTCCTTACATTCACATGTGCGTTTTACCATGTTTTAATTTTTTTGTTTTTTTAAACCACCACATTCCCAGCAATTCTGGGGCTAAAAAAGTATCCTTTCATTGGGCGTCACAACTATAACGACTTCCCCTAAACCCCTGCACCCTCCAATGGTGTTTCTGGCAAAATCTCTTGCATGATACAGATTTACAACACGTTTGCTGCACCGAATTCCGACAATCATAGTCCTTTTTTGCGTTTTGTTATACCCGATCGATTTTCAACCCAACTCGTTGCACCTGCAACAACGTACGGACGAATGTTTTTTTTTTTTTGTTTTTTTTTTTTTTTTTGTTTTTTTTCTAGGCACAAACATTTCCGGTACACACACATACTATTAGGTAGAGACCCGAGAGGCTCGATTACGTATTGCACTCGTGCATATAGGGACTCGGGATGTTTTTTCCCGTCTGACGATTTGATCGTAGAGAGAGAGAGAGTTAAACAGTCCTTTTGCGCACAACCAGAGTCCCAGTCTCTATTTCGGATTCCTGCACTGCACTTGGCTCGGCTCCAGAGTAGAGGCCTGCGGGCACATTCCCCCGACGCGAATTTAGAATGCTGATGAGAAAAGACAAACGAGACGAGCGAATGAAACGTGTCTTTTGGGCTACGTACAAACGGCATGTATGCAGGGGCTGGGAAACAATAACAAAAACATAATGGGAGGTCTAATTGTTGCGCCACAGCGAAAACCCGCCGAGCCGGAAGAGTCTCTCCTTTCGGGCTCCAGTTAAGTTTGGCAACCTCAGCGTCGTTGCGCCAATTAGGATGTACCTTCTCGTCTTTAATTTTAATCCCAGTAAGTCGGTCAACACTGCTTGGCGGGAAATTTGAGCTGAAAGACAGACGCGCCCGATGATCCACCGCGAGCGAGTGTACAGCAGCCGAGGCCCATATGTGATCGTATGCAAATATGCACTATCCGCTGCTCAATCCATTTTTTTTTCTCTCAGACCTATTGGGTATATAATATACGCGTGTATAACAACACTTTCACTGGCGGCGAAAACATTTGCTCGGGCGTATTTGCGTTTATTTTTGGAAAACTTGATTATACATGGCCGCGGAGCTGTGGAGAGAAAAAAAGGGAGATATTGTGATTAACGGGTGCGTTGACATTTGCTCGGTGATTATACATGTATAATTTTTTTTAGATTTCATTTTATATACGAGGATAATTAAGTAATTGCAGCTCCGTTGTCCGCGATTTTCTACGGAGTCGAGAGGTACGCGGAAGAGGAGAGAAGATCTCGCCTCTTTCACTTTTCCCCCAACCCGCTCGGCAGATCGCGATCGGATGGTATACGTGTATGCCTCCTGTCGTGATGGGTTAATTTTCCGCTCCGCGAAGCTCGGATCCAGGAGAGATGATGCCGATGGTGTGGTTTCCAGGGAAGAAAGCATAATCCACCCGGAAACGCGATGCGCATCTTCACGATCCGATTTCCATTAGACCCGCAACATTGTAACGTATCGGCACGTAGGAGCAACGATTCAATCCACCCGTGTATCGTCTAATCGGAGTGCACGTGTTTCAAATACTTGCAGCCAGCGTCGTTTCCCTCATTTGCACACGTGCCCGCGCCTGATACGATCGAGGAGGAGAGATGGAGCGTCGCGGAAGAGCAGTCCGGTCGCGCGTCTCTCTCTCGCGGGGAGTTGGCCGGTCTTTTGCCAAGAAACGAGCATCAGCCGCTGCTGTAGTTTTCCTCTTGTATTTTTCTACGAGATCTCCTTAAGCAGAGTTCGCTGACCCCCCGGGGATTAGATCTCGCAATTATACAATGGAAATTATTGTAATTGAAAAACGTGTGTGTATGTTTTTTTTTCCCCTCCTTTCCCGTAAAAACACCGTCCGCTGGCTTATCCAGAAAGGTATCACTTTGCTCCCTTGCACTTTCATAACTTTCACGCGTACGCGGCACTAGCCTCGGCACGTACTTTAAAACCCGTAAAGTTTCCATAGGCTGTTCAAACACTGCGAGTGTATGATCTCCCAAACGGGACAAATAGACCGACGCAAAGTGTGCCCCCGAGTCGAAAATTGAATTGCAGCGATACAGGAAACGAGGGAGCCAACGGGTGCGTGTACCGTAGAGCTCGTTAAAGTTCCGCGCCTCGCGGTTTCACCTAACTAGATGCGAAGTGGATGTATAATATTATGCGAGGCGAATGGAGCCATTGATAATGCGCGCGACTTCTTTGACGGAGAGCCGTTCATTGAGGCTGATTTTACTTTCGCTCTCGACGGGATCGTCTGGGCTGCACAACACGCTCCGCCCGCGGGCGATTTCCCTTCACAGCGCAGCGTTACGTCTTCATTTGAATACCGTGCACATGCATTGTTGTTTTCGCGTTGCGGAACCTTTCGACGTTACTTTTATCCTCGCGTACCCTTTCTTGTTTTTTTTTTTTTCCTAATTAGGATCACGCGAGCATATGATTACTCGATCGAAAGAAGTCTTCTCCAACCCCTCGTTTCGGTGTTGAACAAAAGAGCAAGTGTGTTTTCTCAAAAATTATCCATGTAACGACGTTGATTAAGGAAACTTGAAGGGGCGAGAAATCGGGACTGAGAGAACGGTTTATCCAATACGTGACGAAGCCGGATATGCGCGCGATCCTTTGGAACAATCGATCCGCATGATTACAACGCCTTCCATTTACAAGTTGTCCAGAGGTGCGTCTATTGTCACATTTTCGTGCATACCGGTTGGTAAATGCGGTGTGGGAGAAAGACGTCGAGAGGGACTGGTCGATGTAAGCAACTATTTTTTTGTAGTACGCTATAGTTGTGCACTTATTGTTCAATGATTTCGGATTTTGCGCCATTCATTTGATGAAAAAAAAAAATTATTTGGTGAATCTTATTATTGTTACTTGGTGATGAATAAACATTTCATCAGAATAGTTTTTTTCGAGTCTATACATCAGTACTTATGTACCGCATGTAACGAAACATTCCATTGGAACTTTAATGCCGTGAAAAAATAACATTCACTGGTTGGTAGTGAATTGAAAAGGATCTCGAAACAAGTAAAAGAATCAGAGCTCTACTCTCATGTTGCAGATTAAACCACACGACTACAGCTGTAAGGACGACGATGACTTACTAACCGCAGTGTTATGAATAAATAAATACAAAAAAAAAAAAAGAATGTGCGAGGTAGCAAAGACAAACTTACTGCTTTGACACTACTGTACCACGAGTGCGAGAGACTCGTGATTCCACACAGCTTTTTTTTTTTTTTTTTTTTTTTTTTTTTTCTATTTTTTATCGTACCACCACAAGAGACAGAGCACTGAAAATAGATAAAACGCTAACTCGCTCAGTTTGACTTTCAAATCCCGGGAAGCGGAGCGAAACTAAGTATATATACGCCCCGTCATGGTCAAGCTTCTATCACACTCTCTTATCAGCTGTTTCACTGGCCAACCAAAGCAGCAGCGACATACACACGGTTGACCGTCCTTGCCGCGAAATCGTTGAAAATACCATTATTGTGAACGATTTCTCGATACAAGGATTGACTCCATGCGTTACCTCGTTGCTGCTCATTTTACAAGAAACTGCGTTGCTTGTTACGTTACAACGTGTATCGAAGTGTACCCATACTTACGGCACATTACGCCATCTGCTTATTAGGGCGTAAGAGCTGTAAATAATTGCCTTTTCACCGTATACCCGCACGTGTGTTTTGTACTCCTCCTTTTTTAGCGACTCAATATGAACACATAATATACGCGCTGCTTACATGTTTATGTTTATTCATTGCGTTCACTCGCACTAATTTTTAAGCCTTTTATAAATACTCTGTAGACACTTGCGTGTATTCACTGTGGTCACTTTTTGCTGTAACTAATTGAATTTTCACCAATTTTTGTAGTAAATGTGTGATTGTATTAAAAAAAAGTAGAAATAAAAATTGTTTTTCGCTTTAAACTGCTCCTTCATTTCCCGCTTTAACATTTCAGCTATTGTTTATTTTTATTCAATACATATTATTTATTAATGCACCATTAAATTTATACTAATTTATACCTCGACACACCACTTGGGTTCAACTTCCTACATCACCACCGATTAACCAGCAGATTCACTCATCCCTTCAAGCTCTCAAGATTTAAGACATACTACCTACACGTTTTTGTTCCTTCTATTATAATTATCTTCGCATGCTTGTCGCATCAGCTTCGTAACTAATGAAGCAGAGTGTCTAACATAAGTATGCAGTTTGATGTTGAGGTGAATGATTTCCAAGTGGAAACATTGACATCGGAGTACACTTTCTGTTTCAGACTGACACCGAGCCGACCTGGTGGTCGTGGGTACGCGCTATAGCTGCCGAGATAGTCCGACAGACGCCTTTCCGCGCCCAGCGTTGCCTGAACTTCCTCGGTATCCTGACGACTTGTCCGCGCGGGCCTGTGCCTCTCCCCGACAGTCCCACAGAGCAGCGTCGGCGCTCCCGCAGCGAGCTCCGTTACTGGCCCACCGCCGATCTCAGCATCGAAAAGATCTCCCCTGACCAACACTCCCCCTCGATCCTCGAAGAGTCGCGAAGACGCGCGCGTAGCGAGCTCCGGGCCTGGTCGAGCAGCAACACCAGCAGCGACGAGGACCTCCTCCTGGGCGGGTCCGTCACCGCGGCTAATGTAACAGGTGGGGGAGTAGTCGTGGGCGTCGTCGTGAGCGCGAGCGGTGGGGTACACAATAGTAGCACCAGTAGCCGGGCCTGGGGCTGTAGCGAGAGCAGCGAGGGTAGCGACGACAGCCTACCCTGGGGTGCTGGTGGTCCCTGCTGTCGCTCGAGCGTCGACTCGGTTGACTCGGCCATTTCCCTGAGTGAGCCTAGCACTCGAGAACAGCGCATGCAGCGCTACAAGGAGGCCAGACGCCGCGAGAACGAGGCCAGGCGCAGGCAGGTCCTCGAGGAGGATGCCAGGCGACGCTGGGCCAACAAGGCGGTCGGCCCGTGTGTCAACACACTCGCTACTACCCGAAAGTCTGAAGAGAACAACAACCACAACGACGACGAGGGTGTCGACAGTAGCTATCGCGCGTCGAGGCACAGAAGGAGCAGTTCCTCTAAAGCGACGAGAACCAGGTTGTTTGCAAACGTTGACGACCACGACGACAACGAGGTGCCGTTACTGACGTCCCCGAAGACGGAGCTGACCAGGGTAATATCGTCTTCCTCTTCGTCTTCTTCATCCACATCGTCGACCAACTCCTCGCGAATCGAGGATGCCCCCGGCAGTGGCAAGTACTCGAGTCCCGTCAAACCTCAGACCGACACGTGCTCCACGGTAAGGTTCGAGAACACGAGGCAGCAGCAGTACGACGACAACTGGAACAACAATAACAACAACAACAGCAATAACAAGAACCACAGTAGTAACAAAAATAGCGACAGCGTGAGCCGCAACAACCAGTTGAACAGTAGTCTAACGAAGCTCGGCATCCTCAAGACGGACGCGGCGCTCGAGCGCAGGAGTCGGGCTCGGGAGCGCCGAAACGTCCGGGACAAGGGTCCCCAGCTGTCGTTGCCCGCCGTAGTGGCGTCGGCGAAACCGGACGTAGAAACGCTCAAGGAGCGCAAGGAGCGGTTGAACAGTACCACAGCAGCGATTGCGAGGAGTACGACGGTGTCGTCGAGCTCGGCGGTAGCGACGAAGCTGCCCGAGATTCCGATGGAGTGCTGCATTAGCCAACAGCAGCAACGGCAGGAGCAGCAGTACCGAAGGTCGGTCTCGCTGTCGGTGCTCCAGGAGCAGCAGCCTCCACCGTGCGAGGAGGACGTGGCGAGGCTCCTGAAGCGCTGTCAGAGGGTCGACCACTACGTGCCTGTGCGCGATAAGCTCACGCTCTTCGAGTCGCTGACGAGGATGGCCGGCCGGCTGGCCCGGAGCACCGAGGACCTCTGCAGGACGTGTAACAGCAGCAATCCGAGCCCCAAGGGCAAACAGAGGGCCAGATCCCTGCACGACCTCAATAGGGGCGGGGTCAAGTTGGTGCCGGTTCGGGAGATGTGCCGGTTCTTCGAAAATGGCAAGGCCTCCTCCTACACGTCTGTTGCCAACGCCACGCTTAGGAAGGAAACCACCAGAGGGCGACCTTGCGAGCTCGGTGCTCCTATCAATGGCGCTATCAAGAGTTTCCGGGAGCCACCGCGGAACCCCAACGCGCCCTGCATTAGGACCTCCACCCGAAGGAAACACTATGCCAAATGAGCGGGACGAGCGCTTACGGACTGATTATCTTTGCCACCCCTCGTTTTTTGTTTGCGTTGTTTTTTCTACTCCCTTTTTCGTGTCCATGTTTTTGATTTTCGAGAGGTCCGAAACAGGAAGCTGCAATCGATTTGCGATCTCTGGTTAAATTATTGTTTATAGTGTTGTTATTGTTGGATCGAGAAATTTGGCTTGTATCAGGCTCACAGCGCTTTTTTATTGTATTTATTGCTAAGTCGTTCGGAAAACAAAGAAAAATTATTTATTAAACTCTTCTCAAGCGGAGCTTATTGCAAGACTATTACACGTTTATCGTTGTTACATTTGCGTTCTTGACTCGTTTTTTTTTTT
>NW_019379459.1:1799121-1827102 GCF_000648655.2 Copidosoma floridanum | reverse complement strand
TAAAAAAAAAAAAAAAAAAACGGGCCATCAAGATAGTAAATGAAAAAAAAAAAAAAAATACGGGCAGCTAGAAAGTACATACGAAAATGACTGGCTGTCGTGCTGTATACGCGGGAAAAAGTGTGAAAAATGAAAATCGCAGGAGAGAGACAATCGGCGGGTGTGTATTATAATACGTGTATAAGCGACACAGGAGACTCGGAGGGGAGAAGTACGGGCGTGTATATGCGCGCATGGAAGCTCATTTTAATGCAAGTGGCACACGTTGTCCCGTGTACAGTGCAACTCTTTCGCGAACGGAATCATTATATAGAGGCCCGTTGGAATTTCTTTGGCCGCAGCTGTTGTGGGTACGGTCGTTCTAAACCGAGGAGACCTTGAGGCGACCGGGCCCTGCGCGAGGTGTCGTTGTTCCGTTTCTTGATTAAACCGGGTCTTTACCGCCAACCTTTTCATCGTGTGACACAAACGCTCCAACTTTCCCGAGCGACCGACAAGTGTGCCGACGATGTTTCGCCGATCCATCGGAAAAACGAAAACACACCGCGAGAGAAAATACCTTGTATACAAGGGACACGACCGCGACCTTGGGGAGCCTCGTTCTCCCGCACGACAGCTAGTGCAGTTACTCGACCCGGAAAATTTTCGCGTAGGCGCTCGTACGAGTACAGCTTCCTGCGCGTCGCGAGGAGCGCTCATTTCCCGTCTACATGCGTGTATACGCGCTCGCGTGGATATGTACTGTGCCCGCACGCGTTACTTTGCTCGCTCTCTAGTACATTCGGGTCAGCCAGTCGTACCGAGAAGCACATCCGCAATCTTGAGCCCTTTTTTTTTTTCATTAGCCGAAATGAGAATGTTTAAGACAAGGAAATAGGTGGTCACGAAAAAATCACGGAACTGAATGTATCTTACGCTCTTGTGTTTACCATTTGCCGATTCGTGTGTGTATCATGTGACTCGTTACGTCTGACGAAACCTTTTTTTTTAATGTCTATTTGTACGTGTATGTATGTACGTATGTATTAACAGTGTTTTGTTCGGCTTATTAGGATGTATACTGTGCGACGCCTTTGTTTCTCGTAGCGTTGATTGTTACAATCGAGCGTAAACACCACATGCCTGTAAATCGACAGTAAATGCGAAACAACAAGTATAATAATAATAAGCTTCGACGTTTTCGAATCGTCGAAAATTAGCGACCAATTCTCACGATCGCGTTATTTGCTGGCTCCACGTGTGGGTAACTGCGCTGCGTGTATAACCGACAATTGATGCAAGAAGTGCTGAAAGCGAGAATGAAAGTCATGGAAAAATCGGCGATCGCGCAAAACAATACGCACTATTATTTCGCTATTATATGTATCGTGGATTTTTCGAGCGCAGACTGTACTCCTCCCCGTTTTTTTTCCTTTCCTCCTCGCGGTTAATTGATACAAAACTCTTTTTCTCTTGCCCCCGGCTATGGTCTTATAAAATATACTTGTTTAACCGAGTACTCGCACTAATTATTTCAGCACCGATGGGAAGAGTGTATAGTTGGCGCTCGAGTCACGGTCTAGTTTCTTTGCTTTTATTGTTAGGAAATGAAACGGAGGAATGTTGAAGATTACCTAAACGATCGAAATTTAGAAATAGAAGAAAAAAAAACGATATTGACGTAAAGTAAATTGTACATATACGTGTGTATTTATTCGCGAAATTCATACGCCGAACAAATACACGACGAAACAATGTATGCGCGTGTGAAGAGAAAAAGTCGGACAACGTGCTTCCCAAATGGTTATTTTTCTTTTTTTTTTTAATAGCTTCACAATAGTATACATTTGGCAATGACTTGGTGCAAAATCTCACTTGCAACGATTGTCCGATTCTTTCTCTTACGAGTGCTGGTGTCGATGCATTTATGAGTGAAAATAAATTTAGTGTGAATTGTATCTTTTAAAATTAAAAAAAAAAAAAAAAAAAAAAACCTTAAAACGTATCGTCGCATTTGATTAAAAGTATCGGCCATTCGCCAAAGAGGTTCTCTAGTCCCTCGCGAGAGTCTAAACAGAGCAAAAAAAGAAAAAAGCGTAAATCTACTCGACATCAGAGAGAGAAGAAAAAAAAAAAAAAAAAAAAAGAGTAGGGAAGCAAGAGGCTGAACAAGACATGATGATAACGACAAAAACATAAGAGACTCGGGAAAAGCCTGTCACGACTTCGCTTTCCCTCTCACGATACACATTACGCGCGCGCGCGTGCATCCTCGTGCTTATAAACCTGTAAATAATACACATATATATGTACGCATGGGTATATAGACCTTCGCAAGAAGTCCGCGTTTGTTATGATACTACCGTGATATTAATCAGGCGGGTGCGCTTTATAATAATTATTATAGCAACGTGTATGTGCCTCCAAGTATGATTACGCTCGTAGATGTAAGTGCGCTGAAGAGATTCACGGAGAGATTGTCAGCGAGTTTGATATTTGTATTTACGTTTGTTACATTTATTAATTATGATGAGGAGAAGAAAGAAAAAAGAAAAGAAAGATAAAGGTGCGAATAGTAGTAATAATAATAATAATCGTTATATAAATTAAAGAAAACATTTTTGTCTTGATTTTTCCTTGTCTCTTTTGTAAACACTGTTTTTCTCCATTCCTTTCTTATCACATATAAGTATGTATAAAAATGGAGACAGGGACGCATATACACTGTGGGGAGAGAAAGACCTTGTACTTTACACTCTCAATAATCGTGCGGTAAATCGCACACATGGGTGTACGCGTGCGGGACCGGGATTGGCATGTGGTAAGTGCATAATTACACACACCACCGTGAAGCCACAATATTGCGCCTTCCATTTTTTTCAGATCAATTTTCAAACTGCGCATTTATAGCATGTGCTACACACGATCTCTGTATCCATACAGTAAGTGTACTTGAAATTGATTGATTTGTCCTACCATATTTTATATCCTATATCACTGATGTTGCTAAAATCCACGTATGTGCACCGTATTATTTCTGTTTTAATTGTAGCTTTCAGTCTTTATTGATGGACCAACGAGAAACGTAATGCGAAATCCTTCGGCACGAAAATATCTCATGTTCAGGTACGTATGAATGGCGGAAGGATGTAGATGAAGAAAAAAAAAAAAAAAAATTCAACTGAGTTAAATATCCCAATGGCGATCTAAATGGTCAATCGTGCCAAGTGTGCGTTTACGCGCGAGCTCGTTTGGCCACTCGTGCGATTTCATCATTGACACGTTTCATTATCTCCCAACGAGATAGCAAACAATTGATACTACTTACTCGACCCGGCTTTGTTATTACTGAGCCTATCCGGCCATAATATGACTATTTTGAACGACTCTCTGGTCAATGATATTTAATGCAAACGTGACTTGAAAAATATTTGTCCCTACGCTTTTTAATGGTGCAAATGATCCCTCTCGTATTAAAAAAAAAACAACTTTTAAGTGATGCAACTGAATTGACGTGTATGAAATATGTATTCACACGCGTAACCATAAGAAATTTCACAAAAAACAAAAAAAAAAAAAGAAAATGCCACACACGGAGAAAAGAAATTTCACCTCGCATAAACACACACTGTGGCCATTATACGCATAGGTACCGCAAGGCGAACCTCGCGGGCAGCTGTGCTTTTATTCTCCACCGATTCGCGATCCACACCGGCGGTCTAGCTGCGCGCGTAACCACTTTTTCGAAAGTCCCGCGCTCGCGTTGCGCGCCTCTCTTTACATATAATATACGTGCATGTGTAACATTACGTGTACGCGCTCGGGGCACGTACGCCTCCTTAATTGACTTAATTGCGCTTTTCGAGGAAACTCGATTATTCCTTTTTTTTTCTTGCCCTCCTCGTCTCGCCCGCGTTATCGATTTGATTTAAAATGGTTTCTCGCGGCGCTCTGCTGCACAAGGGTACACTTTGATATTATTGCCAACGAGGGCGCATTTAAATATAATGTCCCGGTATACACACTGCAGCTTTTTGCCGGTCACTTTTGTGGTTAGAAAGTTATTGGTGATCGTATACGCGAGGGATAAATTTCAGAATGTCCTGTCCTTTTTTTTGTCACTCGGTCGTCAAAAGAATTTTCCGAAAATTTCATCTTTTCATTGGGTTTCTGCGTATAGAAAAGTAGAAAAAAAAATAATGTTTCGTGTATAAGATTATAATAATTGAAAAAAATCCATAGTGATACCTTTAAATTTGTGGAGCCATAAAAATGTTGGAATTACATTACATCAGTTAGTTCCATGGGAACGTAAAATGTTTCGAGTGTCGTGTGGTGTAGATATCAGATGCGCAAGTCACGTACTCGAGTTTTACAGTTGGTGTTGTCTTTGATTTACATGACCAACTGGAACGCAACCAGTTTTAGGGAGAAGCAATTTAGACGCGATCGAGTTTCGTCGTCCGGTGACGCCGATGATGTCAACGCGATTCTCCCCCCGAGCAGCCTCATCGTCGCTTTGTGTTAATGATAGTCATTATCCGAACGCGTATAGCTCGACGACTTTTGCTCTGAGGGAAAAAAAATCACATTTACCGAATTACATAGAATTCCTCCGCGCTGATGACAACTAATGGCGACTCGTTAGCTGATGTATACTAAGTAGTAGGAGCAGCAGTCACCGAGATTTCTATCTGCGTGTAGAGTGTACCAGGTATATGTACTCATCGAAGCGCTACGGGTCACAAAACTCGTTACATAGCTTTAATCTCGGGAAACGATAAGAGGCGTTTCAATGGGACTTTTTTTAAAACATAATGTATTTTATCTCTTTTCGAACCTCGAACGCATCTCGTGTTACGCAACCGCTGCCACTTGGTCGCAGGTGAATTCAATGATGTTTTCTCGGGCAATTATGGTTCTTCAAAATGAGGGAAGAAAAAAAACGAGCTGTGGCATCATGAAGAGTTTTTTTTTTAATGCAAAATCGCTGTAAAAATAAGAAGTATTTAATGCGACGTTTTCCGTGCTCCTTAGTGAGATATGTTGTTGGTTTTCAGCACAGTCTGTAAGCAGAAATGAATAAAAGGGAATTTTACTTTTGATCGGTCATGATTAATCGGTAAGTATTCAATCGTTAAAGAGGCGCACCTTCAAATCGTCGATTTGCTGATCCCAATCTTCTTTACCGATCAGCTCGACAGTTTTGACGATCAACTGCGTGACTTTACCGACGTTTTTCTTGAACTCCTTTATCACTTCAGGAGCGCACACTATGTCCTCGGAGTCCTTCCAGCAATCGTAGTCCGTCGCTATCGCCACCGCGGCGTAGAGCAAACCAGCCTCTTTCGCTAGATAAACCTGCAATCGACATCGTCGACTCGTACATTGTACTTATTTTTAAATGATAATGAGAATATTTCTTTTGTTCACACCTCCGGACAAGTCGTCATGTTTATCAAATGGCCTCCCCACTGGCGGAACATGTTGCTCTCGGCTTTCGAGGAATAGCGAGGCCCTTCGATTGTCACGACGGTCGCCCCCTTTTTCACCGATATGTCCAACTCCTTGGCTGCTTTTTCCAAAATATCTGCCACACGCGGATCGAAGGCTGGCTCGCAAGGTACATAGCACACTCCTGTACGTAAATTCGACAATTTTCTTCGATTTTTAGTTTTTTGTTTTTCATCCAAAATCCTCCTACGAATTAAAAAAAGTATTCATCACACGTAGCTTACCCGAAAAATTTGCCGAAGTTCCATCGTAAAACGTGTTCTTTCGGTGGACGGTTCTGTCGATGAAACTGTCGGGTATCACCAGCTGTCCCCGACCGATTGACTCGGCCAGCGATCCGCAAGCTGTCGAGGCCAAGATGTGCGTGCAACCGACGAGTCGAAGAGCTTCGATGTTCGCGCGGTAGTTTACCGCAGTGGGGGCCTTTTTGTGACCGGACCCGTGCCTTTAATTAATTAATCGGACATGCTTTTGTATCTCACACTGGGGACCGATAAAATGTGGTGTAGATTTTACCTGGAAAGTAGTACGACGTCAATTCCGGCAATGGTACCCTGACATAGGTGGCTCGACGGCAGGCCGAATTCGTTTTTCGCGTCCTCATTTTTGAACACCTCGTTGGACTTGAAAAACTGATTCGCTGGATCTTCCAGGCCGGAGCCTCCGATTATTCCTATCTGCAATTTTTTATTTGTCCTCGTTGAATTTACTTATGTTTATTTGGTGATTTATTGAGTAAATATTGCAATGATATTCTTATCTCGCTCACGTTATCGCTTTTTTTTTTATAATTTAATCGCACGAGCAGCCAACAAATCGTTGAATTTTAATCAAAGTGTAAATATAAGCTTAAAAATATTTCGTGTTGATTCAAATGCAATTTGTTTGATATATTTGAGTTGTGCAAACAAAAATTTAAATTTAGCTACGTTCGACATATGTATTTACGAACCTTAATCTTGTACTTCCCCATGTTTTTCTAGGATTGATCAACGGCTTCGGATAATACCTTTAAAATAACTATTATCGTTCCCAGAACGTTTACACTGTAAAAAAAAAGTACTTTTGAAAAAAATTTTTTTTAATATAATCCGACTGATGATCCAGCTCCTCACAGTATATAAATATTTCTATATCTAATGATCTACTTGTACTGTAGCTTTATTATCCTCAATATAAGGAGTTTATGTCACAACAGCTCGACTCGTGGCCTGCCTCGTGCTCGACTATCTGCTGTGCACTGTCAGCCTACTTATTTCTGCTGTTAGACGCCGGTTTTGTATGCTCACCAAGATGGCGTCGTCCATACGTGTTTCATTGCGTGGGCGTTCTTGGCTTATCACAGTAGTTCACAAACTTTGTAAAAGATGGCACTATTTGAATTATACATTCAATTTTAGTTTGCACATAACATTTGGTTTTCAACCGAGTTTTTTATAAAAACTTTCACTGAAATATTGAACAAAAAAAAAGAAGTTCTTTATAAGTGCTGTTAAAAGGATGATTGTCACGAGCTCGTGTCTTTCCTTATTCCACAGACAACTTGTCCACGCCCAACGTAGCTTACTACTAGCAAAATAGGTCGCCGAGTCCGATCCGCGTCGCACACTTGCATTTAAATTTAAATTTCTTGCAAATAACATATTTTATAGGTAACCATAGAAGCCGGCGTTCGTCCCGGTTTCGAGGGGCATGGGGCGAAAAAACCCTCGATTAACACAAACGCGTGCACTGTAGATAAACCGCCACAAGGAGACATGCGTACTCATACATAAGAAGAAAGAGAAACTCGAACGAGCTGTATGGCATTATTTAAGAGATTTGTTCCGGCGCAGTCGTGCGTTAATCAACGCGCTTTGCCTTCATTGTTATATATTTGCCGGTGTTTTGCTTTGGCTGTTTTTTTTTTTTTTTTTTTTTTTTTTTGCGAGTCAAGGGTAAATTGGGCGCGCAGGTGTCATCCATTATGTGCGGATTGTTTCGCTTTTCAACTTCCTGCTTAATCTATTATACCACATTAATTTTCCGAGTTCACGTGAATAAGTACCTATGTAGTGTTTTCAAAATTTGCCGTTTATTTGATAGAGTTTTGCTCAAACAAATGAAAATCGCTTATCCGATTTCTCTGAAAAAAACATCTGATGTTACACTTGACTTATACGGTGTATAGCGGACGCCGTGAACGTAATATCGGCGCGACAAGAAAAATCGGCGAATAATGGAGCGACTGCGGCCTTGGTATTACAATAAAACGAGTGGCCGGACGAGA
Source organism: Copidosoma floridanum (assembly GCF_000648655.2). Next base: position 1,819,340 of record NW_019379459.1, on the reverse strand, counting down.
CGGATATCTATAACATACGAGTGAGGGACTGGCACGCGCGTACGTACATGATCATCTAATCTTTCTTTCTTTCATTTTTTTTTCTCTGGTGAAATCGATCGGGTTCACCTTGCGTGCAATTGTACGGATCTTTCTTCTGTTTACAGTCCTTCGACATGAGCGCTGGTATTGTTGTTTTTTTTTTTTGCATTTTTCATGTATCGGTTTTTTTTTAATAATGACTTCCTGTGTTCTGGATAGCATTGAATTTGATACTGTTTTAATAATTGATTCGAAGGATAACCTGAGAGGTAATGATCGTTCGTTGTTTCCTCCTGTCGGACTGTCAAATTTTTTTTTTTTTTTTGCGTATCCATTAACAGGTACATAATGAAGAGTCAAGTCAAAATGTTATGTACAAAAATTACTTTTATTAAAAAGAATATAGGAAATATGATTCAACATTTACAACAAGTTTCATCTAGAAGGTGTTACCTCTTTGTCTCGCATCGGTACGAAATAACATGACAATGGATAAATCTGTTAATCCTACTTTGTGTGTGTGTACGCGTGGACCCACTAGATAGATATATATATATATTTTTTTTCATTATTTGTTTCAACATCTCTCCCATCGTATTACTCAACATCGCAGGAACATGATCCTCCGTTCATATAATATTGTCATATTGTAGCTTCCGGCTCGGCAAACAGCGTGTACAGTTTTTTCGCTCGAACCGTGCATGAAAATTCCTTAAAACTTTTTCGCAGTGATAATAATGATTTCATTTCTTTTTTCTCTCCTGCATTTATACAACCACGTGTACAGCAACATTCAAAAAAATCTGTGTATGGATACAATATAATATTTATATAATATATGTATATTCTCATTGCACTTCCTCACATGAAAGGACCCTCGAGTCTTCCGTTCGCATTTTCTCCTCATCGGAACGCTCTACGCGTAAATTTGTTATCTTTCTTAGAAAAAAAAAAAAAAAAAAAAATTTCAATAGTATGTATAGTATGTGCACATTAGCTACTCTGTATCTCTTTGTATCAAATGTAACCCTATACTATGTCTACGGAAGATGAAAAAAATTTTCCACCCCAGCAAATTTACAAAAATTCGATCGGCTGTTTTTCAGCAAATGTGTGTCTTGTTTGTAAAAAAAAAAAAAAAAAAAAAATCGCCCGCAAAAATAAAATACCGAAGCGGTTTTCTTCGTCGAATGAATGCAACATCTCAGCTGAGTTCGCAGGGCTTCGTTCTTCCCGCTCTCTTTCCACCAAGGAGTCGCGGACACGTGCGTTTTCTCTAGCTGTCGCGATCGAGAGAGTCGAGGGTGTCGTTGCTGGAGGAGTGCGTGAGATCGCTCAGCTCGTCGAGGTGCTTCTGCTTCTTACGGACGTTCCAGTGCAGGCACTCGGCCAACGAGTCAAACCAATCGGTTATCTGGTCTGCCGCGCAGATGGACGGCACCGGGTAGATCGACGTTGTCACTCTCAAACTATAATTTCAGGTGAAACAGTCAAATTAATGGTCAAAGACTCCCTTGTTCGCTTCCCTTTAGGTCATTGAAAAAGTAGATTTTCTTATGTTGATTCAATTTTTTTTTTTTTTTTTTTTTTTTTGTACAGAGAAATCGAATGATAGGAAAGCACTTTTGATCGCATAGATAATGATATCGAGACAGTGCAAAAAAAATTGCTTCTTGAGATACTACCTTTTTTGACTCAATGACTTAAAAAAGCGTGACATGCATTTTTTTTTGCTTAATCGTAAAAGAAAAAGGAATAAAGTTATGAAAAGGTGAAATAATATGTACAGTAATCCCATCACCTGTACAGCCAAGGCCCACAGCCCAAGTCTCATTCGGGTATCATTCGATTTAAAAGATGACTTTGTTTTTGACGTCGAGACATACTTTTCTCGTTAAAGTACTTTTTGGAAAATATCGAGTGCGTAAATGTACGTGAAACGTGACTTTGATAAACTATACGTATGTACCACTAAGTTTTTTCTACAGACAATGTAAATTTGGTTTGGACATGCCCAAGAAGGAATAAAAGATAATCTTGTATCATATGCTTAAAAGTGATATTCTAAAAAAAAAAAAAAAAAAGTTATTGTGTTTTAGCGATTTCCAAGTGGCAAAAGAAAGTCAATGAAATTTGGCATATAGATGAAATAGAGGCGTGTAAAAAGCTATCACGGTAGCAGCGAGTATGCAGGACGTTAAAAATTCATCTAAAAAGCACAAAAAAGGCTTTTATTGCCCAAGACGGACCTGTCCCCGACGCGTAGCTCTTGCTGGTTACGACCGTCGAAGGAGACATAGGCTGTGTTGCGCGCCTTGCTGTTGGCCATTATCTGCGAGACAAAAAGCAAGAGAAATCTCCGTATTAATTCAATGTTTTTCAAGCATCTCACCTGTCGCCGTGAAAGAGCTCCTGTCGATTTCTACCGTCAAACGACACCCACGACGTGTTTCTACTGTCCGGTGATACTGATATCTATACAATTTCGATCATTGATGTGTTAATTGGTTATTACTACCTTTTTTGGACATGATATTTATAAAGTTTACGAGAAAAAAAGTGCATGGCTCTGCAGAAGCGGAATTTCATAACATTTTGGAAAGCAGTGACTGGCATCGCACAAGGGAAGAAAATATCTTCAGAGCCATCTCGTAACCACTCGTAATCGAGGTATCGCAAGTATTTGTTGATATTCTCAATGCACATCGATGTTGTGTACGCTTGTAGCTGAATACATTTTTTTCTTTTATTTATTTATTTTGGTACACTCTATCCGCTCAAAAGGTGCAGTAATTTTAAGATGAGTGTCGGATTTTTTATATAAACCGAATCAGACATCATATTTACACTCAGTAAAATATTGTATATCTCAGCTTTGGATTAAAAGAAGCAAAATAGCTCCTTACTGTAGCTGCAAAGTCACAAACAATAACATCGATATAGATAGAGAATTGGCAAATCTCTGATCTAAGACCTATTGGATTCATTGTCCATGTCTTCAAAGCAATGTATTCTCGTTACCAGAGTGTAAACACATCGAAAACGTAAAAGCAAAACGAAAGCATACCTTGAGTTCGACGCCAGCCGGTACGACGATGGGCCGAAAGGACAGCGAGTGCGGGCAGATGGGAGTGATCATGATGGCCGGGACCGAGGGGTGAATCATGCTGGCTCCGGCAGCCACGGCGTAGGCCGTCGAGCCTGTGGGTGTGCTGACAATGAGACCGTCGCCCTGGACACTGGTAACGTGCTTGCCGTCGATGAAGAGGTCGATGTTGGAGAGGTACGGCGAGGGCCCGCGATCGACGACGACCTCGTTAAGTACCAGCAGGTTGGTGGGCTGTTTCGCTGGCTGGCCCTCCTCGCCCTTCCTCATTATTATGCAGCGTAACCGGCTTCGCAGGGTCAAGGCTGCGTGACCTGGATGGGGATGTGTTTTTTTAAAGACTTTCGCTTCTCTGTCTGGATTACGTGGAGTGAGAACTTGCGTAACTATACCTTCTAGGACGTTTGTGACTTGTTCCTGAAAGTTGTCGAACTCGAAGGGCGTCAAGAAGCCCAGGGAGCCCAAGTGAAACGCCATGACTGGTGGGACTGACTGCTGGAACAGGAGACTGGCGTACAGGAGGGTTCCGTCCCCGCCCAGGCAGACGATGAAGTCGATGCGATCCTAAAACAATCGTTAGTCTTGAGTCGTCGTCAGGATGACTCCGTAATGGACTTTCGACTCAAAGTTTTGGCAAATGTGAATTGAGATCATTCAGACGTTGAGTGAAAAAAATGATGAAAATTGTAAAGAAATTCCAGTAAAAGTTACCAGTCTGTACAGTAAATCGAGGAAAGCTAGCAAGTAAATTCCAGCTAAAATTAAATAATAATTTTTTCCTTTTTTGCCAACTTGTATCCGATTTATTGTGTACAATGGTAATTGTTGCTGGAATTTCTCTATAATTTTTGTTATCTTTTTCTCTCAGTGGAAGTTTCGAAATGTCTCGGTGTGAGCTCGGAAACTTTATTGTGCATGTGCAATCCCTTGTTTCTTAAGAAATTCGTATCACTTGAAAAAATATTCCGAATGAAAGATAAACTAATGGCGAGCAGTGATTCATGAAAGATCGTTTCACGAATTAGTAGCAAATGTGCTATGATAGCCTCAATCGTTGTTAAATTCACCTTCGCCCATCAGGGGTCTGATCGCGGCATCCGATACCTCGCTTAAGTAAGCAGTTTTTTTCGATAATCCCTATAAAATAACCAAAAATAGCAATAATGCGCACGCGTAGTTTAGGGGTTATCGAGAAAACTGCTTACTTAAGCGAGATATCGAATGCCCCGACCACTAAGCACAATGAACCGAATAACTTGTACAATTTCATAAACGACTAATACATCTAACACATGATTTCATAATTTACATTATACCACTGTTATAAAAAATAATCAATCAATTAAATTTTTAATACAGTGTATAGTTAACGATAGCCGTTTCTTTTTATCTGCGTAAATAAAAATTTAAAAAAATATAATAGGTATTTGAAATTTTTGATCTGTGATTTATTTTTCAGTGATATATGCAATGACAAAATATAGTCTAAAGATTTGATAAAACTAGAAACGATGAATTTTCCGCAGTAAATCGTCGTCAAAGTTTAAATATAATCTCAGTGAAATTCAGATTGTACAAATGATTTCCGCTTGATCAGTACTTAACTTTTTTGTGAACTTGTTAAGAGAAAGAAGAAAAAAAAAAAAAAAAAAACCCATGACAACGAAGTATAATAAGGTCCCATAACAATTTGAGCACAGGGTCATAGGTGCTTGTACTTTAAATGTACCTCCAGCAATGGCAAGGCACGACATAACCGAAGCGAACGTCCATGAGCCTGAAAAATCCGCCATAAAGACCATAATTACCTGGAGATCGTCTGTGCCGTCTCTGAAGGTCTGCAGTCTGTCGCGGACTCCTTGGAACCTGTGGTCCCTCGCTAAGGCCGGATCCTCCAACACCGAGGCCTCCACGAACACCAGCATGCGCTTTTCCTGCAATTCCACGAAGCACTGTATAATCAACCAAAAACGCGTGACTTCAGGATTCCTTTTGACTTTTTTTTTTCCCCTCCTTCATCGACTTGTTTATGAAAACGTCAAGTGACTTTGTGTCTGGCGTAGCAATGGACCGCCCGAACGGTTGAAATTTTGACAGATCATAGAAAAAACGAGGACCTCTCTGGCAGCTTGTTTTTCATTTTTTTTTAAGCGCTCGTCTAGTCGGAATAACGGGTTGTTAACTCACATACGAAAAAAAAAAAATCTACAAGATTTACGACTCTTAACACTCGATGGTAATCTGAAAAATCGACGATCACCAGTAGCCCGTAGCAAGGAAAAAATACGTTTTTCTTCTTTTCTCAGTGCCACGTGCAGCTGATGAATCACACGAGGCTCTGATGATTAAACATTATTTAGTTTCACCACAAAGGGTCGCGACCGCGTGGCTGAAATTCACATGCATTAAGTCGCGGAAATCTTTGGGTGGCGTGAATTACAGGGTTGTTAATGATGATTCTTCGAGGGCCGTGGTTAATTGTTACAGAGAAAGAGAGAGAGAGAGAGAAAAGACTCACCTCTATCAGCCATGTGACGAGTTGCACGAACGGCGGCAACACCGACGAATCACGGACCTTCTTGATGACAAGGACAGTGAGCGGCGGTTTGTACCAGGTCAGCCTCTGCGAGGCTGGATCTTGGATGGTCCTGCGGATGATCGAACAATTGCGATTTGATTAATCGATCGTGGATGTCAACTCGCGACTGGGATCTTGGGCTATTTATTGTGTTTTTGTTTGGCTTTGAATGTCAATAGAGTTGTTGTTTGGAATTATTTTTGTTGGGATATGTATAAATGTACGGATGTAGATTTTGAGTGTCTTTAAACGACAAATGATAAACGTGTGGTGCGACTAGGAGATCAGTGATTGATTCAATTAAAAACTTAAATGAATCTTTATCAAAAATAGTTATGATTAACTATTTTTAGTGATAAACCGAAATGAGATGGTAAATTGTAGTGTATAGTAGTGTTTTGTTTATAAAACAAAAACATTAAAAAATATTTTACATTTGTACTATTTTATTACTGACATGGCGACGCGACAATTTTCAACTTTTACAGTTGAGAAAAAAAACAACAACAATCCCGCCGAGTCGATGCGCTTCAAGACAAAGTTCACGCGTGTATCATTTTCCTGCCATTGTCGATGCTCATAAATATTTAAACAAAAACAAATTACGATCATAAATCTCGAACGCAGCTTCTGCTCGATATAAAATTCCCAACAAAGGACTGACGCACTCACAGCGGCTCTCTCGATTCGGACGATTAGAGGCGCACTACTTCCACACTTGCACGTATGAATTAAATCTCGTGTGTGATCTTTCACGTGCGCACACGTGTTGAAAACTTGCAAGCTCACGCCGAGCATCTCATCAACTTGCTCGGCATTTAATTTTCTAGTCACCTGGGACGGGTTAATCATTTTCCCTGAGCGCGCAAAACGAGACGAGGGCAATTTACGCAATTTTACAATTTAATGACACGCGATTCCGGCTTTGGATCGCGATCCGAGGAAAATAAAGCACCGGATCGCACTTATTAAAGTTTTTTTGTAGTGCTTCGATTGCGCGGAATACGTTACACGCGATGCGGAGCGCTTACGTGACTTTGGACAGCAGAATCGATTATGCGTGTTGTTGGAGACAGGGGATGATTCGTGAATGAAATCCCTGGCTGATATCGAAAACTGATACCAATTCCTACAAGTATTTACAAGGAGAAAGACAATCCTGCACTTGAAAAAAAAAAACCGCGAACTTCCGGAGTTAATGTTAAACAGCACCATTGACATACTTTGACTCTACGCTTTGTTTTTAATTGTACACAAATTATTTATTTTCAACTGTACCACACTGTCATGATTATTCATTGCAAATAATTAAAATGAAGAAAAAAAACATCTGTATACCTTGGCTTGTTATGAAAAAAAAAAAAAAAAAAAAAAAAAAATTTTTTCTTTTGTTTTTTTAAAAAAAAAAAAAAAAAAAAAAAAAAAAAAAAGTGAAACACGAATGAACTTTTGTATGATCAGATAAAAAATCGTAAAAAAACTGTGAAAAGTCACTTAGCCGACATCACGTACAGGGCATAGCTAGTTTGCTGGTCTCCCGACGTCTTTTCCTTTTTCGTGGCAACCATTTCTTCGTCGCGGCAGAGCCCAAGGTACGAGAACCGCGGAAAAAAGTCAATCACTCGAGTTGGGTCCCACCACCGGCCCCGACGTCCGAAAGCGAGACGAGCCCGAGTTGCGTGATTACCCCGTGTCGACGACAGTTCCGCGCATACTGAGTGTTGCGGTTCGCGGCGCGTTTTTAACTCTCGCAGGAAAAACAATAGCCGCCCGATGTTTTAATGTTACTTGCGCGCATGCGCCTCACGGGCTTATCATGCCGAGCGTCGTAGTATTATTATCCCATATAACTATCCGTTCCGCGATATATACAACTACAACTTATTATCCATATTTGCGTGTACACGTCATATACGCGCGTTGTCTGTCACTCGTACTTCTTGGCCTCGTATGTTTTGAAAGATCTTTTTTTTTCCGTAAAAACACTATTGACATAATGTACAATTAATTGCTCCGGTGATTACTTTTGTTGTTGGTATAATTGTACTGTCTAGGCGCACTGAATATTTCATACATACGCGCGGTGTATAATTTGCTGGCATCGTCGTTGAGTTCCATTCGACAGTGGCCAATGGGGAAGGTGATTTTCGAAGGTTTGATATCTTGTTCATTAACTTTAGAATTAAGTAAAATATTGATCTCCGCGTTAATTGGTACGCCTTTGCCTCGTAATGCTGGGATTCACATGAAGGATATCAATATACGAGCTCTGTGAGTTTTTATATATGTAATGTTATGTGTCACAAGTGACAAACAATATAATCCCACATGAGTTACATCCTTTTTAAATTTTACATAAAATGTGGTTTACGTGTATTTTTAACTCATCGATAGCGGGTTAAAAAAATATTTTATTTCGAAAGTGGTTTTAAAAAACGGTTATCTCACATTTTGTTTTAAAAATATTATTTTTCTAGTTGTAATTTTATTTGAGATTAGATGTTTTCAAAAATACTTTCGTGATAAAACTTTTTTTAGTATTATTTTGACGTAAGATGTTTATCGAAAACATTATTGAATATACTCAGCTGAAAGTATAATGCTTAAATTATAGGTAAATAATTGGTGATGAGTCCAAGCAATACAGCCACAATTTTCCAAATGAAAGTACAATACAATAATTTTCAAATTTAATTTTCATAAAGAAAAAAATTATAAACTCGAAAGTTGTTATCTTATTTGATTTTATTTATGACATTTGTGTATAAACAATTGTATCGAAGCCATGCATAGCCTATACGTAGCCTCGTGGTCAGATTTGATTTTACCGTTAAAAGCTTTACTGTCGATTAATTTTAAAGGAATAGGGTCTATTTTCTTCTCGATTTTCTTGACATCTTTTTTTAAATTTATTTCAAGCAAGTAAAAAGTTTACTCACAAGAAAGAAATCCTTGTGACCTTTTTGGTTTCGCAATTTGGTTACCGCAAAAACATTAAGTTTTGTATTTTTGTGTCGTGATCTCGTGCTTGACCTTTTTTTAAAGCTGATTATACTTTTAACTGTTCTTTTCGCCGCAATTTTAGCATTTATACCTAAATTTTGCATGTCATTAACTCATGAGCAGTATTAAAAAAGTGTGATACTTGCGTGAGGTTGCCTCAATTGACATACGTGGAATATGTACACGAAAAAACACACACATAAATAGTTTTTAAGCATAGTTTCCATACGATACGTGATATCAGTCTCATTCCCTACGTCTCAATAGCAATCGTTTCTGTGATTACGACATTGCCGTTGTAATGTTAATCCGAAGTTTGGACGCTTTTGATTACTCCCTTTGAAAACAATCAACGCTTTGCCAAGACACACGTGATGTCCACGTAAGCACGAAAGTGACGGAGGCTTTTTTCTCCCCAAGCTTTTGTGAATTGTTTGCTAATTTCGTTTGGAATTTTATTCCGTAAATATGTTACTCTGATTCTGACACGTGTTACTTTCTTACTCTTATTTTTACTCGATACAGTTTTATGAAATTTTTTTTTTCAGTCGTGTCATTTTATGCAGTTAGCTAAAATACTTGTGGTATAAATTTTTGAATAAGTTGCGGTAGCTTTTGTTTTCACGAAGCGGATAAAAAGGAAAGACATTTTAATATCGAATTTGGATGGCCGTTTTCAAGCTGCTTTTTTAAAGTTCTGTTGATATCTCAATTTTTTTTTCTACTATTACATACACTCATTCATATATATTCAAATATATATTCTTGGTTTTTTGTGTTTTCCAACTTTGATATCAGTGTCGTAAAATCGTAAAAATAATCTAGTTATTACCACTTTGTAATGAAATCAATACCGTATATAACTAAAAGTCAATCTCTATTTCAAATAAAAATGTGACGAATTATCTGTTTTAATGCTTCATATTCTATCATTAAGTTTAATCAATTCAAAGATGCAATGAACTTCAGTTTTTGAATCCCGAACTCACGATACGACTTATTATGTACGTGCATGCGATTTCACGTCACGTGTCCGCTATTCGACCCCTGATTCATTAGAAGGCAGTAAAAATCCAGCAAAGGCGTCCGGTAAAATTTTCAATGCATAAGTAATTCCAAGATGCTCGAGAGGTTCCACTACAATTCTCTCTCGTGTCTCATTGAGGAAACACGCGGATATCGGTAGAGGTAAAAGTCCTCGCAAATTATCAATAATTACATGTGCGCGCGCAATTACTGTCAGAAATCACACTTATCGCACCCATCGCGGAAGGACGCTTGCGCCGAACTGTACACGCGTATACGCGCAATTTATCGTTACTCCCCGAGATTTGACGGCCAAATCCAAGTGGCCGTAAAATTTTTTATTTTTCAGCGCTAGTCGCGCTCTCCGCCGTAATTTCACAATACGTCCGTCGCAATTGATGCAGTGTGTGGAGTGTACGGATGTGCTTAAACGTTAATGAGGGTTTAACGTCACATAAGATTGTTGTACTTACATCACCATCGCTGAGTTTTTCATTATGCGGCCACATGGTCCAAAGTTTTGTATTGGGCTCGGCGCATTTAGGCTCCTTGTCCTCCTGCAATGAGGAAGCAGTTTTTCCTTTTTTTTACATCATTAAATTACTCAAAGTATGCGATTACATACTGCGTTTTTTTTGCCTAGATTATATAGAGGATAACTACATTATACACATTAAAACCACTTAGTATTAGCATTCATGGGTATTCAGTAAAATATAATTAAATAATAATTATATGTATTGAAAAACTATACGATTAAGCAGTGCTTTGTACTGTCATTCATACTGATGCTTGTCTAAATCATTATTCAATAATTATAACCCTTCGTATCTACGAAGCATGAACGTGTAATTATTACATTGCATTTAATGACTTAATTTATTTTTCTCAAACGGCACAATAAACTCATCAGGTGTAACTTGGAATGGTTAAGTAAGTGATGCATGGAAATTAAGATTATACGCGTAATCATCGAAAGACATGACATGTGCATTTGTTCGAGATCAACATTAACGTTTATCAAAAGCTATTAAGTGGTTTTTATAATAATAACTTTGTGCGCTGGTCAATTTATTAGACTTGGTAAAAATGGTCCAGTTTAATCTAGAACGTGGCAACTGCCGTGGATAAAATTAGATTGTTAGCATCTATACGTTTTCTGCAAAGCATTTAGAACGCTGTCCGAGAAAATTATTTCATCTTCCGAGAAGGTATATAGTATACGTAGACAATTGCATAACATTTATGATTTTTCATCTCGAAAAAATAATTAAATGCTTGGACGTGTGTATTTACGTGAGCCCCTTCTCTACGATCAAATACATTCTCTGTTCTGGGGAAAAAAAGCTCGAACGCCTTCAGAGCCCAGTATCTTTATTATAAGACTTGTTTTTTTGTCTAAGAACGTGATAAGGTCACTTGTCTGTCGCAACGCTACCTGAGCACTCGATTTTGACGGCTGTCGGCGATCGAAAGCTGCTCAAAGTCAAAGCCGACCTTCGGATCGCCGTTCCTCGGTATCTCGCGTAGCGGCGATACTTGGTCCATGAGTGACTGATTCGACGACGAAAGCCACTCGCCCTCGTCGTCGACCAGTTCCCTGTCGAGGCTCGCAATTTTGGTGGCGCTTTTCTTACGCAGGGACTAAAATCTGGATCATATAATTTTTTTGTGTTATCGTCAAAGTTTATTTATTACTTCATTGATTACTTCAAAAATATAGCACAACAAGTTGTATGTGGGATTATGTTTGTTGTGACAAGTTTTCACGGTTATACGCTTGATAATAAGCAAATCACGGCGGCGACGATTTTCTAATGTACGAGTCTAATAAATGAATTACGTATTGTTACTTTGATCATCTCAACAACTTTTTTCGCTCACTTTGTTGATTTATGAAGATGTCACCGACTGACTGATGTATTAATCAATACATCCTGCTCCGAAAACATGTATATTGCAGACTTGGTGCGTATACAACTATAAAAACGAAACAAATAATTTCTAATGAAAAATTAATATCGAAAGACAATAGTACTAACAAACAACGATCGATAGCATGGTGTCAGCGAGCGATTATAAGAATATACTATAACTGATCGCAAGAAAATACAGGAAAGTCAAGAAAAATAATACAATCGACCGGAGGAACTTACTTACCATGTAAATTTTTTACTTTAAAGTGATTTCCGCTTGTTTTTGGAAGATCGACGAAAACAATGTTCTACCGATCCCGCACTACCCTTACGATTACTTTGAAATTAAGAGACGGAAATTTCTTACTCCACATACAGCAACACAAAAATCATATAAAAGATAAATAAACCCCAGTCCCAATTTCGAAACGGACAAACAACAACACCGCAGCATCGTTAAAGAGATTGAGTTTCTAATCTTGTTAACCTCCATAATGCGTTTTAACGTAAAAAACAGACCATAGAAAATAGAACGGTGTCTTGTCGGATATAGCCAAGCTGGCGCTGAAAAACAAAGCGACACTCAGCTGGCTCCGAAGAAGAAGAAGAAGAAGAAGAAGAGCAAATCCGAAGGCATCGACCGAAGCCAAGCCAAGACGGTGGTGGTGGTGGTGGTGGTGGCACGGATGAATCACACTTAGTATAGTATAGCAAGTGATCCTCTCTCGTGCGCCACAAATGCGAAAGTGAGTGTAACGCACCGTCGAGCCGATTAATTGGACAAGCGCTTACGGGAGCAGTGAAGGGCTTACTATAGAGCCAAGCAACAGTCGACTGACTGACCACCGGCTATATACTGCGTGGGCTGTGTACGGGCTTTAAGATGGAAATCGAAAGCGAATGTAAGAATCGCGGTTTTCTGGGAAGATGGTTTGATCTGATTTTCATATCTACGTGTAATTATTGTTACTTACATTGTTACTGGATGAAGTTATCCAATTTTTTTTATTCAATAAAAAAATACCATTTTGATTTTAAACTATAGCTTGCCAGTTTTTTTTTTTGCAAAAATGAATACTATTTTACGAGTAGTTTCTCTTTATTTCCTTAAAATTTTAAGACATTCGTTTTCCTTCTAAAGTTGTACCTTTTTTGGTTCCGATAATCGAGATAATATCTTTACCAAACTTTAAATCGGAATAATCCATTTTTCTACCGACGTATCAACACTTTTATTTAAAAATATTTAATGAAATGATTTGTGAAAGGCATTTGGGGACTGTAAAACTCAAGTCGATTAGTAACCAGGTGTGCGTATCGATTTTCCTTTTATGCTCACGACACTATGAGGTAAACAAAATAAAACTATGTTGAACATAAATTAAATCGATGGGACTTGACAACAATTGGGAACTCGTTTGTCAACCAATTCGTATATTGGTGACGGCATTGAGAAATCGAGTGACACAAGCAGCACAGGTATGACGAGCGTGACGCTGCACTAATCGCGACATACGCATTGGTTACGTTTTCACTTGATTCATGTCACAGGATCCACATAAAAAATCACTATGACAACTTCGAGTGGATGCGTGACATTGAAACATCGTAGCTACGATTGGGGGAAGAAAAGTTGAGAAAATAATACAGCTGATTCCTCACCAAACTACCCACATGTGTAGGCGTATTTACAAACAATTAAAAAAACATGTCTCATTATAAGACTCGGTAAAGTACAACAGAAGACAAAAGAAAGAAATCGTCACGTACCAGGTTTATCCCCTAATGCACGCACAAAATTTATTCAAACCTATTCGAATACAATTCCAATCGATGGACATGCAAAATGCATGTGAACGACGAGCGAAATATAAATGCATTACTCAATTGCGATGTTCAGGCAAATATACGTGGAATACACAATCGCCGCCGCCATCGACACGCGCAATCTCGGCACATTACGATCGTAAGTTTTTGCTCTCTCGTATTTTACCAATTGACACAACAGTTTGATGAAAAAAAAAAAAAAAAAAATTATATGTATGTATAATATATATGAAAGGATGTACAGTGAGGCACAATAAAATACAACACGCAAATGCGCAACCGTAAAAATCGGCCGATTTTTATTTCCCGTGGATACACATGCGGGTTTAGAGAAGCTTGTAATAGAAGCGCAGGCCCCAAAAGACTGAATCGATGGGCCGTAGAATGACGAATGTTATTCGAGACGAGTGGCACACGCATACAGCAAACGAGCATGGAATTCCTTTGGAACGAACGCGCTATTTTGCCGGTTGGTAATGCAGTTTTCGAGACGTGCCGTCGACGCGAGACGTGCACCTGAGCCGAGAGCTGAAATGCCCGCAGGGGCCTTTGGCGCGCTGGTGAAAGGATATTAAAGCATCGGGCGAAGGTCGTCTACCTAATACGGCGATGGCGACGATTATAATGATGATGATGATGACAATGATGATTGACGACGAGATTTGGCAATAATTTTTGCTCGCTGATGAACTTGAACGTTGATTTGTGTTGGCTCGGAGCAAAACTTTGATTTTGCGTGTGGATATAAGTACTTTTTGATTGACGTTTTTTTGTAGATCCTAATCGAAGCTTGTTTGTTTTTTGAGAACGAAATGTAGAAAGAAATATGTATGCCTCTAGGATGGTGAGCGTTCTTTTTTTTTTTTTTTAATTTCTTAATTTGATTTACTGTAATTTATGTGTTACATTATGGAAGCAGAAGACCTCCGATGAAGGTCAATGGATTCTTTTTAAATCGTAACGTACGACTGTGCTTTTTAATATAAATATACATTTTTTCGTTCGAGTATAAGATGATTGATTTCGAGCTGATGTATTTATGGAACGTGAAATTAGAGCTGCTCATTGTTGGTAGATTTGTAAATACTCGATCCTGTATATATTTGGACGTTAGAAGTAAAAAGATGCGAACAAACTGACTAACTTTCTCTCGAATGTGGAGAAATCTCGCTGTCGAGAAGGTTCGGTTTTCTTATCCTTACTTTTAGGCAAGATGCAGGAGTATTTTATTTTTTTGAAACAACACAAACAATGTTACTTAAACTTATAAGTCTTTTGGATATACCATTATAAAATTTTTAACTCAATGTGGGGGTGTTTTGAAATATTTATACTTCAAAGCATAAAATCAAGTTACTCTCTCTCGATTGAATTTTTTTGGCTTTTAATAAGAAAATTTAATGGTCTAAATTGAAAAAAATTCAACTTTATTTTTTCGCTGACACTTTAAAAGTGAGAGTCTTACACAAGTGTCTCACCAGATAAATTAGTAAATTTTATGGAAATAGAAACTTTTCGTAAATTACTTTTTTCTTTTATAAAAAAATTTTTTACACCGCGTCCAACTTTTTTTGACATTTCAAAATGAGACACCAGTGACAAAACTTTGTATTAATCGTTTCTCGCATGCATTAGCGTAGTATTTTTTATTATTACTAATAAAAAAAAAAGACGATTAAAGTTTGTAATTATTTTTACGATAGAAGAATTTATGTTATTGATTAATATAGTGCGTCAAGAAATAACATCCCATGTTTTTTCTTGAATTATTTATTGATAATTTGTACACATTAAAACAGGAAGTAGCTAAGAACTTAATTAGTTGTATGGCCTTGCCAAATTTCTGATACTCCATTAATTCATGCAACAAAGTATCTGTATTTATAAACCACGCAAAAATAGAACCGAGAAAATGCACAAGACATACACAGAAACACTTGCAAACGTGTGTAGTACAAGTTGTAAGTTAACACAATGTTACATAATTCTAGGAAAAAAATTTACAAATAGTGTAGAAGGAAAAAAAAATTCTTGGCAAAAATCACGGAATATTTTATGTAACTAATTGCGAAAAGTTTCACAGCGCTAAAAAAAAGGGATATCGTAGTCTGATAAATGCAGTCGTCGGATGTATTACGGATATGATGTACAGCACCAACACACTTCTGCATCACGCGAAGTGACCATGTGACTTGTAGCACTTATAAAAAAAAAAAAGGAAAAAAAATCGTGAAAGTAAATTTAAAAAAAAAAGACATACTCAAGTTGCCCTTGACGCGAGTGCATCGCGATAATTAAGGTGTAATCGCAACCGCTGATCATAATTGCAGACGCGATCCAGCACCATTTGATTTTTTTCATTTTTTTTTTCCTGTACTTAAGGTAATGCGTTTACGAGAAACACGGGAGGCAAATTAGCCGTTGGAGAAAATGAAAAGGACGAAGTGTGTACAGAAATACGAGGTCGGCAAAAAGGGACGAGGTCCGCGGGGGCACATCCGTCAGGTATCAGACGAGAGACAGACCCATTGTGCGACCCTTGGGGCGGTAGGTATGCATCGGGCAGCGAAGCGGAAACGCGTTCCTTGCGGTAAAAATTCACCGAGATAGGTCTTTCGTGCTGGCACGTGTAGCGAGTGCCTTAGAGGCTGCATAGTTGGATATGCATATGGGGCATACATTTGCATGAGAACGAGTGTATTGAGTATTGACTTGCCAAAGCCCCTGACGGGATTACTTAAATGTTGAGTTATTTATTAATTCATTTTGGCTGGCGCTCAAATGAACGAGAGTGTCATGATACTTTCCCATCACGTTGTTGTTCTTTCATGCAGTATACATATTATACGTAATTTTTTTAATCAGAAAAAAATGCCACAACAAGAGTGTCATAAAAATCATTAAACTCTTGACGTTTGTGTCGGAAAACTTATTAGACAGATAATGTTAAAAGACTACCATAAGTGATGTAAGTGCACTTGGCTCGAATATATTTATATTGTAAATTCCAAGTGTTCTTTTATCGTGCCCATAAAACGAATTCTTTACCGTAAGGGTGTACTCCGATTTCCTGCCTACATTTTGATAAGCCTTATCTCTCGTCACGTGACTGTAAAGCTACTACCATCATTGTTTACAACCCGTAATTTCGAAACTTCTTCACATTACTACTGTCTCGACGCCATTTTTGGTGCCTCCATTAAAAAAAAAAAAAAATGTAATTAAAAGTAGAACTTGTACAATGCACTTCCAACGTTTTGCGTTGGGATTTCATATCTTAAAGCCGACTTTCAGTTTTAAGAAAAAGTAAAAAAAAATTTATTTTTCTTTCATTGTAATTACACGCCGAAAATCCCATGCCTCGATGTAAAATGGTAGTGTAGCCTTGACGAATAGACTGGCTGCGTGTGTGATTGATCATCCGCGAATAATTGCAGCTGACCTTTCGTTATAAAGTTTGGACTGCCTTATTTTAAAAATAAGGGAATAATTCGTGTAGTTTCTTATGGTCAGTTGAGTCTTGCTTGGTACGGTTTTACGTATCTATTTCAAGCTCATAAACGTTGCAAAAGATTTTTTTGTTTCCTATGAGATAACAGCTGTTATATGATGGTGATTGTGAATTTCTGAAAACTTATTATTAGCCGCGAGTGATAAACCATTAGAGTTTTTCAGTTGCAAAGCGCTACGTGCCACTTACATGAAATAGCCGGATGGTCTTATATAATATTATTTTATGCAAAAAAAAAGTAATGAACACGCGCGTGTGTCGGTTAATTTTTTCTTTATCCAGTGTTTCCGCTCGCGTTTGCATTAAGACTGGTCGTCAATGACCCTATTTTCGTAAATATATACACTATTCACAAACAAGAGTATTACTGTTTATCTTTTCAATGACTTTTTTTTTTAATGTACGTAATAGAAAAGAAAAATACCTAGAAATTGATTGCGGATAAAAGTTAGAGGGGACAAATTAATTGTTTGCATGTAAGAACATCCAATGAGATTTTATCTAATGCGAAATTATAGGTATAACACAAGTTATGTCTTTTCTTTGAAATAAAAATTGCTTACGAGAAATCCTTGCTTATAAAATTTATCTCGAATGGCTAAGTAGTAATGACAAATTTATTTAATTAATCGTTACTCTAACCTTAAGATCGAATGGTTTTCCACATGTTTTTGTCAGGTGACAATGTCCTCTGTAAAAGAAAACACGATATTTTGCAAAATTTATTCTTGAAAAATGTACGGGTCAAAATCGTTTCGTTCTTGAGTTATTCTTGAACTTGGTTATCTGGTTTTTTTTATTTAAATACAATCAATTCTATGAAATTTTAATTTCTTTTTTAATACTTAGAATCTTTTTTTTTTTTTTTTTTTTTTCTCAAAAAAAATCAATCGTTAATGTGTTTATGTATGTAAATTTTAGTGAAAAAGTATTTGTGTGAAATTATATTACAACTGTCTCATTTTTAATATAAATTTTTTTATCTAAATGCGTACTTGAGCATGTTAGGTTTGAAAATAGTAAAGTTATTTTAAAACATTGTTCAACGTACTTAAAAAAAAATTTTTTTTAACAATCTCATTAACAAATACACCTAGAAATTTAAAATTATTTTGAAATGTTTTTTTAACATTGATCAACTACAACGTACAATATTTAAAAAATGCATACGTAAAATATTGAAAATTTTTGTTGATACCTCGCAAGGGTGCTTCACAAATAATGAGTTTAAATAAACTTTTCATTCTAGGAATAATGTAAAGTATTATTAAATGAAAGCATATAGTTTACAGTACACTTTGTTTTAATGTTATGATTTAAGTAGCTTTGTAGACCAACGCTTGAACGATATCAAAGAGGTAGGCACGATGGACAGTTAATATTAAGCTATTTTTGATAATATTGGAAAAAATACTAATTCCTTCTATCATCTTAAAATCAGATTGTCACTAGTCGTAAATATTTGTGATCGTCTCATTTTTTTACCAGTTACTTTATAATATACACTCTGTAATACTTAATATATATTAATATTAGTAATCATGTGTTAGGCTTTGTTTTAAGTAATCTTTTTACAATATTTGAATACTTTTTTATTAGTTTTAACTATAGTATAACATTTATTTTAATGTAACTAATCATTTTATCACTTTCTGTTTTATTTTTTTACCCTAAGACATAATGTTAATGAGTTGAAATCTCCTATTTTTTATGAACTCTTTTCGTTAACGAGTTCATAACGAACAAAGCAGTTGTAACTCTTTAAGAAAATAAGATAAGCAAAAATTAGAAAATGTATAACGAAACGTATCATCTGTAGATAAAAAAAAAATTAGTGTGAAAAATAATTTAAAATTAGCTGTACAAAGTTTACATTTTAATTAAGGTGGTAAACATAATATAAGGAATGTCGTGTATTTTGTTTTAGAATCTTATTCATCTTTGAGATAAGATAAAACCAATAGTTTGTAAAATCTTGTGTTAGGCTTACTGTACACATATTGAATTATAAAAAAGCTTATCGAATAGTAATCGCGTTATAAAAAAAAGAAACTAACTATTTGAAACATGAAATGTAAGTTGGCAGCAGATAAATAGAGGTAAACGCACGCAGCTGACGCACGATAATAAAACTTTTTTTGTAGCGTCCCCCAGCACTTCGTATTCTTTTTCGATTACGCATGTACTACCCCTAGAACGCTCAAATATTGAACCGCGTGCGGATGCCACATCTATGAGACCCAGCAACTAACTTAAACCATGAAACTTTAGAGGTTAAGGTCATGTAGGAGGTACAGTCAGCCTCCCTATCGCCCCAATAGCATACAGAACTACCGTTTGTCTTCCTCTATCTCTCTATAACTACCATACCTCAGCTCGACGTCCGAATCATCTGACGGTGCTACGTGCTTATGACCATCCTTGCGCCGATGTTCATTGGTTGTCTCCATAAGTTTGTGATTTTCACTAAGTATCTACACAGGGAGAAAGAAAGAGAGTTTCGAATGCTATCAGAACCGAGAGCGCGGCTTACTGCCAGGGATGAGGAAACATGGTAGACGAGCAAACAACCGACGAAGGCACCTCGCTCTTTGATACACGCTTTTGCGCGCATGCCTGGGTGTAGATCAATGCGTCGGAGTGTGTGTTTTCCGCGCACCAGCGCTTTGTCTCTTTCTGTGTAAACGTCCCTTCTCTCTGGTTTTTATAGTACATAGCTGTCCAGTAGGTGAAAATTCAATTGACGGGGTGGTTTTAAATTATTTATTGCTCGACCTACTTTCTCGCTAGTGTTGATATCTTGTTTCGTGCAGAGGAGAGTAGCTCTTGTCTCTGGGAATTATTACTTTTTTTTTTCACTGCTCTACCGATGACGTCTATGTGCATGTGCGACGATTTTTGTTTCCATTTAAATCTTGAAGACGTGTTGGTAAAAAAAAAATTTACTACAATATAGATTTTTTTTTTGTATAATCTTAAATTAAATGAAATTTTTTATTATGTAACTGTCTTCTACAAGAATATTAATTTGTATTGTGAATTTATTTAAGTTTAGAGTTTAATTAAGTCAAGAGAATACTTTAACAACAGTGTCTTTTATTATTAAAAATTAAAATATAACTTTTTTAACAAAATCGATATTATCTTGTTGACATTAATAATTAAATTAATACTTTGTTGGAAGCAAACAATAATTTTGAGCGTACTTATGTAAAAAAAAGATACTCATTT